>CM040245.1:245158621-245698413 GCA_022545495.1 Chrysanthemum lavandulifolium | reverse complement strand
TAAAACCTAAAACCCATTTTGTAAAACCTCATTTTTCTTAAACCAATTTTAGTTTTCAAATTAAAAAAAAAAAAAAAAATACAAAACGCTTTTTTAAAAACCAAAATACATTTCTTAAAAACCTTAAACAAAACCTAACCCAACCCACAAAATACCCACCAAACCGACTCACTCTTTTTCCCCTTTCCCCTCTTCCTTTTTCCTCCACACTGCATCCCTTTACCCAGAACCCTAATCACCCTAAACCCTACCCATCCCAAACTCCAAACCCACTCACTCCCTCACCCAAGGCAAAGTCACAAGAGTCCTCCACCTTGGCAATCCTTGGCTCAACCTCACTCCATGGATGGCTCGGGATCACCCCTCACGTGTACCTAACTCGATGGATGTGGTTGAAGGAAGAAAGCACAAAGATGGTTTATGATTCATGCACCACACAAAAGAAACACAAGACAAGAGACAAGAAGAAGACAAGATTTTTTAGAGTCGAGTATAAATAGAGTTGAGACTTATGTAAAATTGTCTAGAATCGTGTTCTAGTCCCTTTTATTTTAAATGTCATTTACTTTCATTGTATTCTTTTAATTTTCAATGCTATTTAAATTCGCTTTAATTCATTTGGTTTATGCAGTTTCGAGTTCTAAGAATTTTTTTTCTGTCTCAATTACTTGTTTGTATTTAGAAGTCAAAAGTGTTTGCTACAGTTGATTGAACCCATTTTGAGCTTGTTTTGATACTGCAAATCAACTTTTAAAAGTTCTTTACATTTTCTAAGCTACTTTCTGTCCAGTAGGGAGTGTTTGGAACAGCCTTGTTCCGGGTCGAATCCCAAGTTTTTGACCCATTTTTTTTAATGTTAAATTGGTCTTATTCAAGTAGTAATGCAATGTTTTGAAAGTGCCATTAGATTTCAGTTGCTAAAAGTTGGTTTAGAATAGCATTTTTTTTATAAATCTGTCTGTTATGCAAACCATTTCTGTCCCATTGCACCTTTTTAGCAAGCTTGTAAAAGCTTGTTGAAATCTCCTCATTAGATATAAATTGCTGTTTTTAGGATTTAGCTATATTAGTTTTACTTTTCTAGCATTCTTTAGTATTCCTGGATTGGTTTGGTAGCTTAAAAATAAGCTAGAAACCCATCGTTAGGGTCGTTTGGGACTCGATTAGCAATTTCACAAAGAAGTTATCACAAGAAATTTCAGCAGCAGCCTTAGGTAGCTTTTTTAGCTCTTACTTCTCATCCGTACTCCAATTAAGTTCCCTAGTAGCATTTAGCTTGTAGAGATTAGCTTTTATCCATTTGCTAGCTTATAGTAGCTTATTCTTGAGTTTCAAATCGCCCACTTGCACCCATAGGAACTCATATAACATTACTCCGTAATGCCCTCCTTAGTTAGTTTTTTTTTCAATTTTTAGTGCTTAAGATTTGCTTATTAGGTTCCCTTTAGGCCTTTTGATAGTGTAGATTAGTAGTTAGCTTTTGATTAGTTTAACTTGTAGCTTTAGATAGCTTATTTCATTGTAATAGCTATGATCCCCTAGTTTAGAGCTAATTGCCAACTGCTTTCCTTTTTCTTTGCTTACTTACACTCATCTATGCACATTTTAGCTTAATTGTTATTGCTTTATGCTTATGTACCATTTCCAACCGCTTTTTGTGCTTAATTTGAGCTTATCAAGGCTAAGGGTGTGTTTGTTTCATTGTGTCCAAAACAATATTTAAAAAGTCATAAAAAATTTTATTAACAAGTTGTCAAGAGAAAAGTTTTCACATAAGTTCTTCATATTGATTGAATCTTGAAGTCGCAAAAAGAAATTTTGAAAATATATATATATATATATATATATATATATATATATATATATATATATATTAAGTGAAAAAGGTGGGAAGTAGGACTCACCTCCCGACCTCCCCGGTCTCCTTTGCACACGACACTACACAACCACTCACAACCAACTTCCCTTGGGTCTTTATCTGCTTATTTCATGCATCATTAATACTTTAAGGTAGTTTAGATGTTTCGATCTTATTAGCTTATTTCATTTTTTCACTTATTTCATAGCAATAGTGTAGTTTTTATTTTACTTCAAATCAAGAGTGTTTGTAGTATTTTCAGAATTTTTAGAATTTTCTAAAAATATTTATTATTTTAATTAATTAATTAGTTAAATTTAGTTTTTAATTTGTAATAAATAAAATAAAAGTCTAAAAAAAATACCCGCTTTTTCCTAAAATTATTTTTAGTCGCTTAGAATGTAGTAAAATTGGTTTCGCATCCGTAGGCCTTAAATTTCAACATTTTCACGCTTTAGGCCTTGCAGTTCTTGCCTGCTTTTTGAGTTTTAATGCCCTAGACGAGTGTAGCTTCGCTTTATCGCTTATGCTTAGTAGTAGTTAATTTAATCATTTACTTCAGCTATGTGTTTTATTTACTTTCTCGTCTTTAATTTGTAGAATAACGTAATCAAATATCCAAATTGCTTAACCAATTCAAGTTCAAATCACGAAACTCAACGATTCCTTCCATTCACACCTCGTTGGGACACGACCCGGAAATCACTTTTCCGTATCACTTTATCACACCCGTAAGATTTGATACGCTAACCTTTTTCCTAAAGGGTTAATTTGTCGAATTTTACGGTTATTTTGATATACGCTGATATTGTGTTTGTTTTCACCACTCACTTTTCACGAATCAAAGAAATATCATGATAACACAAGGCGTATCCTAACAAGAAGGAAACACCTACTTGTTGGAAATGTGGCAAACCGGTCACATTAAAAGGGATTGCAAGGGTGTTAAAGTTGGTGGTAAAGCCAATGGATCGCACTAATGGTTCGTGGAGTGGTGTTTCTTCCAACTCACCGAAAGGTCGAATATGGTTAATAAGTCTCTTCGATTTATTATGTTACATATGTATCTCGAATCTCATTATGCGTGATGATGATGTTGCGTGGTGGGTTGACTCGTGCAACAGCTCACGTGTGTAAAGATAGAAGTCGGTTCAAGACTTATGAGTCAACGAATGATGGTTCTATTCTTCACGCTGAAATGAGTCAATCAAAATTTGGTGCATGGTCATGGTTGTGTAGATCTTAAGTTTAGTTCTCGAAAGATTGTAACTTTGTTTAATGTTATTCATGTTCCCGATATAAGGAAGAACTTGGTTTCAAATAGTGTTTTGAATAATCATGGATATAAACAAGTTATTGAACTCGATAAATTTGTCATGTCTAAATGTGGTGTTTTATTGGTTTTGGTTATTTATGTAATCAAATGTTCAGCTTAATGTTTCCATCGATAGTTTATCTCGTTTCCACCGATAATGTTAATTCAAATTTGTGACCACCACCGACTCAGATCGACTCTACCTTTGGCATGCTAGACTTGGCCATGTACACTATAAGAGAATGCAAGATATGTCAAGGACGGGTTAATCCCAAAGATTTGACATGGACACCGAAAGTGTAAAACTTGCATCTTGACCAAGATAACTAAGAAACCCTTTCGTGGTGTTAGTCGTGAGACCGAGCTCTTAGAGTCGATTCACAAAGGACTCGTGTGGATTTGCATGCCACTCCATCTTTGGGGAATAAGAAGCACTTTGTGACATTTATTGATGATGCTTCTAGGTTCGTTATGTTTATTTGTTGCATACTAAGGATGAAGCATTAGATAAATTCAAAGTTTTAAAACTCAAGTTGAATTACAACTTGGGTCTTTGATCAAAAGATTAAGGACTCGATAGGGAGGTGAGTACATGGATACTCAGATTTTCACCCGTTGGTATAATCCATGAAACGACCGCCCTTATACTCATCGAGCAAAATGGTATTTCGAAAGAAAGAAAGGTGTCAAGGAGATGGTTAATTCCATGTTGTCCTATTCAGATCGAGTCAAGGGTTCTGGGTGAAGCTATGCTAACAAATTTTGTTATTTATTAAATAGGGTTCTAATAAAAGGAACAAGGTTACCCTTATGAACTCGACTAAAAGGAAACCCAACTTGAATTATCTTAAAGTTTAGGTTGTAGGGCTCTTGTAAGACTCTCGATCCAAAGTTGAAAACTTTGGGTGAAAGAGGCATTGATGCATCTTTGTGGATATGCTCAAGATTCCAAGGCTTTTAGATTCTATGTTATAGAACCTAATAAATATGTTTCGCTTAACTCAATAATTGAATCAAGGGATGCAAAATTTGATGAAAATAGATTCTCATCGCCCCTAGACCAAGTATGAGGATTCCTAATGGAACTCATAACACTGTGTATCGAGGTCCCCGATGATGAACCATCATGGTCCCTAATGAGGTTGTGGTTCAACAACCCGAACCTATGCTTAGAAAGAGCAAAAGGTCGGACTCCAAAGTCATTTGACCTCGAGTTTCATCATTGATTTAGTTGAAGGAACAAGGGATGAGGTCTCTAACTAATACTCCTATTGCTTCATTGTTGAGGATGATCCCAAGACATTTGAAGAAGCAATGAAGTCCCGTGATATTGCTTTCTCGAAAGAAGCAATCAATGATGAGATGGATTCCATCATGGGGAACAACACTGGGTGTTGGTTGATCTACCACCGGTTGCAAACCTTTAGGTTGCAAATGGATTTTCAAAAGGAAAATGAAGGTAGATGGAACTATTGAAAAGTTCAAGGCTAGAATAGTCATTCAAGGCTTTAAACAAAAGTCGAATAGACTATTTTGATACTTATGCCCCGTGGCTCGTGATCGTTACTCATAAGATTGTCGATTGTTATGGCATCTATTCACAATCGATTATTCATCGATGGATGAAGAGCTTTCTTGAATGGTGAATTGAAGAGAGGTTTATATGAACCAACCTCGTGGCTTCATCATGCCTCGCAATGAAAACAAGGTGTGTAAACCGATTAAGTCTCTTTATGGACTTAAGCAGCACCTAACAATGGCATCAAAAGTTTGATGAAGTGGTTTTGTCTAGTGGTTATGTTCTTAACCAAGTCGACAAATGCGTATATAGCAAATTTGATGAATCGGCAAAGGAGTCATCATTTGTCTATATGTTGATGACATGTTGATCTTTGGCACCGACCAAAATCAGTTGACCGACAAAGGAATTTTTGTCATCAAGGTTCTCCATGAAAGACACGGGGAGGCCGATGTTATCCTTGGTATAAGGATTAAACATGAAAGTAAAAGAATTTCTATCTCTCGCCTCATTATATTGAGAAGGTGCCGAGGAAATTAATTACTTTGATTGTACCCGTGAGTACATCTATGGATACTTGGAGAAGTCGATGCCTAATAATGGCAAGGTCGTATCTCAACTTGAGTATTCTAGGTAATTGGTTGCTTGATGTATGCCATGACTTGTACAAGACCCGACATTGGTTTTGCAAAGGGAAAATTGAGCGTATACTAGTAACCCTAGTGCTCATCATCGGCAAGCGCTCAAAGGGTATCAGTATTGAAGAGAACTATGGATTATAGTCTCATATACCGGTTACCCATCGTTGTTGAAGGATACACCGATGCAAGTTGATCAAGAATATTGAAGACAATTGCCTACCAAAGGGTCGGGTATTCCTACTGGTGGAGGTGCAATTTCTTAGGCATCCAAGAAGCAAACTTGCATCACCGCCTCAACAATGGAATCGAATTTGGCTTTGGCAACTTGTATAGGAAGTTTAATGGTTGAAAACTTGCTTTGAGATTCCATTGTGGCCTAAACCTATAGCACCCATTTCTATCCGTTGTGATAGTGCATACATTGGCTAAGGCTTATAGCCAAATTTACAATGGTAAGTCTAGACACTTAGGTGCTGTGCATAGCATGATTCGTGAGCTTATCATGAATGGGGTGGTATCTATAGAGTTTGTTAGATCTCACGTAACTTAGTCGATCACTTGACCTAAGGGATTAGCTAGAGACTTGGTTATAAAGTCCGCTAAAGGGACGGGTTTAAGTCCAACTTAGTCATCGAATGCTAGGACACCCAACTCCATCCTAAGGAAACTTGGGAGTCGAGTTCAATGTGGAAAGTCGAATATTCGGATCTGAGCACATGTTTTATTTGCATCCCAAGGTTGTGCTCGGAACTCACGAAAGGAGGATGAAGTCTTTACTTAATGGTTAATTTTCTTTGAAAAGTTCTTGGCAGGAGCATGACTAAAGAGGAACCACCTATGTAAATGTTGAAGTTTTGCCGCTTCGTGAAGCTTTGACTTTGGTTTCTACAACATTTATGAATTTGGATATGGACACATGGCTTGTATAGTGTCGGAGTCGATAAGTGTTTGAAAGTCAGTGTGTAGTTATCTTCGTGTATTCAAATGGGTGAAGGGTTCAATTCTTAGAACACCCCGATTCTCGAATATTTGAACGGTAATTACTAAGATTGAAATTCAATCCTCATGACATTTTTATTTATGCACATGTTTTGTTTGATGTTTGTTTTATGCAAAGGAAGTGAACTAAATTTGGGAGGATTGTTGGAAAATTTAGTGCACTTGTGTGGGATTAGTTCACACCTTGTAATGGGTTAGAGGCACGAGTGTACACCCATAAGGTGCATGAACACCTCGACTCTTGTAGTGGTCTCAGACAGAAGTGCTTGGTGAAAGTACCGCTGTGGTTACCATCGAGTATCGCAGTTTCCACCGGGCAAAGATTTACATCGAATAAGTGTTTCCAATCGGCGGTGTTTCCAATCAAGTGGTGTCTCAATGAAGTTGTGTTTACAATCAAGCAAAGTATGCTTTACCTCAAGCAGTAACCAATCGATAGAACTATGAAAGTACTGATGATGGTACAACTTGTAACGGTTTTGACCTATTCAAGTGGCAGTTTAAACTGCATTATGACCATAATTATTTGGTCATGTAACCACTAACGGCTATATGGGGATAATTATGAGGCTATTAATGGGCCGATTAATACTCATAATTCCATTGACTAGTCTAGAGTATTTTCCTATAAATAGGAGATCTGTTTTTCAGATGAAATACACAGAACTCAAGTTGTGTTTACATCAAGCAAAGTATGCGTTTAATCAAGCAAAGTAACCACCGATAGAACTATGAAAGTACCGATGATGGTACAACTTGTAATTCGTTTTGACCTATTCAAGTGGCGCTTAAACCGCATTATGACCATAATTATTTGGTCATGTAACCACTAACGCTATATGGGGATAATTATGAGGCTATTAATGGCCGATTAATACTCATAATTTCATTGACTAGTCTAGAGTATTTTCCTATAAATAGGAGATCCGCTTTTCGATGAAATACACAGAGAGAATACGCTTGAATACAAACAAAGAACATAAACACTTATTAGCTTAAAGGGTTAAAGAATTCAGCCTAATTTCTAACTACATTTGGTCTTATCCCAAGTAGATATTCGTGATACCCGTGCATTAGTGGTTTAATAGTTTACTTTGGAAAGTGATCATACGATTCCAAGTGATATCCTGAACCAATGAAGTGGTACTTGTTATCACGACTTTTGTTGTTTTTATTTAACAGCTATTGATTATCTTCACCGCTGGGACGAATAACCACCAACAGTACTTTTGACCGTTTCCATATTCGCCTTTTCAATTAGTAATTGTAGATGTAGATGTTTTGAGTGTTAGATTCGTGGTTTTGAGATGGACCTATAGGTTTGAAAAGTGTTTAAAGTTATGGAAATGGTTTAGGTTCTCACCATGTGTTAAATCAAAGTACAATTTGATAGGACGGAACAAATACAGAGATTCATTATGCACATGTAGTGTAGCTACTACCGTAATGTTACATTATTCGTATTTCAATCGCTTCTTGTTTGTTTTGAGGTTAGTAATTGCCGATGTTTTGTATGTTAGATTCGTGGTCTGGAATTGGGATTGTTGCTTATTTTTTGGTTATGTTTGAAAGCATATGGTATTACTGTGGGACCTAAATGTCGAAAGTTATGGGATTGCTTTACGTTATTGCCATGTGTTAGATGAAAGTACAATGTGACAGTACAGAACGAATAGAAATAGGGTCATTTTGCACATGTAGGTATTAAAAGTCTTCGATTTTGTTGGATTACAGAAATGATAAAAGACATTAATGTATGCATCATGTTATGTTTGTTCTTTCTCGATATAATTGGTTGATGTTTTCTTGCTTTGATACTAGGCATCGGTCTGCGCAGCTGGTGATAATTCTGCTTACCAAAGGAGTACTGTTTTTGGGGATGATGTAGTGATTGTAGCGTAAGTACTTGTTCCATATTCATCTTCCTGTATCTCTATCAGTAACTAAGCTTTTCACTCCACACCCATTAGATTATTTGTGGTTACAATCGTTATCTAATATTATTTTCCTTGTTTATGCAAGGTTATCGAACCCCCTTGCAAATCAAAGAGGGTGGGCTCAAGGACACCTATCCCGATGACATACTTGCATCGCTTTGAAGGAACGCTTAGCGCTCGTGTTTCAGTGGCATGGTTTTGTTTTGCTAAAAGTTGTTTGATTTAACATTGTTTTCTTGTACTTGATGAGGCAAGAATCGAGAAAACAAATCTCAATCCAGTGAAGTTGAGATATCGTTGTCGGATCTCGTTTCGGGAGCGGTTCCCAAAGAGCAAGTGAATGCGAATGGCCGCTTTTACCGGTTTTCCGGTATGTCCAAAACTTGAGAGAGTGCATTACCTACTTCTAAGATGAAATTTAATATATGATTTATCCGTCCTCGTAAATTGTTCCGTTAGGACCGCCAATGCATAATGTTCTTCGGGTCTCATGTGCGCTTGTCGATGTAGTGCAATTATTAAAGTCGGATTTTATGATATTGGGATTGGTGCTGGTTTAGAATCCATGACTGCCAATCCGATGGCTTGGGACGGATCAGTTAACCCAAGGGTATACTCTTATCTCCAACTCACCCGTGAATATATACTCGCATCTCTATATGTGAACCGTAGTCTATTATATACTTATATGCTTATATTTTGCTTGTGATTAACATTACCAAGTGATGACAATGGCACAAGCTCAAGATTGTCTTCTTCCAATGGGGATTACGCCGTAAAATGTTTCACAACATTACGTGACGAGGAAGGAATAAGATCAGTCATGTGAGTTGAATAGAACTATATAGAAAGGTGTAACGCCTTTTTTTTTTTTTTTTTTTTTTGAAAGAAACTAACTTGACGTAACTCATAAAATGAAATAACCCAAACTAGACATATATTTACTTCATAGAAACTGTACATAACATTTACTATTCGATAAGACCCGTACATAACCAAAATGGTCATTTTAGGCTAGAATGGCTTTATGCCAAACGCCCCCTTTTACACGACACATATCACAAGTTGTAACTGATTATAAACTACTTTAACACTAATATTAGACCTTGAAAGACACATGGGGCATTACAAGTAGAATCAAAGTGTTAGAATGAGAGCTCAGAACCTATACCCGAGCGTAGCTGCTAATCTCCCAAAATGCAATCCTACTCGACATCTACAAGCCCCATCGCCATCTTCAATTACCTACATGAAACATGAGTCGAAAACGGTAAGTCCTTGTGACTTAGTGAGTAAACGGAATAAATATGAAATGATACTTGCAATTTCTAACATAAACATAATAATCTATAACATGGTTAAATGGCACGACTTATAGTCGCATTTATACTTGTACATGACATAATCATAAGCTTGATTCTAAATTTTCTTATTGATAACATGATATCTAAGCACGTGCATTCTGACTAGACGATGCTTAATCATCCTACTATGAGTGAGAACTTCCCTAGCCAACGAGTACTCTTCTGACGGCTTCTATTTATACGTGTTTTTCGATATAGGTCGTCCACTTAGGACGTAAGTGCTTTTCAACACGGGTCATCCACATAGGATGCTTGGTCATCCACTTAGGATGCTACTATAAAGCACGTGTCATCCACTTAGGATGCTACTATGGAAGTTCTACATCGCGGCATTTCTTAGGCACGCTAAACTTGTCAATAATGCTTCTTGTGAGCATATTATTCTGATTTGTTTCGCCATCTCCAAAACCTTGCACAAGTTCTAACATCATGTTTAATCTATTAACATGAAGCTAATGCATCACGTTACTCACCTCTAGGTCTTGATTAGCTCCGTAAGCTTCCCACGAGCACCTACTCACATGATAACCATTCTAACGCTATTAGGACATGCTAACACATTTATCTAACATGTATTGAGTCTAAACAACTTAAACATGATCACCTAAGGTGTTATTTCATCATTAACACACTTTTCTAAAAATATATTTTGTGCAGAATTTTACAGTGTTGCTGCTGTATTTCGAACTTTAGGCCAATTTAACTTCCAATTGAGCCAAAACTCAAAGAATAACAATTAAAGTACACCCGAGAGCTACAACTTTCATTTAGATTTCATCTTAATCCGATGAACGGTTTGTTCTCAAGCAGCCCTTTCAAGTCTCGCGATTTTCAGAAAAACCTTGCTGTCCCAAATTTAAATATTACCAATTCGACCCAAAACTCATGATAAGCTATTCTATTATACACCAAACTTATTTTAAATCTTATTTGACATATTAAGATCATTTTTCATCAGGCCCTTAAGCTATCTTACTAGTTTAGGCACTCAATAAGCTTGTTCCAAACACTCCTTAATGAGACATACTTCATCACCATCAACAACTAACATCATGAATCTTTCTATATCATTAACCATAATTTAAGTACATGATTCCTAACATATTTATATCATAACAATAACACTTATAACTTCAATTTCATCATGATTCATCATAAATTAAAACTAGGGTTTCATCACCTCTAAATAAGCAATAAACAATTAAAACCTTCAATTTATATCATAAATCATGAAATCATAACTTGTGTTTAACTACTTACCTTTGATGAAGAATTACTTCAAATACTTAAAAGGCTTCTAAGATTACACCAAATTACCAAGGACACAAACCCTTAATCTTGAAGAAATCCTTGTATAATTTCTTGATAAAATGAAAGAAGTACTAGTTTCTCCTTTTGTTTCTATGATGCCACGCCCGTAGATATATGCATATACGTGTTTTATTTTGTAATCTCGAGTTTTTCTTCATCTTAAAGAAAGATACTCCCGCTTATCTTGTAAGTTTTGAAGTTTGGCAAGGTTAGTCCCCGTTGTTAAGTGTTTTGCACCGATAGTCCTTTTACTAACCATTATGCATTCTAAGTCCTTTTCTTCATAAAATACTATCATTTGGTCCCCTATAAATTTAATATTAATATAAAATTTTATTTCTAAAACTTATAAAATGTCGGTGTTACAACTCTCCCCATCGAATTGTTCGTGTCCTCACGAACATCCTTGTGAAGTTATTCTACTTAATTTCTGCCTATCAAATAAGTCTCCCCCACTACGCTTATTCTAACACTAGTGCTAGTTCTATTTCTAATAATTCTAAATCTTATCTAACATAACTATAAACATATTCTTAAAGTACCGAACCTTCACCGTTTCATTCTTGACTTCATCTACCGGCATCCCAGACGTCACCCTTGGCTCTTGCATCACCGACCCTCTTCTTCTCGCATTCTTGATCCGCTCATCGGGTTGTATCGCTGGTTTTGCTCTCGGGCAATCTCTCATCATCATGACCAGCTCTGTGGCATATTTCACAAACCTCGCGGTTTCCCACAATCTCTACTAAATGACCAACCCGACCACAACGAAAACACTCATTCTCGTCCGCCCGACATTCTCCAAGATGCCTCTTCTTACAAATTTCGCAAACCGGATAGTCATATTTCTGATCACTATCTCTTTCTGATCTTGGTCTATTTGAACTTTCAGTTCTTGTTCTTTTTGCAGGGAAGTCTTCTTGATCACTTCTTTTCCTTGATAAACTGGGCGCATCTTTCAAGGTTTCCTTGCTCCCTATCTAATGCAGGATTAGTCAACTCCTCAAACTTCGATAACTCCTCATAGAAACAAACTCTCGAATATCTTTCCTTAATTGTGCCGTAGTGGTCCATCATCGCGCTTCATTACCCGCATAATCGATTAAACCGCCCGATCAACAAACTTACCCAGAAACTCACTTATGCATCGCTTGTTTGATGCATAGCCGTAAACCCCGCTTAATCTTCTTACCGCAATTTCAGAGAAAAGTACTTAAGAAACATATCTTTAAATTCATTCCACCCCATGCTATTCATCGCCTCTAAACTACTAGCACCTTTATTCAGATCCCACCAATCCTTGGCCCCAGATCAAGAAGATGAGAAGCATACTTAACTTGATATTCGAGGACACCCAAGAATGCTAAATGTCGCTCCATGTCCAAAAGCCACCAGAATTAATTATCGGATCTTGTCGCCCATGGAACTCCTGAGGGTTACTCATCATGAAATCCTTATACTTGAACCGATTCTCTAAGTCCTTATTTTTCTCAACATTATTTCTTGTCCCAATCACTATGGGCGCTCGAATTTTCCTACCACCGAGTCCTCGACTTACGCCGTAAATCTTTGAACGATTGACAAGATTGTCAGATCTAGTGCCCGAGTGACTTCACCCGATACCAACCCTTTTAATATTGCTTTGACTGCATCACTGACTTGTTCCCTTTCTCGAGTATTTTCTCTTTCTGCACTAAATCCACCAGTTTCTACATTCAAGGGTCGGCGCTTCTCTGTGTTCATTTCTGGATTATCTTGAATACTTGTCATTTCTACTCAACTGAAATTAAACACTATGACATATAAGTTTAACTATTTCTATCTATAACCTCTAATCATACTTCTATAATCACATGCTATCTATTCAAATGTTTCACAGCGCTTTGGCGTGACGAGGAAGGAACAAGATCAGTCATGTGAGTTGAATAGAACTATATAGAAAGGTTGTTGTTTCATTCATATGTAGTCCTTTTAACGGTGTTTATGTTGCATAGGTTGATTCCCATAGGAAGGTCTGCAGAATCGCTCGTAAATTTAAGGACTAGATCATTCCTGTCAAGACTAAGGAAAAATGGCTTTTTTTCCATATCTTATTATAATACGCTTTTCTTCCTTCCGATATAAAGTTTTATTTGGAGAAAAGATCGTTGACCCAAAAACCGAGATGAAAAGCCTGTTACAATCTCTGTTGATGACGGATCCGTCCCAGAACTACTTTGGCAGATCTTGCAAAACTTAAGCCAAGATTTAAGAAAGACGGTCAACTCATCACCGTACATAACTAAGCTCTTCATTAGCCACGAGTGGTATTTCTTGGCACGCGATCTCACTGTTTTGTTGTTATCGTAACAGAACTTCCAGCCAGGTGAGCGACGGTGCTGGAGCCGTCCTCCGATGAAGAGAAGTACCGCATTGCAGTATGGGATTACCAATTCTTGGTGTATTCAGGTATTTGCAGCCTTCGTTAGATTTGTTTTCTTTCAATGCAGCTCTCCAATAGAATGGCACTTGTGAATTTATTAGGTGCACATATTCTGCTCTTGGACTTGAAACGCTTAAATTCATTGCGTGACCTTTGTCATTGTTGGTGTTCCACCCGTGATTATGGGTATTGGTCCTGTTGTTGTAATTCCAGCTGCGGTCAAGGCTGCCGGTCTTGAACTCG
This sequence comes from Chrysanthemum lavandulifolium, assembly GCA_022545495.1. Taxonomy (NCBI): domain Eukaryota; kingdom Viridiplantae; phylum Streptophyta; class Magnoliopsida; order Asterales; family Asteraceae; genus Chrysanthemum; species Chrysanthemum lavandulifolium. The sequence continues at coordinate 245,684,804 of CM040245.1, read as the reverse complement.
AATGATATCGATCTTTTGAGATCAATGAGGTGATTATAAGATGAAAATTTCGCTATTTAATTGTGTTTTGGTGTCAAGATAGAGGTTAGAGATTAATGTTTGGTTTGGTTTGGTTTAATCCGCAGTGCATTTGCATCACAATATTTGTATTGCCAAAAGAAGCTTGAACTTGACCCACAAAAGATCAATGTCAATGGAGGTGCAATGGCTATCGGACATCCTTTGGGTGCCACAGTAACTAAGAGAACACACATACGCTTCATGTTAATTGAGTGTGTTGGTTGATGCTTGTATTACCTCGATCTATATCTAATTTGTCGACTTTGACAGGGCACGTTGTGTTGCGACTCTACCGCACGAGATGAAGCGCCGTGGTAGACCCGCCGATTCGCATCGTGTCAATGTGTATTGGTAAGTGTCATTCTCTATAAGTCATTCTCTGTTGTCTCATTCTCTTGCTTGTTCCTCTTTTTCATGTGTGACGTGAATGCTAAGTAACTTGTGCAATGCGTGTACGGGAATGGGGAGCTCATTGTTTTTGAGAGAGGCGACGCCATGACGATCTATCCTATGCTAAATAGATCATCTAATCTCCCATCCGTTGTTAGTTACATGTGTCCGTATTTTACAGAGAAAAAGAACATTATTAAAGTGGATTTTTACAAGAATAATGTGGTTGTAACAAGTTACTTGTTCGTATTATTTTCATTCTGTATTTGTTCAAAACTTTGAACCGGTATATTTCTTGCTTGTTGGAAATTGAACTTGTATTTTATCATAGTTTCAAATGTTACCTGATTGTCGGTTAAGTGTGCGTAGACAAGGCCAGAAATACGCCTTGTCGTTGTCTTGTTTAGTTTGTGTTGCATACATTGATGCACCGTTCACGGTTTTGTATACAGTTACATTTGGCACGCGGAAAACAAAAGCTGACCCTATCGCTTTGTCGAAGGTAAATTAACACTCTAGACTGCTAAATACCGATTGACATACATAATAAACATGATATGAAAGTTACATAGATTCTGAATTCCAGCCAAACAATACCAGAAAGTTGATACTTTCCGTGTTCCACATTGTTCATGAATACAGGAGACGTTGGGTATTTAAGGTACGAAAACTTGACCTTGAATTTGTAGAAGCGTTTTAGTACAATGTCTGAGCATTGTATGAAAACCAAAATCGTAAAGTCGGACAATATCTACCATCCATTAGCCGCTTGCATCGAGATTGTCAATCCTTCTTTATGTCTCAACCGATTTCTAGAATGGATTAGAATTGTTTAAAAAATTAGACCCATTTTGGAAAGGTTATTGACTTCAACAAGACTCAGCAGAATCAAATGTCGCATAAAGACTATTTCTCCTCTAGCAATTTAATTTGTTGCAAACCAAAATGGACCGAGCAATTGAGAGACAACGAGTTCGCTTGAAAACCTTCTCCTCATCAACTTCTCATCCTTAGAAGATATCGATTCTCTATCTCTGCAAACTTAATTCTAAGTTTGATTAATGACTTTTCTTTCGGTTATATGAGTTCGACTACAGCAGGTGGATTTAGTTGTATTGCTTCACCGTGATTTGTATATGTGATCACATGGAGTTGACTATTTTGAACGCTATCACACCAAAGATCGTGTGGTGTTTGTTCTTTCATGATATAGTAGTTGAAGTTATTGTCTTTGAAACCAGGCATCACCGCGTGCACCGGTGATAGATCGATAGTGCCGCCACGTATTTCCATAATATTTTGAAACTTCTCCTGTAAGAGCTTTATGTTTCACACAACGTGAATAGGACTTATTATCGCTTTGAAGGACCTCTCAGATCTTATATTTTTCCTCATTTTGATTGTTTATGCAGCCTACCATACTCTACTTTGCAACAAAGCAGTGGGGCTCAAGGACACCTATCCCGATGATATACTTGCCCTGCATCACAGTTTTGAAGGTATGATTTTGAAATCACATTTTGCTTATATATCGTTATCTAGCCTCTTGTACTTAATTAGGCACTAAAGAGAGAACAAATATCAACCCGTCTCAAGTTGGAGATATCGTTGATAGATCAGTCTTGGGACCTGGTTCCCAAAGAGCAAGTGAATGTCGGATGGTCGCTTATGCAAAGCTTCTCGATACGACCCCACTTTCCATCCGGCTCTGGTCGTAACATTTTCCTCCTATGTCCAAAATTCAATAGATTGCCTTTATTGACAATGTATACCGACTTCCATCCATGATATACTAATATATGATTTTACCTGCTTACATAAACGCAAGCATATATGATTCCTCGTGTCTTCAGGCAGTTGCTGATGTGGCTGCAATTTATTAATGCTGGATTTTATGACATTGGTGAGTTATTTTATGCTTTCATTTTCTTATTGTTAAGTTTCACATAAGAGTCTCAGAATATCAACCTCTGCTTACTTTCTGAACTGGTTTAATTGTATATTATAATGTATTGGTGCTTGTTTAGAATCTATTGCCGCGAATTTTAGATCTCGGCACTCTTGGGACGTTTCAGATAACCCAAGAGTATGCTCTTTCTTTAGAAGCAAATTGTTCAGAAGCAAATTGAATAATTCACATGCATTAAATTTCTTATCAAACATCCAAGCCTTTGACCTATTCAGTAACGGGCTCTGAGTTCATCCATTAAGAAGCAATCAAACACCCCCGTAGACTTGTCCAGTTTTTCACGCCAAGATATTTCTCCACACCTTAGAGTCAATACTGGACAAGAGTTTATAAGAGTCCCCTTGCTTTTGCATCAAATGTTAGATTGGTGTTCGAAAATGGTCTTTATAGACTCCAATTGGCTTCTATATAATGAACTTATTGACCGGTGATTATGGTTGGTCGAGTTTTTGTTTTTCATTTTGCAAATAGTATTCGGCCAATTTTACAAAACCACATGAACCATTGATGACGATAGTCTATATCCGGTCACGGACCCGACTAAAGTCCAATACTAACTTGGTTCGGTGCGAACCAGGCTAAGCCTACTAGTGTTTGGGCCCACGAAGGCCCAAGCCCGAATCTATTCATGGAATAGATATTCGATATCTTCTAAATAGGAAGATAATCATTCCCCAACCGACTAAGGCGGGATACGCCGAAGGTTGAGGAACACGGAACCAACAAGGATTCCGTGCGTATATAAAGGGAATCACATCCCTCGTTTAAGGTACGATCTCATAACCCTAATACTCCTTAAACCCTAAACCGATTACTTACTCTCACGCCGGAGGATAATCGTGGGAGACAATCCCACGGTAAGCCTAACGGTGTTTTCTGTCTCTTAGTGCGCAGGTCTCAAGTAACAATCAGCAATTGGTGCAAGAACCGAGCCCAAACAAGAACGCCGCCTTTTGTATCAACAAGTGGCGCCATCCGTGGGACCATTCACTAAGAACCAAGACTAGAATGACGAAGCATGGAAATCGCCGATCGCAGTCGACCTTATGGGAAAGAAGTCGCAAAGCGGATCGACCTCTAATGCATCATTGGGACAACCAAATACGCCAAAAACAAGGATCGGGACAAGACTCGATCTTCCCATCGGTGGAACCGCGCGGGGACAACCCAAGCCACTTCAACCACCGCCAATGAAGTAGATCCATCACAAGACCGTTTACCACCCCTTTCAATCGGTGCTAGAAACCGACCTAACAAAGGCACCGATGCACCAAATCGGAATAAGGGCATAGTAGTAGAAACAAACGCACTCGCTCTAGAAGGAGTTGCACCGCAGCTGGCGCCAGAAGATTTCGTATCCCAAAACTACGAAGTTTTAGCTACCCTCATGCAAGAGGAAGAAAAGAAGAGATCGGGTCGAAACTTGCAAGCCCGACTAAATTTTGATTCTGAATACGATACTTCCCACCGCCGCCGTAAAGAGAAGCGCTGAAGAAACGGTCGCCGACCCCAAGATTCAACAGATCGGAAGGAGGATCGAGGATGATGAAACATCTCACCTCATCACTGAGCGATAGTGATGAAGGCGAAGGCGCATCAAGGTTCTACACTAGACGGGTAGCCGCAGTACATGATAGACTTGGGGAGATACTCCCAAGTGAAAGTCCTTCCACCTGCACTGGGATAGGCCGCAAGCGTACCAAGGAAGGAAAACTCATCCTCCGATAATTCCTGACAACGAGGATAGTGACACAGACATTGGAAGTCCGTAAATGCACACAATGACCAAGAGGAGGACATGTCTCTCCCATGGCGCCGCCAAGGTGGATGCATTTACTAGACGATTAGCGATTTCTCGAGAATAAAAAGAGGCGCATGCCTGCTAATGTCAAGACCTATGACGGAACAGGTGATCCAGACGATCACCTAAAAATCTTCGAATCAGCCGCAACTATTGAGAATTGGCCACAACCAGTGTGGTGCCACATGTTTAACTCCACGCTAGTGGGAAGCGCGCGCAACTGGTTCAACAACCTTCCACGAAGGAGTATAAATGGTTTCGAAGAATTGAGAAAGGCATTTCGCCTAAATTTCACTCAACGGAAAAAATGCGCTAAAACTCGCCGAATCGCTGTGGTAAAGCGGCCAAGGAGAATCTACGAGCGATTCATGGAGCGCTTTAAAGATGAATGCATGCAAGTTAAAGCATGCCCGAAGTGCTAAAGATCTCGGTTTCATGAATGGAATTAATAACCCGTAACTCATCAAGAGATTGAACGACAAGATTCTCAAACTTTGATGAACTCATGAAACGCCTAGGTCCTTCGTCCAGGAGAGAAGCCACGCGCGGATAGCAAAAGAAACTCCTCAAATTATCGGTCGCAGAACAACGGGAGACAAAATAATGACCGAGTAGCAACTGTAATAGAAGCTATCGCAATGGGGAGCGGAGGGATAATGACAGACACCCTCACGATAAAACCCCAAAGGAAATACTGCAATGTAGGGGCGAATTTCCCAAGACCACCACGATGCGCACCCTGAGGATCGGCGACCGGAATGGATATTGCAATTACCATGCGCAGAAGGGCCACACCACTAACGAATGTATCCAACTGCGCCAACTAATTGACAAAATGGTCAAAGAAGGCAGATTGGACCACTTGGTTAAGAATATCAAGGAAGGAAAGGACAAGCAAAAGAGTGGCAATAAGAAAGAGACACCTAAAGACAAGGCCGACACCATTTACATGATACAATCATGGCAGCGGATCACAAGGCAAAAAGTCAGCCAGGACTTTTCACGTGGAAAGGAAATCTCTTTCCCCACCTTAACCGCGGACAACGCGGTGGTGGAACCACTCACCATAGAGATAAGCGCGGGGGGTCATGACATTCACCGCATGTATGTCGATGGTGGAGCTTCTACGGACATCATGTATGAGCACTGTTTCAAACGACTACGCCCTGAAATACGCAGTCAGTTAAGCCCGGTCAAAACAGTGTTGACTGGCTTTACAGGTGAGAAGATATGGCCTATGGGGCAAATACGATTACCTATCAGCATTGGAAATGAAGAACACTCCGCAACGGCCTCGGATGGAATTCATGGTGATTAAATCTCCTCGCCATACAATGGCATTATCGGAGACCCGAATATCGCCTATGCGAGCAAAAAGCCATCAACAAAAGCATGGGATGCTTAAATTCCCAAAGGAAGGTGGTATTGTCACCTTTACAACGCCACCGCACCACATAGAGAATGCAACACGATTGCATGCGAAACGACACCGCCCCAAAGACAAAGCAAACAACCGTAGTTCCAAATGAAAGTAGCAATTCCCCGAATACCCGAACAGAAATATCCATCTGAGGTTCATTGTCGGACAACCAAAAGCAATCAGATGCGCACTCGCGTAAGAATTTGGATATTTTGCATGGGAGCCTAAACACATGACGGGAGTACCGCGCTCTGTCACAGAGCATAAACTGAGAATCCGACAAGGATACTCACCCATACGCCAGAAGAAGCACGGCCAAGCCCCGGAGCGCACGCAAGCAATCTTGGCAGAGGTACACAAACCGGTAGAGGCAGGAATCATGCGGGGTACATCCAAAGTGGTAAAGAAGAGCGCGAATGTGCGAGACTTCACCGACCTTAACTAAGCATGTCCACAAGATCGCTATCCTTTACCGTAGATAGACCGAAAATAGAGTCTCGTGCGGATATCCATTGAAGTGCTTCCTCGACGCTGCATGGGATATCATCAAATCCAAATGGCTAAGGAAGACGAGGAAAAGATTTTTCACACAAGCCAAGGCGTTCATCGCTACACAAAATGCCCTTTGGCTTTAAAATGCAGCGCCACCTACCGAGGTTAGTAGATAACGCTTTTGAAAAAAGGGGCCGCAACCTAGAGGTCTATGTTGATGAGCTTGTCATAAAAGCCATATCAAGATGAGCTAGTGCGCGACATCGAGGAAACGCTCAAAACTCTACGAGAGATCAATATGAAGTCAATCCTAAAAGTGTACCTTCAAGCGCCATCAAGGCATATTCCCGAGATACCGATAGAACCCGACGGTATAAAACCATGCCCGTAAAAGACAAAGCGGTCATTGAACTTCCTTCACCAAGACGTTGAAGGAAGTCCAATCTCTCAACGGAAAGTTGGTCGGCTTAAATGTGTTCTTATCTAAATCACAGAAAAATCACTACCTCTTTTCAAAACACTCAAGAAGTGTATAAAGAAAGGTGATTTCGGATGGACTACGGAGGCGTAAGAGGCCTTCACTCGCCTTAAACAACATCCGCAACACCCCAACACTTGTCGCACCCCACTGTGGGAGGAGCTAATCATGTATTTGTCGGCAATCAAGGCGCAAGCGCGGCAAAGGCTACTAATGAGATAGGGACTCAAGACAAACCCCATCTACTTTGTAAGCAAGGCACTCAAGAAGACGGAGATGAACTATAGTGCCATGGAAAATTAGTTCGCGCTGGTATTTGTCGCTAAACGGTCGCTGCAGTACTTCCAAGCGCACCCAATAGCAGAATCACGATCAACCAATCAAGCAGATCATCTCCAAACCCGACGATCGGTAGATCGCAAAAGTGGAGTGTATTGCTAGTGAGCACAACATCTCGCATGCACCACGCATCGCAATCAAAGGACGATTCGCGGACTTCATAATTGAAAAGCCGACACCGACGAGGTATCCACACCAATTAAGATCGAGCCGCAAGATCCATGGATCTTGTTTACGATGGATCCTTATGCATTGATGGCTCAGGAAGGGCCTCATTCTCACAAACCCGTAGGAATGGAATTCACTTACGCATTGCGCTTTGAATTCACAATGACAAATAATGAGGCAGTAGCACGAAGCCCTACTCACCGGAATACGCATTGCACCGAATGGGTGTACGAACCTAGAAGCAAATGTGGATTCCCGCTTAGTGGCCAACCACGTGTTGGGTAATACGTGGCCAAAGAAGATAATATGATCCAGTACCTTGATAAAACCAAGACGCTGATAAAAAGCTTTGACATGTTCACTATCAAGCAAGTTCCTCGAGGGGAAAACCGCAAGGCGGACGCACTGAGCAAGATTGCCTCGACAAGCTTTGCACACCTATTAAAGCAGGTGCTGTGGAAACACTAAAAAGCAAGTCAATTTCGGAGATGGAGGTCTCCACAATAATAGAGGAGGAAGGTCCTACATGGATGACACCGATAATGGACTTCCTGAGCAAGGGAACATTACCCCAAGAGCAGAAGGAAGCTCGCAGGATACGGCGCACAGCGCAAAGATTCGAGCTGCGAGACAACATATTGTACCGACGTTCCTTCCTACAACCATGGCTCCGTTGTGTCGGTCCTTTACAAGCAAATTACGATCGCAAGAAATCCATGAAGGTTCATGCAAGATGCACTCAGACCACGGTCCGCTGTGGCACGCGCCATGAGATCGGTTACCATCGCCGACCATGCACCGTGACGCGGGACTTAATAAGGAGGTGCAACGATTGCCAAGTTCATAGACCCGCCCCACGCCAACCACAAAGACGAGCTAACACCAATAACCTCACCATGGCCATTCTACAAGTGGGTATCGACATCGCAGCCCTTTTCCTATCGCAATGGGTGGACTAAAATTTCATAGTCGCCATAGACTACTTCACCAAATGGATCGAGCGAAGGCAAGGTAACAATCACGGCAACCAGTGAAGCGTCAGATGGAAAACATTGTATGCCGCTCGCCTCCCTAGGAAATCATCTCGACAACGGAAACAATTTCGTGATAACCCTTTCGTGGATCGTGTGAGAAGTTTAACATCACACAACACTTCGCCGCTAAACATCCACAAACCAACGGCCCGTAGAACGGGCGAATCAAGTCTTGGGTGAAGGAATTAAGGCACGCCTAGAAAAACACAAAGGGAGATGGGTGGAAGAACTATCACATGTCTTGTGGGCGCACCGCACCTCAATCAAGACCAGCACGGGCGACACTCCCTTCTCTTTAGTCTATGGTACTGAAGCAGTCATACCGGCAGAGATCGGCATCCCGACTATCCGCACTGCTGAAATCAACGTGGCAAACAATGACGATGAGAGGCGCATCGATTTGGATCTGCTAGAAGAAAGGCGCGAACGCGCAGCCATACGGGAAGCAAAATCAAAGTCAAGGATGAAAGGATACTATGATGCTAAAGTGCGAAATGTTTCATTCGCACTGTGTGATTTTTTCACCGCGCCAATGACGCGAGCCACGCAGAAGACACGGTGTAAGCTTGGACCAAAGTGGAAGGACCCTATGAGGTTACCAAGCACTAGGGACAGGCGCGTACAAACTCCGAGGCTTAGACGGTCGCGAACTACCACGCACATGGAACATCTGCAACCTCAAGAGGTGCTATCTATAGGATTGGCTACGGCCTAGCGCACTGACGCTCTCGCACTTTTAGTGCCCAATAAATATCTATGCATTTACTCTTTCTTTTACTTAGAATAATTGTTTTGTTTACTTATTATAAAAACTTGCAAGTATCAATAAAAACGCGGTTTCTAGCTAACTCGCGGCATATTTCAATTTGTTATTTCATATACTCTATGTCTTAATAACTTATTTATTTTCGCCACGATGGCGCGCATGCACCATAATAAACCCACGATGGTAAAAGGATAAGTTCACCTACTAAACAACTTGTTGAATAAGAGGGTTGCAAACCCATCAACACCGGATCACGATCCTTGTTAAACACCTTATTATCAAGACGTTGAATAAGTTTTGTACACATCCCACGACGGACGCGCAACAACGCACACGCGCACGCTTAACATTTTGGAACCAAGATACTTGATTCCTTAACGTGATATTTACAAGACGCACATCACAACATACACGACTATGCTACAAATAATATACTTAGTTATTTAAGTATGTCACAACTTTCATACACGATTATGAACTTTGCACCACTAAACAATTTTTATAGATACTTTTTCACGCAAAGACATTACAAATTACAACAACATTCACACGAACTCAACAAGAGATATTTTCATTAGATAACCACGAGTTATTACAAAAGGTTTGTTACTTTACAACACATAAACCTACCAATTATTACAACGCTTAATGGAAGAGCCACCCACGTGGTTTTTCGACTCTTTAATCTCGCTCAAACTCTTTAATAAATCGTAGTCTCGACGAGATACCGTGGCAACATTCACAGCACCCCATCGAACGAGGAGATGCGCCGTACCTACACCACACAAAATAGCTTTACCTTTGATACCCTTCTTCTTAGCAAGCCTTGTGGCATGAGCTTCCAAAACCCGCATCAACGGGACTTCTTTTTCCAACGCAGGGGTTCAAGATATCACGAGGCGAATAAAAATGTGTACCGCAACCGAGACTCGTGTGGCTTCAAAAGTAATCCGTTGCGACTCAGATCCTCAAGATGGTGCTTAGCCAAAGTCAACCCTCTATTATTACCCCAATCGATAGTCTTGGTCGCGCCCAACTCGAAATCATTGGAAACTCTAGAGACTTCAACCTCTCCATGGCGTAAACAAGCTCAAGATATCACAGATTATACCTGTGCACCTTCTCCAAAGACACCTTTAGATGACCCGCCTCATGCGCTTTTTCATCGCTTCTCCTTACCACGCCTAGGGCGCATTGAAAAACCCCCGAACGCGCCTACTACTTCCTGGATTCCAGTGTAGTAAGCGCAAGAAGGCGCAAGCCATGGCTTATGAGCCATCCGGCTCGGCGATAGTGGGATGTGGAGTGGGATACAACTCCTCGTCATACTCTATGCTCGACACGCAGCTTCATCTCCCGCGCTCAAGGGCACTCTCGACCGTGGAACCAAACTCTTCAAGTCAGGAAGTCATCTCATCCTTACCTTTTTCCAAGTATTTCAGGCCTGATTACAAGCAGATTTGTACCGGAAGCCTCTCGACGCCCCGGTTTAGTTGGCCCAAGAGCGCCATCTTTTCGCTAGCTTGCTTATGCATACGTTAAGCTCTTGGCCTCGCCTTTAGCACTAGCTAATCGCGATTCCAATAACGCAATAACTTGGTCTTTTGAGCACTTTGGTCGCTCTCCCAAAGAATATGACCCTAAGCTCCTCCACTAACGCAGCTTGACGCGCAGACACTTGCGCCAATTCTTCCACCACCGTCCCATCGATGCATCCCCAGCAGACATATCCAAGATCTGCTTGATGCGCGGTTCGCATCGCGCAGGGAGGAGATTGCACAGACTATCTTTGGGTGGCGACTCCGCACTGCTCAAACCTCGCAAAACACGTACATCGAGTTGTCAATTTCTCATGCGCACACATGATGCAAACAAAAATAATCATACTATCGAGACTACTTATCGGGGCCGTAAACATTTGTTGACGGATGCGATGACGCCGCCACTGCGAAGATTCAACATGAACAACCACGGACGCTTCTTCCTCGCCAAGCTTGCACCATCTTCACCGCTTCGCGACCTTTTGCGCAATGGCTCGCACTCTTGCTCCTCCATCTCCTCATCCATGGGATCCGCCACCACGGGTGGTGATCGCGCAATGGGAGGGCACGCGAGGGCTCTAAGACGCTTTGCAACGGCGCTGCCTCACCGCAATAGAAGAACCGGTTCCGCCTCCCTAAATTCATCTCCATGGTCCGCTCGCAGACTTGCAAGACGGGTTCCTCTCCTTCCTCAACGGTCACAGACTGCGTCGCCTCAACCGGCTTCGACAAGTGCACAACAAGAAATGATCCATCTCTCGCGCAATAGGAAACAACAAACGACATCGGTTATATAATGTGCGGACAAAGGAAGAATATTCTTACATTAACTACAAAAGGGGTGCGGAAGAGCGAGTACCACTCGCCATTGGCGCCAAGAAGATCGGGATCTCATCTTCGGACCAAAGTAATTACTACCGATGCCCAAATGCACTAAAACTCCTCGTGATAAGAAGTGATAGGGATGCGGTTCGCATTTATCGCCCGCATCCCTGAGACATATGATCCGTGCAAAGGGCACTCATCTCTCGGCAGCACACCGTGTAAAATTATAACGCCACGGGAAGCATGTGTCGTCCACCCGTAAAAAATCTCCATTCCTAAGCGCATCTAGCTTCTCCGATAGCACCGAAGCCTACCAACAAGGCTTTGCAGCGAGACCCACCCATGCGCCCATGTTGTATGGTAGAATGCGCGAAATAGGTTAATTGTAGGTTCACCACCAAAGAAACGCAGCTCACCTCAAAGTTGGTAATTTTAGCCGCACCAACCAAAGGTAATCGGATAGGTTCACTCGTAGTAATTTAGCACATCGCACGTAAATCGGGATATAGGCACACGTTGATTGGCGAACTCAAATAAACGTGTGTATACCCCTATTTTTCCTTCGGGGAAATCGGCAATGGAGGCCCGCGCACCCGGAACAACCGGATGCACGTCAAGTGGTATATAGTAATCCGAGGTGAATTCTAAAAGATCACTCGTGGAGAGTTCAGAGGTGAAATCATGCAATTGTTTAACCATGGTGTTTGATTTACAAAGGCGCACGCGCGGCTACCTTGAAGTGGGTTAGTTTCTGGATTACAGCTGCAGATCTTTTTTAACAATGGCGGATTGTGTTCTCTTTTTTACAGTGAGTGGCATTGTGAAAATGAAACGGTGGTTTATATCCTTTTTCTCATCCACACGATACGTGACACGTGGACCCCACTAACTTCACTTGTGTGGTTGAGATTGGTTCGATGGGACACGGGACAGTAACTTTCCCCCGAATAACGAGGCGTTTACTATTCAATTTCATGTCTAGATACAACGTACCGGAGGGTATATGTTTATGGCTTCTTGCATACGCCCAAAGTTTTTTTTAACCGACCACGGATTATTAGTCTAGCATCCGCAGCTAGTCACCGCGCATACTAGACCTGGGGACATGATGACGATAGTCTATATCACGGTCCGTGTCCAATACTAACTTGGTTCGGTGCGAACTAGGCTAAGTTTACTAGTGTTTGGGCTCATGGGGCCCAAGCCCGAATCTATTCATGGAATAGATATTCGATATCTTCTAAATAGGAAGATAATCATTCCCAACCGACTAAGGCGGATGCGCGAAGGTTGAGGAACACGGAACCAACAAGGATTCCGCATGCGATATAAAGGAATCACATCCTCGCTTAAGGTACGATCTCATAACCCTAATACTCCTTAAACCCTAAACCGATTACTTACTCTCACGCGGAGGATAATCGTGGGAGACAATCCCACAAGTAAGCCTAACGGTGTTTTCTCTCTTAGTGCGCAGTGTCAAGTAACAATCAAAGAATTGGTGCAAGAACCGAGCCCAAACAAGGAACGCCACCTTTTTGTATCAACAGAAATTAACGCAGATTATACATTTATCAATGCTTATGGTAGATACTTCTTAAAGGAGCATAACTTCTCATTCTCGACTGGAGGGAGTATGGCTGATAGAAGATCGATTTGAGATGATCACTCTCCTTTAGACTATAACTAAACTAACAACTAAATTAAGAACTACTAGCTATTGAACTAATTTCTCATTCTTTTTCAACTCTGATTTCATTCATAAAACAAAGTTACACTTAAATAGCCAAAGATAAATGCAAGCTAGCCTAATCTTCTGGTGCAAGACAATAACGTGGGAAATTAAATGTAAGCATGGCTAATGTGTAAGCTCCCGGAAAAATTTCAATGTACTTAACGCTTAATCGTGAATTTTAACACGATCTATTTCGTCATGAAATTTTCTAACATCACATTTGCATATCATTTGGCATATGCATGATCAACGCAATTGAGCTGCTCATAAAAGATACCGTTGTGATCTAAATAAATTTCCCCACTATCCTCGATAATCCTAAAATACGAATTAATACGTAAAATTTGTAGAAAAATGAATTTAATTATAATAAAATATGTTCAAATTGTATTGGGCCTCAAACTCATTGGACTTTATACCACCTCGTGACTCAACCCGACATATAAATGGGACTCGTAACAGGACCCAAACCTACACCATCATTTCTTTGGGCCTTGGCTTAGCTCACGCACCAACTAAGGGAGCCCAACTCCCATCTTTTCTTTATTTCTGGGCCTCGTCTAACGAATTAAACCCCCAAAGCCCATGACTAACTAATAATCTTGTAGTTAACATTTTTTTTGTGCCTTCATTCTTTGTAACCGGGCATGAATTGAAATCCAAGCTAACCAAAAATTCAACCAAACTAAACTTGAAACATTTTGTCTCATGCCTATGATGGTGGTGAAAAGAGGAGACAAATCTTTGCTTAGACTACCCTAAACCAATATAAAATTACCTAAACTAAACAAAACACCCTTTGACTAAGCCTTGACTCTATAAACCAATGGATACAATGTTCCAAGTGATTCGACTAGGCAATTGCACGCCCAACCTCACCGAAAACCATACAAGATAGACCAAATACATTTCAACACATGACTAATGAAATAGGGATTAGAGAGCTAGGAAATAAAATAATGCAAAGGCTATGCTTGTGCTTTCTTTAAAAACACACAACAAACACACACTCTCTTCACATAAACTCTCAAAAACTCATACACATCTCTCACTCTAAAATCGTCCACGTGGGAAGAAGAGCAAGGAAAAGAAAACGTTATAAGGTGAAGGATAGGACACACTGGGTAAACATTTAAGACGAGTAGATTATAAGGAGAACACGGATCTCGAGTTCAAACCATCTTCTCGACATCTCATCCCCACTCAATCGAGTGTAGTAAGTCTTCATCAAAATCATCTTGTTTCCCACTCATTTCATTTATTTCAAGCTTATATAAATGTTATATCACACATTAAAACGTTAAACGCACCTTTCTACGCTTAGGATATAGCATGAAACATGAAATAAACAACATTCGACACATAGCCACTCCCTAATTTCCTATTAAAACTTATAAAACATGTGGAAACCACGACACTAACTCTTTAGAAACTCGATACTTTTAAAATCCACACGAGAACTAATGTGCCTAAAGCCCAAGTACTAAGCTCTTGCCCAAACAGAGTCCAACGAGAGCCCAACCCGCCCAATGAATTAGTAATAAGCTAATAAGCTCTAAAAATAAGCTAGGAATAAGCTTGTAAAAGTTTTGTAAAGTTTTCGATGTTAAAAAGGAAATTTCGACTTGAATTGCAAACGAGTAGTTTATGGGTAGAAAGTGGAAAGTTTTCTAAAGTAAAGGGTCATTTTATACGATAATAAGTGTTTTATGAAAGTCTAGGGACTATTAATGCTATTTTCGAAAGTATAAGGGCAACTTGTATGTGCATGCGCATCTACGGAAACCACAAGGACCGAATGTGTAATTAGCCTAAACTAGTTATAATTAAAGTTTAGGTGAAAAGTGTACATTCGAAAAGTTAAAGTTTAAAACGATAAAAATAAACTGAGGGTCTGTTTTTGTAAATTCGCTTTTACCAAGGGTTAAAGTTGTCATTTCGAAAGTTTTGGTATGAAATATAATTCGGTGGAAAGTGTCATTTTCTAAAAGTCCAAGGACTAAACTCGTACTTTTGTAACTCGAGGATAAAAGTGTAAATTGGGAAAAGTTTAGAAAACTTATAAACCCATCCTAATTACGTAAAAACAAGTATTTTGATCTTATGAGTATTTTATTTCGGATAACGTTAATGTATTACTTATATATATATTATAAGATTATAATTATATATATATCAAACCGATAAAACACACGGGAATTCATTCAAATACGTTAAAATACTCAACAAATCTATTAAGATCACAACGGGAAGACATTTCACTTATGCGTAAGTGAGGATAATTAATTAAGACGATGTAGCACATAAATTAACTTAAAACGTTAATCACGATCGCACACTATCGATTGGACAATCCAATGATCTATTGAATAAGAATATTCAATGCTCTATTATTTTGGTCATGAACCAAAATGCTCATTTACCGAGACTCGCCATCTCATCATTTTAGGTTTCGAGTTGGAACCTCCGCTACATTGTGCTTGATCTTTTGTGCGTGTGCATTATCATCAAGGTGAGTTCATAGCCTCGCTTACTTTATTTTACAAACCCCATGAGGAGATACATGCTCTAAACTAGAACACAAGGTTTTTCATAAATGCTTGATCCTCTGATTATTGGTACCGCTTAAGTTGTTAGCCACAAGTCCCCGATCATGAACCATTAGTCACCGCGAGTGAACGAGATATCGTGAATAGTACTACGGGATTAACGAACCGCTTCGTTATAGAGAAATAACCGGGCGCACTATATCGAATTTCTTTAGGTAATTGGCTATTACCTCCTTTGGGGCATACTTTGTACACCGTAATTCGTGTATGCAACGGTTGAGTCTTGGTTTCATGAGCTTAGTGCATAATAATCTGTGATTTTCTTATGATATTGTTAGTTTACAATGATCATGATCTTATACTTGTGTTCAACTTATTTTAAACCTATGGACTTCACTCAACATTTTGTTGACCTTTTTAAGCATGTTATCTCGTGTAATCGAAGATATGACCAAGGTGCGGAACGGGCATGGCAAGGCTTATCCGTGGTGTAAAACATAAAAGTTATCATTTCTTTCAAACTCATGATCTTTCTTTTGGGAAAACACTTGATCTATTTACAATATTTTGTATCAAACTATGAGTTTTCGATGAATGATAACTATTTTAATAAAACGCCTCTTTCTAGTCGTTTTTATAATTATCGACTATGATCTCCATTCAAGTAACACCAATTAGTCTTCCACCGTCATTAAGATTTTCTGGGTGTTACAGATTGGCATCGAGCTAAGGTTATAGAGAACCAAAGAGTTTTTCAAAATCATTTGACTATAACCGCACTTTTAAAACGGTATTATTTTACACCACGCTTTACGCCTTTCCGCGGACCGCCTATGCATTAGGATTGATGCATCACTAGATCATAAGTAAATTGCATCATTTTAGTTAGGCATGGAGATTTGCTTGGCAAATATGTGTAGCTAACTAAATTAATTATATTATTTGGCATTTACTTACATTAATTTATGGGTTGTTACAAGACCATGTCCGCATCCCACCCAGCTTGTTCCGTCTCGACATCGAGATGGAAGATACCATGTCCTCTACGACCGCTACTATGCCACCATCCCCTGCCATACCGCCCATCGCTTCGGATTTAAACGAACCTTTTGAGGAAGGTGAAGTTGCCCGAACTCCCATCGCTCCAACTATGACCGCCATCCTCAAGAGTACAATACTTTTGCTTCCATGACCCTAGATCAAGATTATGAGTCGCAAAGAATGGCTACCGCTTCAGATGTTGCCGTGGATGATGGATCATCCAAGTCATCGAGAGCACCGACTGCTTCATCGATTCTTCCGGATCATCTTCCCGAGCTATCCGTCGCCGCCGACGAGGATTCGTGTTCTTAAGCCTCATGAGCCCGAGCCGCTTGGAGTACCTTATAGATCGATCCTAATGGTAAGACCTTCAAATGCACCGCTAGGAAGCTGCAGCGATCCACCACTATGACTCATGTGATACCATCACCACCACCACCACTACCACCATCAACTCACCACCACCCGCCACCATCACCGGCCACCTGTCCCACCTACTCTACTTCACCACCACCGCCACTCATCGTGTTCTACCATCGACCACCACTCGCCTGCTTCATCACCACCTACAAAGATCACCTCCTTGACACTTTTAGTGAGCCACTTTACCGCTTTGCATCAAGTGCTATCCACCATCACTATCTCGATCCCGACATGCCTACTCAAGTGGATAATGAGACCCACCAAGGAAGAAACCGCATAGGCGATGGTCATTCTTGATACCTTTACTCGACGCTGGAGAGAAGAGAGGAGCACCTAGCCTGCTTGAGCTTGGAGAAAGCTCAACCATCGCACCAGCCCAGCTCGCTCGCACGGTGAACCAAGACACCACACTATTCCTCCGCTGGCTACGAGACTTATCAGCACGAAGACCGCTTGAATGAGCTCATGGCACATTATGATGAGATTCCACCGTTAGGATAGAGAGTTTGAGGAAGAAGTCAAAACCTCGTGATAGGCCGCTACTCCATTGAGATTGTGTTTGATATGATGAGTACCTGATCGTGGAGGCGAGAGGCC
Source organism: Chrysanthemum lavandulifolium (assembly GCA_022545495.1). Taxonomy (NCBI): domain Eukaryota; kingdom Viridiplantae; phylum Streptophyta; class Magnoliopsida; order Asterales; family Asteraceae; genus Chrysanthemum; species Chrysanthemum lavandulifolium. The sequence continues at coordinate 245,667,176 of CM040245.1, read as the reverse complement.
GCTAACCGATTGACTGTAGATTGAGACTACTATCCGAGATGCTAGTACTTTGAGAGATAACGCTTAGGTCGAGAGAGTCCCGATCACGAACTTGCATCCGCCATGCTCACAATCGCTATTCGGAGGAGAGGATCGATGACCTCGAGGCGAGAGATCGAGCCCGCGAGCAGCAGATCCGAGACTCGATGACCATGGTCGAGGAGATTCGTCGTCGTGGATGACGACCGGAGATGCGTAAATCCTAGTCATCTTTATCTTAGTATGTATCATAAAGCCGCCATATGAGGCATTAAGGCTTGTATCTTTTTGGTTTGAATCGATGAGTGTCTAAATACTCATCATTTTGTATCATTTAACCGCTAAAACATCCGAAAACACTCGTAAACGCATCAAAATGATAAAAATATCACAAACAAGTGTTTTATGTGTTTTAAATGCAAAATATCAAAACTGTGAAAACGATCAAGTTTGCATAATTGGCGCTTTAGTCCCCAAGTTTGAAAAATTGTCAAAACAGTCCCTCGGTAAAACCAAATAAAGAAAAATATCATTTTAAGTCCTTAGGGATTCCTAAGTTGTCAAAATTGGTCCTTGAAACTTAAAATTACAAATTTACAACTTTAGTCCCCGAACTTTGAAATTGGCAAAATTAGTCCTTTGAAAATAGGAAAATGGCAAGTTTAGTCCTTGCACTATTGAAGGTTGTCAATTTTAGTCCTTATGGTAACTTTGGAAAATGGCGTGAATAGTCCTTCAAGATTTCGTAAATTGCAAGATTAGTCCTTGTCAAATTAGCCTAACCTAAAGCCTTGTCAAAATCATTATAGACCCCCGCGCCATTATTTCATTTTGACCCCTACCTTAACCCCCGTCACAAACCTTTCATTTTGACCCTTGGTCAAAATAAGTCAAAAAACGTAAACACGCGCCCACCTGCTTCTTCTTCCACCTCCTCTTCCCCACCTCTCCCACCATTGCTCGCACCCCCATCACCTCCATCACCTCACCTTTCTCCACCCTCATCATCACTAACCACCCACAATTAATGCCACCCCCTACTTGCCTGTTTCGATGCTTATAAGTCAAAAGGCATTTCCGCCAAAAAATGGAAAACAGTAATACACTCAAAACTCTCCCATTGGTTCTCAAATGAGGTGGGATTGCATCGTAAGGCCACGTGTAACATATTTGGAAGCATAAAAGAAGAGAAGAAGCAAGAGAGAAGAAGTAACTTAGTTTTTTAAATTTTATGTATGTCGATTTTCTTTAAATGTTTTAATTAGCTCACCAAAGTTGTAATATTAAGTTGTATTGTATTAAGATTAAAGTTTTGATCATTATAACTCAGTTTTGAAAGCTTAATTCTATGGTTCCTTTACATTTCAAGTTTTTGAGCTCATCGTTGCAAATCTCCAATTCAAACTCTTGTTAACAAGCTTCAATAAGCTTATTTCAATAGTCAAAAGGTTTACTTAAGCTAATATAGCTTTTGATAAGCTTAGAATTCATTTTCAAGCAACTTCAAATCGAAAGTCAACAAAAGTCAAAGAAAGAAGCAAAATTGATGCGTATGATTTGGGATGGTTTGCGAGCTTGAAATGGGTTGATTTTGTGTAATGGGTTGGAATTGATAGGGTAGTAGTCCTGGGTTCATTGGTTCTGGTTTGTGCAAGCCACTGTGGCTATGGACAAATGTAAGTAATTTTCAAGTTCAATAGCATAATTTGTTTTAAAGGTCTCAAGTAGTTAAAATCTGTCTAAATAGAAGTCTTTAAGTGATATAAAAGTAGTTTGATTCATTGCATTGATCATTATAATGCTTAGCTTAAATTTGTTTGCAAAGCAGTTGATACAGTGTGTTTGGATCTAAGGCTTAACTGTCTCAAAGGTCTATTCGAGTTTAGTATATGTTGGTTCATGCTTATTAAGTATACTTGAGCTCATTTCACCATAACATTGCTCTCGCTAATAGCCAAAGTCAAAACTCTTGTCAATCTTTCTTATTTCATTAAACTGTTGAGGAATTGAGAAATCAAGTGCTTATTTCATGTTTGGAATTTAGTAACATAGCTTAATTTAGTCTTAATATAACTTAAAACATCTTATTCAATCCATAGAATCAATCGAAGTTCAAAAAGTCAAGCTTTTAGTTTTCTTAAAAAGTCAAATAAGGCCTCTGCATACCTTTTGGTATCTTTTTCACAAGCTTGTAAAAGCTTATTAGTTGGTCTCACTTGTGATACTTGGTTCTTGGGATAGCTAACCAAGCCAACTTAAGGTTCCAAGTTCACTTTTTCACTTTTTAGCTTATTTGAGTAGTCGCTATAGCATTTTTAGTTTTTCCAAAACTCAAGATTCATAAGCCCGCCATTGGAGTCTTTACTCGATGATTTTTTCGATTTTCAAAAGCTTCTCAAAAGCTCATTATTAAAAGCCAATCTTTGCAAATTAGCTTTTGGATAGCTCACTTGGTCAACTTGTAAGTGCAAGTGTTTGTTTTCATTTTGTAGCTTATTCAAGTGCTTAAAAAATAGCTAGAAGGTGCCTAGTGATTTAAACATTGTCTTACCGTGTAATGTTGATCACTTATGCTTATTTGTGCTTAATCAAGTGCTTATTATAGTCTTTGTGTTTATTCAGTTATAAAACTAGCTTATTAACATTAAGTAGCTTATTTCTAAGTTTCTTTTGCTTATTCATTAGCTTAATAGTCTATTTAGCTTAATCTTGTTCTTATTTCCATTTTCATTAGTTAACGTGTTGAAATAATTAGCTTATATAAGTGCTTATTAGTGGTTTTGAAAAAAGTGATAGTTAGAAAAGTGCTTATCTTCTTGTGGTTAATAAGTTTGTAAAAGAAAAAAAAAAAAAAAATAGTTTACAAAAGTGCCACCGCTCGGATTTGATCTCCGCCACCCACCACCACACACACTCCTTACCAACGCGCCTTGGGTCTTTCTCGTTAAAAGCTTACACAACTCATCTCTTATATACATTTTACATTTTAGCTTATTAAGTTTAATTAGCTTATTCCTAGCTTATTTAGTATAGCTTTTTCCAGTTTAGTATTTTTATTAAATCAGATTAGTATTAAGTATTTTCGTAAAAGTTGAGATTTTTCTAATTAGTTTTAATATTTTTAATCAATTAATTAGTGTTTTATAGTAATTAAATCATAATAAAAATATAAAAGTCAAAAAATATAAATCTTTTTCTAAAATTTTCTTTTATCATATAGTACGTAAGAAAATTAGTTTTACACTCGTAGGCTTTTTATTTCATAAATTTTACGCTTTTGCTTGCGCCCAACAGTAATTTTTGCAAATAACGACGCTTCCATTTTAAGTAACGTTTTAGATAATTTGAGTTTACGCTTTAGTTAAGATAGTTTATTTAAGTTATTTAGTTTTATAAAATCACAAAACATCATTTTAAAAATAGTGATAGCGTTTATTTAATAGATTTTAACTTTTAATTTTTTTAATTTGCATTTAAGTCGCTGTAATTTGCAAATCTTTTCTTTAGGTAATTTTCCATCGATATCCTTATCGATCACTATCCTTAGTGATCATTCGACATCCGATTGTGTTAAACACCACCAATCCTCCGTGGGACTTAACGACCCGGAATCCACAGATTCTCTCGATCTTAAATTGCATTGGTGTGTAACTGCTTTGAGTTCCTTACGTTGATCATTCACAAGTGATAGCTTGCGTGAGAAAACTTGACGGTTTTGCACCGATCAAATTTTGGCGCCACGCCGGGAGGTCAGAAGCGTGTTCTAAGCATTTTTCGCATCTGCACTTGCACATATACCACAGCTTGTAAAAGTTTTTGTAAAGTTATAACAAAATCAAAAGTTCATTAACACTTTTCCTAAAGTGTTAAAACACCAAAAAAATATAAAACAACAAAACAATCGTAACGCTTTTTCGACTTGTGTTTCTTTTAAGGTGATTCTTAAAGAAATACGATTTGGTTAAACGAGACGATACCAAAAATATTGTCCAAAAGTTTTAAACCCATCAAGACAAATCAGTACCTCACGCCTTTTTCGGTGATACTTAATATACATAAAATCAACCACCGCAAATCAAGGCAAAGGCACTACCTAACTGGGGTGCGACCATAATAAGTTCCCGAACATCGATTTAAAACTTGCCTTTGTGTCACTTGTGATTTGGTGTACCTTTTTCAAAGAAGCCATTTCATTTGTGATTATTGGTTAAGTTCACTTGTGTTTTGCCTCATTTGTTTTGAAAACCGATTTTTATACTTAGTGCATGCGCACTGCTCTTCCAGCTCTACAAGTCCATTGTCGAACTTGAAAGATTCCTCGAGACGAGAGGACGCTCGCTCCTTCACCGGATCGAGGAACGCCTACCACCACCACCACCGCCATAATGGCGTAAGACAAGCCGATGAATGAGCTTCTCCAAGCACCCATCGAGGGTTACGGAGATGCTATTGTTGTCCCAACCATCGTGGTCGACACTTTTGAGCTCAAAACCGGTTACTTAACTGCAACCCAAAGCCAATTCTATGGTTTTGAGCGGATGATCCTCATGCACACATTCGATGGTTTAACAAGATTGCATCTACCATCAAGTATAAGAATGTCCCACATGAAGCTATCAAGCTTCTTCGCTCCCATTTTCTCTAGAGGACAAGCCCGGAATTGGCTTGAGAAACAACCCCTCGCTCCATTGAGACATGGGAAGATCTTGTCACAAAGTTTGTGAACGAATTCTATCCTCCATCCCGAACCACAAGTCTTAAGAATGAGATAATGAAATTTTCTCGTAGATTTGATGAATCATTCGGGAGGCATGGGATCGTTATAAAGACTTGCTCCGCAAGTGTCCGCATCATGGTTTTACCGAGTTAATGCAAATGGATACTTTCTACAATGGTCTCGAACCAGCCAATCAAGACTCTCTAAATGCCTCCGCTGGAGGTAATTTCTTGAGCAAGACCACAAAAGAAGCCTTGCAAATCATTGAAAACAAGTCCCAAGTCCGTCCTTTCCGCACAAAGACATATCATATCGAGTCTAATGTCGGACCTTCTATTTCATCTCCGTGAGTACATCTAGCACCGATGCTAAGATTGACAAACTCACGGATATTGTTCAGCTTTGGTTCTTGCTAACCAAAAGAAAGTCACTTTCACACAAGCACCATCATATGGTGAAGTGAAGAAAGTTGAAGTTTGTGTTACTTGTGGTGGTCCTCATGCATACTACAATCAGATCGCCACCGATGGTAGTCCGTTTGAAGCTAATGCTATAGCCGGTACTTCAAATCAAGGAGGTAATCAATACCGCCCTCATAATGAACCAAACTACCGTGCTAACACTTATCGTGCACCACCCGGTTTCAACCGTAATCCTAACCGAATCGTAACCAACAAAGAATGAACCAAGGTTATCAAAACCAAGGTAATTTCTATTCGGACCCAACCAAGGTTTCCAACAACAAGGAAATCTTAATCAAAACACTTACAACCGAGGGAATCAATTTCGGGAATATGAACCCTAATCAAGGGAATTCGCTATAACCGTAACATACGGCCTCAAATTGTTCCTCCTCCACCTCCTCCCGTGTCAACATCCGATGAGCTTTTAAGGCAATTCATGAAGACTCAAGAGGAGACAAACAGTTGTTGGTCACCGATCACGAATTAAAGAAGTCTTTAAATGATCGACCCTGCCTCGTGTACTTTACCTAGCAACACGATCGCTAATCCGAGGGGCGATGCAAAGGCGATCACAACCGTAAGTGGTGTTTCAGATGATGGACCCGCTATTCCTACTACCTCTTCTTCTTCTCCCGAAGGTAGTGGAAAGTGAACCCGAGGCGACAAAGGACAAGGAACTTCCTACTAATAACGGAGGTACCAAAGATCGTCCATCCTCGTGTTGTCCAAACCAAAATCCAATCCAGAGTTGTTTTGAACCTCCGTAGCTCCCATTGAAAATCCAAATCTTCTATTCCTTACCCATCACGCTTACATGAGCAAAAGCTCATGAGAAAGTCGGTCATCAAATGGAAAAATTCTTTCAAATTTTCCAAGAACTTCATTTTGACATAAGCTTCATGGATGCTATCATGTTGATGCCCAAGTTTGCATCAACTCTCAAACACATGTTAAGCAACAAGGAAAAGTCGTTTGAAATGGCTAAACTCCTTCAACGAGAACCGCTCTGCAGTTATCTTGAAGAAGCTTCCCGAGAAGCTTGGAGATCCCGGAAAGTTCCTCTTACCTTGTGTATTTCCGTGAATGGTTGAATGCTTTGCCTTAGCCGATCTTGGTGCAAGCATAAACCCGATGCCTCATTCAAGATGGAAGAAACTTTCTTCCGGATCTTACTCCTACATGCATGACTCTCGAGCTTGCAGATCGACAATATCCCGTCCTCTTGAATTGCCGAGGACGATTTGTGAAAGTAGGAAAGTTCCATTTTCCACCGACTTTGTAGTTGTTGATTTCGATGTCGATCCACGGGTTCCTCTCATTGTTGGAAGAGGATTCCCGAGAACGGGCCGTGCTCTCATTGATGTATTTGAGCAAGAAATCACATTACGTGTTGGTAATGAAGTCACACCTTTAACCTTGATCAAACTTCGAGGTACTCCGCAAACTATGATTCCGAGTCGGTTAACCGAATCGATATCATTGATGTTGCTTCAAGAGTACTCAAGAAGTTCGGGTTATTCTCATAATTCGTGAGTGGGAATCCCACCACATCTTCTCAACCTATCATAGCCAATTCTACTCCTTCTCTCACTCCGCTTGAGGGAAGCGACTTCATCTTGGAAGAGATTGAAGCATACTTGGCTAGTGATTCTGCTCCATGGGAAATTGATCACGCCCAATTGACATCGAGGGGACATACTTCTCATTGAGAAAATGCTTAAAGATGATCATTCATCAACCCTCACCCTAGTGATGCAATTCGTAAGAGATTAATCACCATGAGATTAATCCGAGGAGATATTCTTACTCTTGAGAAGTTGTTAAATCAGACACTTCTCCTCCTCTCCTCCCGTCAAACTTCATAACAAGGAAGTCAAGTCATTGAGAAAATCAAGAATTTCAAGTCGAACTTAAGGACTTACCACCTCATCTTGAGTATGCATTTCTTGAAGGTGATGATAAATTGCCCGTCATTATTGCTCGAGATTTGAGTAAAGATGAAAAGATCGCCTCATAAAGGTCTTGAAGTCACACAAGCAAGCAATTGCTTGGAAACTCTCCGACATTAAGGGTATCAACCCCGAGTTTTGTACTCACAAAATCTTAATGGAGGATGACTTCAAACCGTTAGCTCAACATCGAGAAGGGTGAATCCAAAATCCATGATGTTATCAAACAAGAGGTTATCAAACTTCTTGATGCAGATTGATTTACCCTATCTCGTATAGTCCTTGGGTTAGCCCGATTCATCGTGTTCCAAAAAGGGTGGCATAACTGTTGTCACGAATGAAGAAAACGAGTTAATTCCAACTCGATTGGTTACGGATGGCGGTGTGTATTGACTATCGTAAGTTGAATGACGCCACCAGAAAGACCATTTTCCTCTACCCTTCATGGACCGATGCTTGAGAGATTAGCAGGAATGAGTACTATTGTTTCCTTGATGGTTTCTCGGGTTACTTTCAGATCCCCATTGATCCACGTGATCAAGAGAAGACCACATTCACCGCCCATACGGAACTTTTGCCTACAAACGATGCCTTTTGGCTTATGTAACGCCCCGCACGCTCCAACGTCAGATGATGGCCATATTCCACGACATGATCGGGAAACAATGGAGGTGTTTATGGATGACTTCTCACCATCGGGATTCATTTCAGATTTGTCTCCCATTTAGACAAAATGCTTAAAAGGTGTGAAGACACCAATCTATGTCTAAACCGGGAGAAGAGTCACTTTATGGTCAAAGAAGGCATAGTCCTTGGCCATAAGATTTCAAAAACGGATTGAGGTCGATAGAGCAAAAGTTGATGTTATTGCTAAACCGCCTCATCCTACTACCGCCAAAGGTATTAGGAGTTTTCTTGGTCATGCCGGGTTTTATCGCAGATTCATACAGATTTTTCCAAAATCGCCGCCTATGACCCATCTTCTTGAAAAAGAAGCTCCTTTTATCTTCTCCCGAAAAGGTCAAGCTTTTGAAACACTAAAGAAAAGGCTTACGGAAGCACCCATTCTAGTTGCCCCGATCGATTTACCCTTCGAGCTCATGTGCGATGCAAGTGATTTTGCTATCGGTGCGCCTTGGGGCAACGCAAAACAAAGCATTTTCACCTATACACTACGCAAGTAAGACTATGATCAAGCTCAAACCCATTACACCACTACGTAAAAGAACTATTAGTCGTGGTGTATGCGTTTGAGAAATTTCGCCATACCTCATCTTGACCAAATGCGTAGTGTATACGGATCACTCGGCTCTTAAATATCTCTTTGCAAAACAAGATGCAAAGCCGAGATTGCTCCGCTGGGTTCTCCTCCTCCGTGAATTTGATATCATTATACGTGATAAAAAGGAGCCGAGAACCTAGTCACGATCATCTATCCCGATTAGAGAACCTCACCAAGATGTGTTCGAGAAAAGGAAATAAATGAAACATTTCTCTCGAGACACTCAATGCGGTTTCTTTTCGTGGAGACTCTACTACCCCATGGTTTGTCGACTTCGCAAATTACCATGCGGGTAACTTCATAGTGAAAGGGATGTCGTCCCAACGGAAGAACAAGTTCTTCAAGGATGTTAAACATTACTCGGGACGACCCTTCTTGTTTAAAATTTGCGCGGATCAAGTCATCAGCGATGTGTATATGGTCGAAGCTATTGACATTCTCAAAGCTTGCCATGTCGACCCACTGGGGACATCATAGCCCCAACTACACCGCCAAGAAGGTGTTTGATTCCGGATTCTATTGGCCCACGATCTATAAGGATGCCCATGAATTGTTAAAGCTCGCGACGCTTGTCAACGCCACGGAATATCTCACAAAGGAATGAAATGCCACAAAACGCCATTCAAGTGTGTGAGATCTTTGACATCCGGGCATTGACTTTATGGGGCCATTCCTTCTTCTCGCGGTAATAAGTACATACTCGTGGTCGTTGACTACTTGTCAAAATGGGTGAAGCTAAGGCTTTGCATACCAACGATGCCCGAGTTGTAGTGAAATTCTTGAAATCTTGTTTGCTAGGTTTGGAACCCACGAGCCATAATCGTGATCGTGGTACGATTTTGCAATGACCGCTTGAAAGAGTCATGCGTAAGTATGGTGTAACTCACCGCCTCTCATCGCTGCACCACCCCCAAACAAGTGGGCAAGTGGAAGTTTCAAACCGAGGGATAAAGAATTCGGAGAGGACGGTTGGCGAAAACCGTGCCTCTTGGTCGGATAAGCTAGATGACGACTGGGCCTTCCGGACATTTTACAAAACACCCATCGGTGCACTCCATACAAGCTTGTATACGGAAGGCGTGTCATCTACCGTTGAGTTAGAGCACAAGGCATACCGGGCCTTGAAGCATGCCAACTTTGATATTCAGATCACCGGTGATCACCGGAAAGTTCAAATGAATGAATTAAATGAACTCCGTGATCAAGCTTACGAGAACTCTTTGATCTATAAAGAAAAGACAAAGAAGATTCATGACTCAAAGATCAAAACCGCGTTTTCAACGTTGGTGATCGAGTCCTTCTTTTCAATTCAAGATTGAAGATTTTCTGAAAGCTTAAACCCCTGGTCCGGACCATTTACTATCACTAAGGTTTATCCTTATGGTACCATTGAGTTATCTCAACCCGATGGTCCCGACTTTAAAGTGAATGGTCATCGGTGAAGCATTACTTTGGAGAGGACATTCCTCCCGTGATTGTCCCGGATCTTCAAACTTTCCCCATGAACCAATGAATGCGGGATCGAGTCAAGCTAGCGACTCGGGTATCAAAAACAAGAGCATGTTACATGGGTTTTCACCGTGTGTACCACCCTAGTGTGGGGAGTTGCCCACATGTTGTATATATAAGAATGTTCCAAAAAAAAAAAAAAAAAAAAAAAAAAAAAAAAAAAATCCTTGCTAAATAATGGCCTTAGTATTTCCTTTTACGTTCTATGTTTCGCATAACCACGGTACTTTGAATATTGAGGGCAATATTCATTTCTAAGTGTGGGGAATTCTCACTAATTTTATCATGTAATTATACCGCCTAATTCCCCATTTTGGCCAAAATTTTTTTTTTTTTGGAGTAAGTGTTTTACACTTACTCATTTGGTTATCATCCGCCTTGTCTAATAAACAAAAGGATTGGCTAATCCAGAGCAAACGGCTCTTGGTAAAGATATCTCAAACCGTTGACGGCTTGCAATTTGCCCAAAATTGTATGGTATTCACCACCATATCCTTAAAAGTGAAGAGTTGGCTAGCCCGCAAGTTTATGGCTTGTGGTAAAGGCGCTTGAAAACCATAATTGGTAATCGACTCACCAAAGATATTTTATCTAAGAGTTGGCTAGTCCGTAGCAAACGGCTTCGTAAAGACAAATCAAACCGTTGAAAGTCGGTGGTTTGCTCAAAATCATTTGGTTATCTGTACCATGGTTCTTACTTGAATCGAAACATTTGGCTACTCCCAAGTAATGGCTTTTGGTAAAGAGATTCAAATCCATTAATTTTTCTCAAATCATTGCTAGGGACTAGCAATATCTTAGTGTGGGGATTGATGAGTGTGTAAATACTCATCATTTTTGTATCATTTAAACCGCTAAAACATCCGAAAACACTCGTAAACGCATCAAAATGATAAAATATCACAAACAAGTGTTTTATGTGTTTTAAATGCAAAATATCAAAACGGTGAAAACGATCAAGTTTGCATAATTGGCGCTTTAGTCCCCAAGTTTGAAAAATTGTCAAAACACCCCTGGTAAAACCAAATAAAGAAAAATATCATTTTAAGTCCTTAGGATTCAAAAGTTGTCAAAATTGGTCCTTGAAACTTAAAATTACAAATTTACAACTTTAGTCCCCGAACTTTGAAATTGGCAAAATTAGTCCTTTGAAAATAGGAAAATGGCAAGTTTAGTCCTTGCACTATTGAAGGTTGTCAATTTTAGTCCTTATGGTAACTTTGGAAAATGGCGTGAATAGTCCTTCAAGATTTCGATTTTGCAAGATTAGTCCTTGTCAAATTAGCCTAACCTAAAAGCCTTGTCAAAACCATTATTGACCCCGCCATATTTTCTATTTTGACCCCCCTTTACCCTTGACCCCTGTCACAAACCAATTTTGACCCCTTGGTCAAAATAAGTCAAAAGCGTAAAAGCGCGCCCACCTGCTTATCTTCTTCCTCCTCCCTCTTCCCACACCACCGCCTCGCATCCCATCACCTCACCTCACCTTTCCTCCACCCTCATCATCACTAACCCCCACAATTAATGCCACCCCCTACTTGCTTGTTCAGAGCTTATAAGTCAAAAAGGCATTTCCGCCAAAAATGGAAAAACAGTAATACACTCAAAACTCTCCCATTGGTTCTAAAATGAGGTGGGATTGCATCTAAGGCCACGTAAGACATTTGGAAGCATAAAAGAAGAGGAAGAAAGAGAGAAGAAGTAACTTAGTTTTTTTAAATTTTATGTATGTCGATTTTCTTTAAATGTTTTAATTAGCTCACCAAATTGTAATATTAAGTTGTATTGTATTAAGATTAAAGTTTTGATCATTATAACTCGGTTTGAAAGCTTAATTCTATGGTTCCTTTACATTTCAAGTTTTTGAGCTTATGTTGCAAATTTCCAATTCAAACTCTTGTTAACAAGCTTCAATAAGCTTATTTCAATAGTCAAAAAGTTTACTTAAGCTAATATAGCTTTTGATAAGCTTAGAATTCATTTTCAAGCAACTTTGGAAAGTCAACAAAAGTCAAAGAAAGGGCAAAAATTGATGCGAAATGGATTTGGGATGGTTCGAGCTTGAAATGGGTTGATTTTGTGTACTTGGGTTGGAATTGATAGGGTAGTAGTCCTTGGGTTCATTGGTTCATTTGTGCAAGCCAACGTGGCTATGGACAAATGTAAGTAAATTCAAGTTCAATAGCATAATTTGTTTTAAAGGTCTCAAGTAGTTAAAATCTATTCTAATAGAAGTCTTTAAGTGATATAAAGTCAGTTTGATTGCCTGCATTGATCATTATAACAGTTAGCTTAAATTTGTTTGCAAAACAGTTGATACAGGTGTGTTTGGATCTAAGGCTTAATCTGTCTCAAAGGTCTATTCAGAGTTTAGTATATGTTGGTTCATGCTTATTAAGTATACTTGAGCTCATTTCAGCCATAACATTGCCTCTGCTAATAGCCAAAGTCAAAACTCTTGTCAATCTTTCTTATTTCATTAAACTGTTGAGGGAATTGAGAAATCAAGTGCTTATTTCATGTTTGGAATTTAGTAACATAGCTTAATTTAGTCTTAATATAACTTAAAACATCTTATTCAATCCATAGAATCAATCGAAGTTCAAAAAGTCAAGCTTTTAGTTTTCTTAAAAAGTCAAATAAGGCCTCTTGCACGCCTTTGGTATCTTTTCACAAGCTTGTAAAAGCTTATTAGTTGGTCTCACTTGTGATACTTGGTTCTTGGGATAGCTAACCAAGCCAACTTAAGGTTCCAAGTTCACTTTTTCACTTTTTAGCTTATTTGAGTAGTCGCTATAGCTTTTAGTTTTGTCCAAAACTCAAGATTCACGAGTCTTTACTCGATGATTTTTTCGTTTTTCTAAAAGCTTCTCAAAGCTCATTATTAAAAGCCAATCTTTGCAAATTAGCTTTTGGATAGCTCACTTGGTCAACTACTTAGTACAAGTGTTTGTTTTCATTTTGTGGCTTATTCAAGTGCTTAAAAATAGCTAGAAGGTGCCTAGTGATTTAAACATTGTCTTGTGTAATGTTGATCACTTATGCTTATTTGTGCTTAATCAGTGCTTATTATAGTATTTGTGTTTATTCATTATAAAACTAGCTTATTAACATTAGTCTAGCTTATTTCCTAAGTTTCTTTTGCTTATTCATTAGCTTACAAGTCATTTAGCTTAAATCTTGTTCTTATTTCATTTTTCATTAGTTAACTGTGATGAAATCTTAGCTTATATAAGTGCTTATTAGTGGTTTTTAAAAAAGTCATAGTTAGAAAAGTGCTTATCTTCTTGTGGTTAATAAGTTTGTAAAAGAAAATTAAAAAAAAAAAAATAGTTTACAAAAGTGCCACCGCTGGATTTGATCTCCGCCACCCACCACCACACACACTCCTTACCAACCGCGCCTTGGGTCTTTCTCGTTAAAAGCTTACACAACTCATCTCTTATATACATTTTTACATTTTAGCTTATTAAGTTTAATTAGCTTATTCCTAGCTTATTTAGTATAGCTTTTTCCAGTTTAGTATTTTTATTAAATCAGATTAGTATTAAGTATTTTCGTAAAAGTTGAGATTTTTCTAATTAGTTTTAATATTTTTAATCAATTAATTAGTGTTTTATAGTAATTAAATCATAATAAAAATATAAAAGTCAAAAAATATAAATCTTTTTCTAAAATTTTCTTTTATCATATAGTACGTAAGAAAATTAGTTTTACACTCGTAGGCTTTTTATTTCATAAATTTTACGCTTTTGCTTGCGCCCATTGTAATTTTTGCAAATAACGACGCTTTCCATTTTAAGTAACGTTTTAGATAATTTGAGTTTACGCTTTAGTTAAGATAGTTTATTTAAGTTATTTAGTTTTATAAAATCACAAAACATCATTTTAAAAATAGTGATAGCGTTTATTTAATAGATTTTAACTTTTTATTTTTTTTAATTTGCATTTAAGTCGCTATAATTTGCAAATCTTTTCTTTAGGTAATTTTCCATCGATATCCTTATCGATCACTATCCTTAGTGATCATTCGACATCCGATTGTGTTAAACACCACCAACCTCCGTGGGACTTAACGACCCGGAATCCATCGTATTCTCCCGATCTTAAATTGCATTGGTGTGTAACTGCTTTGAGTTCCTTACTACCGATCATTCACAAGTGATCACCATGTGAGAAAACTTGACGGTTTTGCACCGATCAGGTTTGAGAGAACCGAGATCAGATTTCGCTAAGTGATCAGACAGATGATTGCAAAGTCAAGTTTATGATCGAACTTTGTTAGAAGATGCATTATCTTGGTGGAAAGGCCATGCTCAACCAATTGGAATGGAAGAAGCTTGTAAGATTTCATGGTCGATCTCAAACAATGTTAATGAAACAAGATGTCTCGAGAACCGAGATCAAGAAATTCAAGATGAGTATTACCACTTGGTCGCTAAAGGTAATGATCTCAAGACATACTTCAAGAGATTCCATGAGCCGAGAGCTCTATGTCCTCATTTGTTTCCCACCAATGAAAAGCTTTTGGAAGCTTTGATCGGAGGTTTACCTCAAGCATCGAAGGAGATGTCATCGCTTCAATCCAAAACTGTTGAAGAAGTTGTCATTGTATCCCACCGCCTTATGGAACCAATACTAAAGCTTGCAAATGCACAAGGCTCAAGTGACAACAAAAGAAAGTTTGATGATCGGAAAACCTCAAATTCCAACCACCATCACCCAACAACAACAATCGAACAACAACAACCAATATCACCGCAATGTAAACCAACATCACAATCCAAGAAACCGAAGGCAAGAAGCCGCAAGGGCTTATGCCGCACCCATCTTTGGAAAAGGGTATGTAGGACCACATCCCGAGGTAATGTGTTTGATGCACCATTCGACCTTGTACCGTGAAGTGCGATAAGTGCAACAAGGTAGGTCATCAAGGTAAGCATTGCCGAAACCCCGAAGAGGCAACATCGTGACAAACATGAATCGCTATGGATGTGGAGAACGGTTCATTTCAAGAGTCAATGCCCAAAGTTAAATGTCGCTCAAACAAACAATGCGCGTGCAAGAGTGTACATGCTAGGAGATGGAGATGCACCGTTGAACCCCGACATTGTGACGGCACGTATTCTCTTAACAATCATTCTGCAAAATCTTGTTTGATTCTCGGGGCGATAAGAGTTTTGTGTCTACTACTTTGCACCATTACTTGAAATATCCCCAATCGCCTTAGATACAACTTATGAGATAGAACTTGCCGATGGGAAAATAATAGGAACCAACACCGTAATCCGTAATTGTCCTATTCTATTACAAGATCACTGCCTCATAGATCTTTTGACAATCAAACTTGGAAGTTTAGATGTCGAATTGGCATGGATTGGTTGTCCAAACACCGTGCTAGGATTGTTTGTGACGAGAAACCGCTCATATCCCGATCAACGGTGAAACCTTAGTCATCCAAGGAGATCGAGTAGAAAGTACTTAAGTATCATATCCCGTGCGAAGTCAATAAAGTACATGGAAAAAGGATGTTATGCCTTCTTAGCTCAAGTAACGGAAAAGAAGCTCAAGAGAAACGACTAGAGGATGTACTGTAATCAAGGAATTTCCGAGGTGTTTCCAAGATTTGCTCGAATCCCACCGCCGACAAGTCGATTTCAAATCGATCTTATTCCCCGAGCTACCTCAGAAGCACGAGCACCGCATCGTGTAGCGCCTCGTAAATGCAAGAGTTATCCAAACAACTAGAAGAGCTATCCGAGAAAGGATTCATTAGACCAAGTTCCTCACCCTAGGGAGCACCGGTATTATTCGTTAAGAAGAAAGATGGATCATTCCGGATGTGTATCGATTATAGAGAATTGAACAAGCTCACAATCAAAACCGCTATCCCTTACCAAGAATCGATGATCCGCTTGATCAATTACAAGGCTCGAGTGTATACTCAAGATTGATTTAAGATCCGGATATCATCGCCACGGTAAGAGAAGAAGATATACCCAAGACCGCATTTAGAACTCGATATGGCCATTATGAATTCCAAGTAATGCCATTCGGTTTAACTAATGCACATGCCGATTATGGACCTCATGAATAGAGTCTCAAACCATATCCGATAAATTCGTCATTGTGTTCATCGACGATATTCTTAT
The DNA here is from genome assembly GCA_022545495.1 of Chrysanthemum lavandulifolium. NCBI lineage: Eukaryota > Viridiplantae > Streptophyta > Magnoliopsida > Asterales > Asteraceae > Chrysanthemum > Chrysanthemum lavandulifolium. The sequence continues at coordinate 245,651,082 of CM040245.1, read as the reverse complement.
CTACTCGTAATAAAGAAGAACATGCGAACACCAAGACCATCCCCGGTTACTCAAGGATGAAAAATTGTACATAAAGTTTTCCAAGTGTGACTTTTGGATTGAGACACCCAATTTCTTGGTCATGTGATCGACAAGTGAAGGAATCCATGTGGATCCCGCAAAGATTGAATCTATTAAGAATTGGCCAGCACTCACTAACCCTAATCGAAATTCACAATTCTTAGGACTTGTTGGTTATTATCGAAGATTCATCAAGGTTTCTCGAAAATAGCTAAACCATTGACCGAAAGTTAACCCGTAAAACGAAGAAATTCGAATGGGGAGACGATCAAGAATCGCCTTTTCAACTCCTAAAGAACAAACTTTGCGAAGCACCTATCTTGGCACTACCGAAGGAGTCAAGATTTTGTAGTATATTGTGATGCTTCACATGGGTTTAGCGCTGTTCTCATGCAAAGGAACAAGGTGATTGCTTATGCGTCACGACAACTCAAAACTCATGAGAAGAATTATACTACTCACGATCTAGAACTTGGCGCCGTAGTATTTGCACTCAAATTATGGAGACATTATCTGACGGAACCAAATGTATAGTGTACACCGATCACAAAAGTCTTCAACACATCTTAGATCAAAAGGAATTGAATATCGCCAACGTCGCCGGCTCGAATTGCTTAGTGATTATGACCGCAAGATCCGTTATCATCCCGGAAAGGCAAACGTTGTTGCCGATGCCTTGAGCGTAAAAGATCGCCCTAAGCCACTTAGAGTGAGATCATTGGGAATGGTAATCAAGTCACCCCTACCATCGAAAATTCTTGAAGCTCGATCGAAGCCCTTAAGGAAGAAAATAGGCCGAATGAGAAGATTTATGGCATGCCGGAGAATGAGAATGGATTTGTGAAGAGATCGGACGAACGCTATGTTTCAATAATCGAAGTTGGATTCCACTCTTTGAGGTATCCGAGAACTCATCATGCATGAATCACATAAATCGAAGTATTCCATACATCCCGGTCCCAACAAGATGTATCAAGATCTAAAGCTTTTGTACCGGTGGCCTAATATGAAGGTCGATATCGTCAGATACGCCAAGAATGTTTGACATGCTTGAAAGTTAAAGTCGAACATCAAAAGCCATCCGGATTGCTAACTCAACCAAAACTTCCTATGTGGAAATGGGAAAGAATCACAATGGACTTCATCACAAAGTCGCTAAAAACTTCTAATGGTTTTGACACCATATGGGTTATTGTAGACCGCCTTACAAAGTCCGCTCATTTCTTGCCAATCAAGGAGAACGACGAGATGGTTACACTCGCTAGATCAGACATCAAAGAGATTGTTTCTCGTCACGGTGTACCAATCTCTATCATATCCGACCGTGATAGCCGATTCATCTCAAGATTTTGGCAAACGCTCAAAAAGCCATGGGTACCAACTTATTTATGAGTACCGCGCACCATCCTCAAACAGATGGACAAAGTGAAAGAACGATCCAACTCGGAAGACATGCTAAGAGCATGTGTGATTGATTTCGAAAAGGATGGGATAAGCACTTACCGGTGAATTCTCTTACAATAACAGCTTATCACGCCAAAGATTAAAGTCGCTCCTTTTGAAGCACTCTATGGAAGAAAATGCCGATCGCCATTTCTTTGGCGGAAGTTGCGTATACAACTTACAGTCCCCAAATTGTCCAAGAGACAACAGAAAAGATAATGCAATTTGGCAAAGATTGCAAGCAATGAGATAGACAAAAGAGCTACGCAGATGTTCAAGAAAACCAATGGAATACCAAGTCGGAGACCATGTAATGCTCAAAGTATCACCCGGAAAGTGGACGGTCGATTTGGAAAACGAGGAAAGCTCAAACCTCGACACGCCGGACCATTCAAAATTCTTCAAAGAATTGGTCCATGGCATATAAACTCGATCTTCCCGAAGAACTTAGCCGAGTACATGACACGCTCCATGTCTCAAATCTTAAGTGTCTTCGGATGAAACACTAGTCGTACCACTCAAGGACATCCACTCAATGACAAACTTAGCTTTGTCAAGAACCCGTCGAGATCATGGACGGAGAAGTTAAGAGGCTTAGCAAAGCCGCATTCCTATCGTTAAAGTTCGATGGAATCATAAGAAACGAGGTGCGGAGTTCACCGGGAGCGCGAGGATGTAATGCGCTCCAAGTATCCCCACTGCTCATCTAGATCACCCATGACAGCCTCTGCGAGTTTAACCGCGGACGCGGTTCTCTTAAGGGTAGGTACTGTAAGCTCCGGAAAAATTTCAATGTACTTAACGCTTTAATCGTGAATTTAACACGATCTATTTCGTCATGAAATTTTCTAAGCATCACATTTGCATATCATTTGGCATATGCATGATCAACGCAATTGAGCGCTCATAAAAGATACCGTTGTGATCTAAATAAATTTCCCACTATCCCGATAATCCTAAAATACGAATTAATACGTAAAATTTGTAGAAATACGAATTTAATTATAATAAAATATATTCAAATTGTATTGGGCCTCGAAACTCATTGGACTTTATACCACCTCGTGACTCAACCCGACATATAAATGGGCCTCAGAACAGACCCAAACCTACACCATCATTTCTTTGGGCCTTGGCTTAGCTCACGACCAACCAAGTGGAGCCCAACTCCCATCTTTTCTTTATTTCGGGCCTCGCCTAACTAATTAAACCCCAAAGCCCATGACTAACTAATAATCTTGTAGTTAACATTTTTTTGTGCCTTCATTCTTTGTAACCGGCATGAATTGAAATCCAAGCTAACCAAAATTCAACCAAACTAAACTTGAAACATTTTGTCTCATGCCTTGCGATGGTGGTGAAAAGAGGAGACAAATCTTTGCTTAGACTACCCTAAACCAATATAAAATTACCTAAACTAAACAAAACACCCTTCGACTAAGCCTCGACTCTATAAACCAATGGATACAATGTTCCAAGTGATTCGACTAGGCAATTGCACGCCTCAAATCTCAGCCGAAAACCATACAAGATAGACCAAATACATTTCAACACATGACTAATGAAATAGGGATTAGGAGAGCTAGGAAATAAAATAATGCAAAGGCCATGCTTGTGCTTTCTTTAAAAACACACAACAAACACACACTCTCTTCACATAAACTCTCAAAAACTCATACACATCTCTCACTCTAAAATCGTCCACTGTGGGAAGAAGAGCAAGGAAAAGAAAACGTTATAAGGTGAAGGATAGGAGACACTTGGGTAAACATTTAAGACGAGTAGCATTATAAGGAGAACACGGGATCTCGAGTTCAAACCATCTTCTTGACATCTCATCCCCACTCGGTCGAGTGTAGTAAGTCTTCATCAAAATCATCTTGTTTCCCACTCATTTCATTTATTTCATGCTTATATAAATGTTATATCACACATTAAAACGTTAAACGACCCTTTCTACGCTAGGATATAGCATGAAACATGAAATAAACAACATTCGACACATAGCCACTCCCTAATTTCCTATTAAAAACTTGTAAAACATGTGGAAGCCACGACACTAACTCTTTAGAAACTCTCGTATACTTTTAAAATCCACACGAGAACTAACAGGCCTAAAGCCCAAGTACTAAGCTCGTTAAGCCCAAACAGAGTCCAACGAGAGCCCAACCCGGCCCAATGAATTAGTAATAAGCTAATAAGCTCTAAAAATAAGCTAGGAATAAGCTTGTAAAAGTTTTGTAAAGTTTTCGTATGTTAAAAGGAATTTCGGACTTGAATTGCAAAACGAGTAGTTTATGGGTAGAAAGTGGAAAGTTTTCTAAAGTAAAGGGTCATTTTATACGATAATAAGTGTTTTATGAAAGTCTAGGGACTATTAATGCTATTTTGAAAGTATAAGGGCAACTTTTACGCATGCGCACGCATGGAAACCACAAGGACCGAATGTGTAATTAGCCTAAACTAGTTATAATTAAAGTTTAGGGTGAAAAGTGTACATTGGAAAAGTTAAAGTTTAAAACGATAAAAATAAACTTGGAGGGCTGTTTTGTAAATTCAGTTTACCAAGGGTTAAAGTTGTCATTTCGAAAGTTTTGGTATGAAATATAATTCGGTGGAAAGTGTCATTTCTAAAAGTCCAAGGACTAAACTCGTACTTTTTGTAACTCGAGGATAAAAGTGTAAATTGGGAAAAGTTTAGAAAAACTTATAAACCCATCCTAATTACGTAAAAACAAGTATTTTGATCTTATGAGTATTTTATTTCGGATAACGTTAAATGTATTACTTATATATATATTATAAGATTATAATTATATATATATCAAATCCGATAAAACACACGAGGAATTCATTCAAATACGTTAAAATACTCAACAAATCTATTAAGATCACAACGGGGGAAGACATTTCACTTATGCGTAAGTGAGGATAATTAATTAAGACGATGTAGCACATAAATTAACTTAAACGTTAATCACGATCGCACACTATTGGATTGGACAATCCAATGATATATTGAATAAGAATATTCAATGCTCTATTATTTTGGTCGCGAACCAAAATGCTCATTTATCGAGACTCGCCATCTCATCATTTTAGGTTTCGAGTTGGAACCTCTCGCTACATTGTGCTTGATCTTTTGTGCGTGTGCATTATCATCAAGGTGAGTTCATAGCCTCGCTTTTACTTTATTTTTACAAACCCGCGAGGAGATACATGCTCTAAACTAGAACACAAGGTTTTTCATAAATGCTTGATCCTCTTGATTATTGGTACGCCTAAGTTGTTAGCCACAAGTCCTCGATCATGAACCATTAGTCACCGCGAGTGAACGAGATATTGTGAATAGTACTATGGGGATTAATGAACCCCGCTTCAGCTTATAGAGAAATAACCGGGCGCACTATATCGAATTTCTTTAGGTAATTGGCTATTACCTCCTTTGGGGCATACTTTCGTACACCGGTAATTCGTGTATGCAATGAGTCTTGGTTTCATGAGCTTAGTGCATAATAATCTGTGATTTTTCTTATGATGTTGTTAGTTTACAATGATCATGATCTTATACTTGTGTTCAACTTATTTTAAACCTATGGACTTCACTCAACATTTTGTTGACCTTTTAAGCATGTTATCTCGTAATCAAGTGAAGATATGACCAAGGTGCGGAACGGGCATGGCAAGGCTTATCCGGTGGTGTAAAACATAAAGTTATCATTTCTTTCAAACTCATGATCTTTCTTTTGGGAAAACACTTGATCTATTTACAATATTTTGTATCAAACTATGAGTTTTCGATGAATGATAACTATTTTAATAAAACGCCTCTTTCGAGTCGCTTTCTATAATTATTGACTATGATCTCCATTCAAGTAACACCGAATTAGTCTTCCGTCATTAAGATTTTTGGGTGTTACATAATGCATGAAGTGGTGGACTAGTACCACTTGTTATTTAATTTCCTAAAAGATGCAAGCGAAACTACTTTATCAACGTGTGCATGAAGAGTGAAATATGAGATTTATCCTCGACTTGGTCTTCAACATCAATCACGTCATGGCCCTCAAAATCACATAAGCTTGATTCTCGCAGCTCATATTGAAACGTTAAAACAAATACTAAAGGAAACCAATTTAGTGAAGCAAACCTAGTAAACTTACGTAACATATATGCTCTTTAAGGAGAGGAACATTAAAATGATCACGCCATTTGCCAATGAAAGGTAAGTCATCAGGATCCAAACCCGAAGTACCCGGTCTTGAAGGTTCTCGATTATCTTCATAGTCTCACCGAGGAGTTGGACCGTAGCATTGACATCGGACTCCCTTTTCTCTATGACACTTTCATGACATTTTGTAACTATGACTTGGGGTAAGTTGGTGAGACAAGCAACAAGATATCAACAATCATTGATGATAATTCCGTGAATAAGTCCTCTTGGCTAAGCTCATCAATGTTGGTGTGGTAGGAAAGAAGGATTGATTTGGTGATTCGATACATTGAATCTGCGCAAATAGAGCGGATGTAATTATGATCATTTGCGCTTCTAGTATCTTTAGCTTGCATTTCAAATGACCATCTTTTCTACCGCATGCTTAAACTGCTCCGTAATCAATCTTCGTGTTCACTTCGGGAGCGTGGTTTTTCGCATTGATTCCTAGCCATTTATTGGAGACTTCAACTTCCAGCCACATCACTTTAGTTGCCTTTTGAGTGCTTACATACTTATCGGTAGCATTGAGACTTTCTTCCACAAGTGTTACATATTTAAGACCTTCACTCACACTTCTTAGCAACCTATCAAGAAAACGGCGGCTGCCATCATCCTTCACTGAAAAAGGAGACATCCGTGCCCCTCTTGTTTTCATCATTTTGTTTGTGGGAATTCTGCTTGTTAAATGAACAAGCACTATAAACATATTTAATGACCTGTCACCCGTGCCCCTCGATATGTCTTTTTGTCATTTTTTATAAACTTTTTTTTATAAACTTTTTTTTATAAATTTTTTATAAGCTTTTTTTATAAATTTTTTGTAAACCTTTTTTATAAACTTTTTTTATAAACTTTTTAAACTTTTTTTATAAAAACTTTATAAACCTTTTTTACAATTTTTTTATAAACTTTTAAATAGAATATTTATGAAATTTATATTAAAAAAATGAAAAAATATTTGTAAATTTGTATTTGAAAAAAATACTTATAAATTTATATAAAAAAATATTTATAAATTTTACAAAAAACTTAGCTACGGGAACACGTACCAGACACTATTACACAAAAGATAAAGTCTACCAATTTTTTATTAAAATAAAAGGTAAAGCATACTCCAACACCCCATTAATTCCTTAGAGCATCTACAATGCATCAAGTCATCATCAAGTCTTTAGGACTTGATGCATTTAATGCATAATGTATTTAATCACTAAAGCTTGGAGGAAAGACTTGAGGTTCACCAAGTCTTTCATGAAAAGTTTTCAAAGTTTGATCACGCAACGCAAAACACACTAAAATGACTTGTTAAAATAGTGAAAAGCTTTTAACAACTTGACCCATTGTGGATGCTCTTAGTATCTGGTCTCAAAAATTAACAAAACTTTCACTATTGTAAAGCCTACACACCACCTTTTAATTATTTATTTTACCGAAACTTTCATTAACATATTTTAATAATATTTAGATAGAATCTAGATTTTGAAAAAAGCAATTACTCTGTAACTTTTATAATGGGCTCACAGTCACACTAAAAAATTTACTACTTTTTCTCATTCACACATTTTTTTTTTTCTCCATTCATATTCACCTTTTAATATTCAACCATCAAAGTAGTATCAAACCACCATCACTACCGCTGCACTTCTGGCCAAGCCACCGCCGGCGACACCATCAGGCGATCACCACCACTACTTTTTGGTGCACGAAAACAAACTCAAAACTGTATGCATTTTTTTCTTTTTTTTCTTTTAAGATTGAGGTTAATATCAAACATAATCTGTCATCTTTTTTGTGAAAATGGGTTTTGTAACTCAACCACCATTACTGCCGGCGACACCTGGTAATGGCAGTGTTTGCTGGAGATGGCTATGGTTGGTTGCATTGATAGAAGATACAGGGGGAAAAGGAAAGGACAAATGAGAGATTATACTGTATATTAATTTGTTACCTTTTGGTGTAAACTTGTCTTGGGAATAGGAAAAGCGGGTCAAAGTATTTGGATCATAAAATAAGTACCAACCTACAAACCCCTTGCAAATTTCAAGAGATGATAGGCCAAGCACGTGATAGGCCAAGCACGTGATACTACTCATTCCAAATTAATTCAAAGCAAGGCACGTGATCCTCCACTATCTCCTTGCGTCAGCCATTACGAATCCACCATGTGGCATTTGGTCGGTTTGTGTACAAGATGCATTGAAAAAAAAAACGGGTAATTATTTGATGTGGGAGAGATAAAACCCAAACACCCCTATATTAAAACTATGAGGTGTTTGGGTAGTAGGACTCTATTACCACCCATTTTAAGTCTTTCTGAAGACAAATCCTGCTATCATCATAATCTACACCATTTTATTTCCCCATAATGAACCAAACAGAGGAATTTTACTACTATTACTACTGGACAGACTACATTTGTAAATTTGACACTGTTGTGGGTATTCCGAGTGGTTTTCGAGATTGCTTATGGTTTGAGTCACGGCTACAAGATAAATACAGTAAACCTATGCCATGGATTGGTATCTATATCGCGGTAGCATCTCTCTTTTGCATCCTAGCAATGGTCGCTGATTTAATACATGGTTTAAGAAACAGAAAACTATGGTTCCCTTGTAATTATTTCACTTTGAATGCTGCTTCTCTCACTGTGATAGCTGTTGCTATGAAGCTACCTGTGGATTTAAGTAATCAAATGCCAGGTGCTGCAGACCAGTGGGCAAAGCACGGAAGCATGGCCTTTATGTGTACCATGATGGCGAATTTATTTCCTTCTTTAGCAACCATGAACGGCAAGGAACTTCTCACAAACATCATAGCTTTGGATATTCTGGTAATCACCTTGATTGTGAATGTTTGCATTCAAATACATACGGATGTGATTGGAGATCCATTTGATTTCCTTCCTAATGTTAAGGAAGTAGCATATGTTTATGTGGTTTCGCTACTCATCTTGCTGATAATACATACATGCTCAGGTTTAACGATTCTAAAGTCCAAACAAATAATAGAACTGAAATACCAAGCAGGTCATAAAACTGCTTTGGAGGGCCTAGAGTTAGAACAACCACAACCAGAGTTACAACAACCACAACCACAACCAGAGTTTCAACAACCACAACAACAACCAGAGTTACAACAACCACAACCAGGAAGATTAACTGTTGAGAAGCTAAAGCAGCATGTGAAAAACCATTGGATCATGGCAGGAACAGGCAGCCCTCAGTTCATCACAGCTTGCTCTGCAACTACCTCTGCTGCTGGGGTAATATGTGTTGCTAGCACTGTCGGACATGTATTTATTCCAATTGCTCTTATTGTATCAAGATTGCTACAAGATAACATATCGGATTATAAAGGGTCAATTCCAGTAATTCTCATTATACAGTCTATCGGCAGTCTAGTAGGAACAATTGCACCACTTTGTAGATGTTATGCAGCCTTGAGCTTTAAGTTGTCCATAAAATGGATCTGGAACCATATTAAGGTATTTAAAGTAGAGAGCTACTGGACTCAGAAGCTCTATGATTGGAAACAGAGTAGCATACCAATCTCAGTCAGTAGTCGCAAAATTAAGGTTGTCATCCACAGAATCAAAGTCATATTTCTTATCATTTGTATAGGACTTCAGAAGACAGTTGTGGTAGGATGCAAGATAACAGCGCTGGTCCCGATTTTCTTTGTGATATGTGTTTTGTTTTGTATTCGGCTTTTTAAAGCCATGTTTAGTGCCTCAAGTACTCAAAATCCTGGACAACAAGAGAACTTTGACCATCTTAAGCCATATGTGTTGCAACTGCAAGACGACATGGAGCTTTCGGAGAGAACATTAAAAAGCATTTCAAAATCTGCAGACCGCTTGATCAAAAAGGCTGAAAAACAAAAACCCAACAATCTCGTGGAGCTTCTAAAAGAATCTAAAGGTTTTGAAGGAGTTGGAAAGTATGACAGCCTTCATGCTCCATCTTTAATTGCAGAAGATTATCTTGATTGTTGGAGCTTACCGTTGGTAAACCTGACTGCCATCGCCGTTTCTCTACATGAAATACAGAAAGAGAGAGCTGATAGGTTGCTAAGCAGTGTGAGTGAAGGTCTTAAATATGTCACAATTGTGGAAGAAAGTCTCAATGCTACCGATAAGTATGTAAGCACTCAAAAGGCAGCTAAAGTGCTGTGGCTGGAAGTTGAAGTCTCCAATAAATGGCTAGGAATCAATCTGAAAAACCCTGCTCCCAAAGTGAACACAGCAAGATTGATTCTGGAACAGTTTAAGCATGCAGCCGAAAAGATGGTCACTGAAATGCAAGCTAAAGATACTAGAAGTGCAAATGATCATAATTACATCCGCTCTATTTGCGCAGATTCAATGTATCGAATCACCAAATCAATCCTTTCCTACCACACCAACAGTAATGAGCTTACCCAAGAGAACTTATTCACGGAATTATCATCAATGATTGCTGATATACTGGCTGCTTGTCTCACCAACTTACCCCAAGTCATAGTTACAAAATGTCATGAAAGTGTCATAGAGAAAAGGGAGTCCAGTGTCAATGCTACAGTCCAACTCCTCGGTGAGACTATGAAGATAATCGAGAACCTTCAAGACCGGGTACTTCCAGGTTTGGATCCTGCTGACTTACCTTTCATTGGCAAATGGCGTGATCATTTTAATGTTCCCTCTCCTTAAAGAGCGTATATGTTCTGGTAAGTTTACTAAGATTTGCTTCACTAAATTGGTTTCCTTTAGTATTTGTTTTAACGTTTCAATATGAACTGCAGAATCAATCTTATGTGATTTTGAGGGCCATTGATACGTGATTGATGTTGAAGACCAAGTCGAGCGATAAAATCTCATATTTCACTCTTCAATTCATGCACACGTTGATAAAGTAGTTTCGCGTGCATCTTTTTAGGAAATCATCAAATAACAAGTGGTACTAGTCCACCACTTCATGCATAAGCCATGTTTACATTTAACTTCCCACGTTATTGTCTTGCACCAGAAGATTAGGCTAGCTTGCATTTATCTTTGGCTATTTAAGTGTAACTTTGTTTTATGAATGAAATCAGAGTTGAAAAAGAATGAGAAATTAGTTCAATAGCTAGTAGTTCTTAATTTAGTTGTTAGTTTAGTTATAGTATAAAGGAGAGTGATCATCTCAAATAGATCTTCTATCAGCCATACTCCCTCCAGTCGAGAATGAGAAGTTATGCTCCTTTAAGAAGTATCTACCATAAGCATTCAGTAAGTATGTTAAATTTGCGTTAATTTCTAGTTCATTTAAAGTTACATGTTCTTCTTTCTCGTCATTGTACTCTTGTTTACTTTAAATGCAAATGTGAACGTTGCTCTATAAGAATGTGGTCATATGTTTTTCCAATGTAATCTGTTTTTGTATGTCTAAAACCAATATGATAATTATCGTTAGAATAAATTACTACTGGTTCATGTGGTTTTGTAAAATTGGCCGAATACTATTTGCAAAATGAAAAACAAAAACTCGACCAACCATAATCACCGGTCAGTAAGTTCATTATATAGAAGCCAATTGGAGTCTATAAAGACCATTTTCAAACACCAATCTAACATTTGATGCAAAAGCAAGGGGACTCTTTTAAACTCTTGTACAGTTTTGACTCAAGGTGTGGAGAAATATCTTGGCGTGTAAAACTGGACAAGTCTACGGGGGTGTTTGATTGCTTCTTAATGGATCAACTCAGAGTCCATTACTAAATTGGTCAAAGGCTTGGATGTTTGATAAGAAAATTATAGCATGTGAATTATTCGATATGCTTCTGAACAATTTGCTTCTAAAGAAAGAGCATACTCTTGGGTTATCTGAACCGTCCCAAGAGTGCCGAGATCTAAAATTCGCGGCAATAGATTCTAAACCCGCACCGATACATTATAATATACAATTAAACCAGTTCAGAAAGTAAGCCGAGGTTGATATTCCGAGACTCTTATATGAAGCTTAACAATAAAAAATGAAAGCATAAAATAACTCCCCAATGTCATAAAATCCAGCATTAATAGCTGCAGCCACATCAGCAACTGCCTGAAGACCTGAGGAATACTGTCTATCGACGACCCTATCATGGATGGAAGTCAGTTTACATTGTCAAGAAATGCAATCTATTGAATTTTGGACATACGAGGAAAATGTTACGACCGAGCCAGATGAAAAGTGGGGTCGTATCAGAAAGCCTGCATAGAAAGCAGCCATCCTGCATTCACTTGCTCTTTGGGAACCAGGTCCCAAGACTGATCCATCAACGATATCTCCAACTTCAGACGGGTTGATATTTGTTTTCTCTTTTAGTGCCTAATTTAATTAAGTACAAGAAGAGGATATATAACTGTAACAGATTCTTCAACAAAATGGAACCATGCCCCTAAAAAACAGATTTCAATATCATTGGGATAGGTGTCCTTGAGCCCCCCTGCTTTGTTGCAAAGTAGAGTACGGTAGGAACTGCATAAACAATCAAAATGAGGAAAAACATAAGATACAAAGGTCCTTCAAAGCAGTAATAAGTCCTATTCACGTAATTGACGAAACATAAAGCTCTTACAGGAGAAGTTTCAAAAATATTATGGAAATTATGGAAGATGGAACTCCTTTCGTAAGCAGCACTATCAGTCTATCACCAGCTGCACAGACTGATGCCTGGTTTCAAAGACAATAAGTTCAACTACTATATCATGAAAGAACAAACACCACACGATTCTGGTGTGATAGCATTCAAAAATAGTCAACTCCATGTGATCACATATACAAATCACAGGTGAAGCAATACAACTAAATCCACTTCTGCTGTAGTCGAACTCATATAACCGATAGAAAGTCAGCTAATCAAACTTAGAATTAAGTTTGCAGAGATGGAGGAATCGATATCTTCTAAGGATGAGAAGTTGATGAGGGAGAAGGTGTTCAAGCAGAACTCGTTGTCTCTCAATTGCTCGGTCCATTTTGGTTTGCAACAAATTAAATTGCTAGAGGAGAAATAGTCGTTATGCGTCATTTGATTCTGCTGAGTGCTGTTGGAAGTCAATAACCTTTCTAAAACGGGTCTAATTTTGTTAAACAATTCTAAGCCATTCTAGTAATCAGTTGAGAATAAAGGACTGACAATCTCGGCACGAAACTTCTAATGGATGATAGATATTGTCCGACTTGGCACCTCTACCTATGATTTTGTTTTTCATGCAATGCTCATACATTGTACTAAAACGCTTCTACAAATTCAAGGTCAAGATTTCGTACCTTAAATACCCAACGTCTCCTGTATTTGTGAACAACGTGGAACACGGAACATATCAACTTTCAGGTATTGTTTTGATTGGAATTCAGAATCTATGTAGCTTTTCACATTATGTTTGTTATGTATGTCAATCGATATATAACAATCTACAGTTGTTGATGTACCTTTGACATAGCGATAGGGTCGGCTTTTGTTTTCCCGCGTGCCAAATGTAACCGTATACCAAACCGTGAACGACGCATCTTAACTTGTCAAACGGATGCCAACTTTTTACACAGCTTGGTGTATTAATAGTTTAGAAAAGAACCAAAATAAAGCAAACAGCAGAATTTAAGCTCTCATCAATGTATGCAAAACAGACCAAACAATACACGACAAGGCGTATTTCTGGCCTTGTCTACGCACACTTGACCGACAATCAGGTAACATTTGAAACTGATAAAATACAAGTTCAATTTCCAACAAGCAAGAAATATACCGGTTCAAAGTTTTGAACAAATACAGAATGAAAATAATACGAACAAGTAACTTGTTACAGCCACATTATTCTTGTAAAAATCCCACTTTAATAATGTTCTTTTTCTCCTGTAAAATACCAGACACATGTAACTAACAACGGACGGGAGATTAGATGATCTATTTAGCATAGGATAGATCGTCACAAGCGTCGCCTCTCTCAAAAACAGCAGCTGCTCCCATTCCCGTACCTGCATTGCACAAGTTACTTAGCATTCACGTCACACAGGAAAAAAGAGGAACAAGCAAGAGAGAATGAGACAACAGAGAATGACACTTACCAATACACATTGACACGACGCCAAATCGGCAGTCTCTGCCACGACGCTTCATCTCGTGCAGTAGAGTCGCAACACAACGTGCCCCTGTCAAAGTCGACAAATTAGATATAGATCGAGTTAATACAAAGCATCAACCAACACACTCAATTAACATGAAACTGTATGTGTGTTCTCTTAGTTACCTGTGGCACCCAAAGGATGTCCGATAGCCATTGCACCTCCATTGACATTGATCTTTTGTGGGTCAAGTTCAAGCTTCTTTTGGCAATACAAATATTGTGATGCAAATGCCTGCCGGATTAAACCAAACCAAACCAAACATTAATCTCTAACCTCTATCTTGACACCAAAACACAATTAAATAGCAGAAATTTGCATCTTATAATCACCTCATTGATCTCAAAAAGATCGATATCATTCAGTTCAAGACCGGCAGCCTTGACCGCAGCTGGAATTGCAACAGCAGGACCAATACCCATAATCGCTTGTGGAACACCAACAGCAGCAAAGGTCCTGCAATTAATTTAAACGTTTCAAGTCCAAGAACAGAATATGTGCACCTACTAAATTCACAAGTGCCATTCTATTGGAGAGCTGCATTGAAAGAAAACAAATCTAACGAAGCTGCAAATACCTGAATACACCAAGAATTGGTAATCCCTTCTGCAGAGCGGTACTTCTCTTCATCAGGAGCCGTCACTTACCTGGCTGGAAGTTCCTGTTACGATAACAACAAAAACAGTAAGATCACGTGCCAAGAAATACCACTTGTGGCTAATGAAGAGAGCTTAGTTATGTACCAGCAGTAGTTGACCCATCTTTCTTAAATACTGGCTTAAGTTTCGCAAGATCTTCCAAAGTAGTTCCTGGACGGATGCCGTCATCAACAGAGATTGTAACAGGCTTTTCATCTCCGGTTTTTGGGTCAACGATCTTTTCTCCAAATAAAACTTTATATTAGAAGGAAGCAAAACGTATTATAATAAGATAAGGAAAAAAAGAAGCCATTTTTACCTTAGTCTTGACGGGAATGATCTCGTCTTTAAATTTACCAGAAGCAGTTGCAGCAGCAGCCTTCCTATGGGAATCAACCTATGCAACGCAAACACCGTTAAAAATGACTACATATGAACGAAACAACAACCTTTCTATATAGTTCTATTCAACTCACCGCAGCCTGATCTTGTTCCTTCCTCGTCACGCCAAAGCGCTGTGAAACATTTTCTGATGTAATCCCCATTGGAAGAAGACAATCTTGAGCTTGTGCCATTGTCTTCACCTGTTAATGTTAATCACAAGCAAGATATAAGCATATAACAGACTATGGATTCACATATAGAGATGCGAGTATATATTCGCAGGTGAGTCGGAGATAAGAGTATACCCTTGGCTTAACCGATCCGTCCCAAGCCATCGGATTGGCAGTCATGGATTCCAAACCAGAACCAATGCCGATATCATAAAATTCAGCTTTAATAGCCGCAGCTACATCAGCAACTGCCTGCAGACCCGAAGAACATTGTCTGTTGACGGTCCTAACCGGAACAGTTTCTGAGGAACAGATAAATCATATATTAGAATTTCATCTTAGAAGTAGGTAATGCACTCTCTCAAGTTTTGGACATACCAGGAAAACCAGCGTAGAAAGCAGCCATTCTGCATTCACTTGCTCTTTGGGAACCCGCTCCCAAGACAGATCCGACAACGATATCTCCAACTTCATTTCAAAATTTGAAAAGTTATTATTTGATCTAATGCTATAACTAAACAACTTATTAGTAAAAGGGTTAAAAGAAAAAAAAAAATAGTATCCAAATTACTTTATTAGATCTAAATCTCTAATTTAATAACCCAAATTTTGGACACATCTGACGAAAAATAGTGTCCAAATTGTAAATTCTTAGTATCTTCTTTTGTAATCAATATATACCTTACATTTAAAAAAAAAAAAAAGTATCCAAATTACTTTGGTTAAACTTTAATTTTTATACTCCAATTACTTCCCTCCATGGGCTAGATAACAAGGTCCAAATAATACTATAGTGTAATTAACAACATATTAATAACTCAAAACTTCATGGATTGTACGCACTTTATTTTCACAGTGTCCAAATTTAAGGTTAACAATATTTGTCACTTTGTATTTGTTTAATTATAGTTGAGTAAACAAAATTGAAAGAGATTAAATCTACGCTACAAAAAAATAGTTGATTATACGCACTTTATTTTCATACATTTTTCAAAATTGTGTAACATTTTGTTAGTTTATTAACACTTAATGATGTGTAAAAATTGCTTACATTAATAGGTGTGGAAAAAAATTATAAAATAATAGATTTTCCACGATTATAGTTGTGTCAAAAAAAAGTTCACATTTTCAAGCATGGAAAAATATAAAAATTGTTCACATTTATAGGTACGGAGGTTATTTGTAACACCTAAATTCTCTACAATTTCTCAAAGTGTGGAGAATTTGAGTGTTACATATTGATGACGTACCCTCCGCTCTGCTAACGAGCGTTACCGTCAATCTGGTACTCAGCTTACCATTTGTACAAAAGGTATGATGTACCCTCCTAAAGGACGAAGCCTACGCCTTTGTCCTACACATAATGTTGGCGTAAAGTCATTCACAATGGCTACCATCAAGGCCTTTGTCACGATTCGGAGCCTGGCCTCCATCAAGGCCTCCGTCATGGTTCGAGCTCGGCCTCATCACAGATTCGGAGCTTGGCCTCCGCCATCGCTCGAGCCCGCCTCCGTCATCGCTCGAGCCCCTCCGACAAGGGTCAAAGCCTAAAGGTCATAGCCTCTCTACCTATGAACGGGTATGATCGAGTGGTCAAACAGAATCGGTCAAATAAGATATGGTCAACAGAATCGGTCAACAACCATGATCTTATCCATGATCTTAGCCATGACCCTTTGTAATCGCCATGACCTCTCAGAATCGCCTCCACACACCTCTCAGAATCGCTCTTTCAGATTATTATGCCTATAAATAAGGAAGTCATCACAGAGGTATGTAACTTAACTTAACCTAGGAGATCTCATCTTCTACACCTCAATACTTTCATGAATAATCACCATGACTGATTCTCACACCAGAGGCGGTTCGCGGGGGCTTCCCCCCGCGCTCCGTCTAACGTAGTGTCTTCTATTTCTTATTTTCAGGTTATCTTGCACTCGGCATCACCACCATCACCCCAAACTCCGTCAATCACCATTGACGGCCTGGTATGTGCATATTATTGTACAATCAGTGGCGCCATCCGTGGGACCCACAACAATAAGTCTCGTTTTCGAGTCAAATAACCGTTTTCCATAAATAACGGTCGAATTCAACTGTAATTCCCTACATCCTTGTTACCACATGGTAGCACCATTGAAATCTCCACTTTTATCTTTAATCACGAGATTTTCCACCAACCACAAACTTTACGTTTTCCATTTCAACAGCCTCTGTCGGGTTTAAACGGAGAGGTCTCATTACGGCCTCTGCATGTTCGAAGGAGCCTCTGTTTGGCTTCATTTAAGATGAAGGGTCAAAGTCAGCAACCTTTGTGAAAATATTTGTGGCCTCTGTCAAAACCTCTGTTTGGGTTCATGAAGAAGGTTCACACTCAACAACCTTTGTAGGAGCCTCCGTTGCAGACTCCGTAGCAGCCTCTGTTTGGGTTGGTTTTATGAAGAAGGTTCAAACTCAACAACCTTCATAGGAGCCTTCGTTGCAGACTCCATAGCAGCCTCTGTTTGGGTTCATGAAGAAGGTTCAAACTCAACAGCCTTCGTAGGAGCCTCCGTTGCAGACTTCATAGGAGCCTCTGTTTGGGTTCGTTCTACGAAGAAGGATCAAACTCAACAACCTTCGTAGGAGCCTCCGTTGCAGACTTCGTAGGAGCCTCTGTTTGGGTTCATTTTATGAAGAAGGTTCAAACTCAACAACCTTCGTAGGAGCCTTCGTTGCAGACTCATTAGCAGCCTCTGTTTGGGTTTGTTTAATGAAGAAGGTTCAAACTCAATAACCATTGTAGGAGCCTCCGTTGCAGACTCTGTAGCAGCCTCTGTTTGGGTTCGTTTTATGATGAAGGTTCAAACTCAATAACCATCGTAGGAGCCTCCGTTACATACTCCGTAGCAGCCTCTGTTTGGGTTCATTTTATGAAGAAGGGTCAAAATCAACAACCTTCGTAAGAGCATCCGTTGCAGTCTCCGTAGCAACCTCTGTTATGGTCTGTTTTGGAGAGAAGGTTCAATAACCTTCGTAGGAGCCTTTGTTCGGGTTCATTTTGAGAAGAAGTCTCTGTTGTAGTCTTCGTCATGGGTTTTCCTAAGAAGAAGGCTTGAAATCACTAGCCCTATGTTCTAGTCTCTATGGCAACCTCCGTTGTAACCTTCGCACGGATTCATTTAAGGAGATGGGGCACATAATGGTACACTCAAGCAGGGCCAGAACCTTCCTTCGCAAAATGTTTACCACAAGGTGAACAGAGACCGTACACTAATGACGGAGGATACCCTTTGTCAATCTGGTATGTTTTCTACGAAACTAATACGCTATATTGCCTATGTTTCATTACAAATCAGATTATCTACATATGAAACTTTTGATGTTTATTAAGAGCACTATAAACCATCTTCTATTGAGCCTTTGCTTATGACACAATGATCATTAGAGATCGTACAACATTGACAGAGGATACCCTACGTTCCTAGAACCTCTGTTAGAGCATCACATATGCTGACATAAGCCTTTGTCGATATGACTACGGAGCATCACATATGCTGACATAAGCCTCTTTCGACACAACTACAAAGCATAGCCTCTGATTCATAGGTCTCTGTCGAGACGATTACAGAGCATAGCCTCTATTCACATGGTTTATGTGTGTCTATGTAGACACAATTACAGAGCCTCGACTCTGCCAATATAATTACATAACCTCATAGATGTAAAACTTATCTTATTTTGTTTTCAATCAATGTATTTGCATTCTTCTCACTTGGGGAAAGAAGCATTAATGGTAGGCGTCTAGTATTCATTTCTTAAAATGATGTAATCCTCCCTACCCACTTAATGATAATAACACATTTCTCTCAAATCTCTTGTTTCGTTCAATACAACAAAGATTTGCCCACCAAGTCGCTTTATAAGTTTGAATGTCGAAGGATGTACAAATACTAAACAACATGTCTTGCTCATATGCATAACATCCATCTCAACTTCACATTAACTTTCCTATATGGCCTTAAGGTATTTTAAGCCTTCACGCCCAAAGGATCAAGACGGAGTGGGTCGCGACCCTCCGTCGCCAGCTAAATTATACGATTGCTAATATTCTTGGTGAAGTAACTACACACAATGAGGCTATGCATCTACCATACGCCTTAGGTTGTAAAAAATATTTTTTACGCAAGTAAAAATAAAAAGAGAAGAATCACACATGGCAAAATTTGAGCCCTAGTGGCTTCAATGTAGATTACTGACTAGTATAACTAGTCCAACAGGCCGCATCCTAGATAACATAAAGTAAATTGTCCAAGGACTACTACTTTATTTCAATGAAGCTCATAAGCTTCATGCACATATATACGACCTTCGAGGTCTATATTACTTAACGATTAATCCTTGTTCGATTTATGACAAGGAAGTATTTCTTTTAAGTCAAAAGCATTACATTCAAAGTGTACGCATCACTTCGACCGAGGGACTTGATGATATACCCTCCATTCAATTTGAAGGTCTCCCCTTCATACTCACTTCGGAGCTCCATTCCGATATACTTGGCAAACCTCCAAAAATCTTCTTTGGCGTAAAACCATTCATCTATGATATGGTTACCAGTTGGGAATCCGCCAATCGAATGCCTAAACCCTTCGGGGTATGCTCTTCGAAGATATTAATGCAAAGGTTTCATAAGACCAAGTCAAACCCACGTTCACAACCCTATCAAAGCTTTTCCGGCAAGATAGGGATCGTGGGACATTAACCAAGCGGTTACCTAAAATCATGGGACATCCCCATCGTCCTCGCATCAGGTGCATGAGCCTACTAGAGTCTAACATGTGCAATATTATGCCATTATGGCATGCATACAAAACAAAGCCAAGTTTGTACGCAAACCTTGGTACCTTTCGACAACGCAACGTATGAACAAAGGGTTTATGGACTACTTAATTCTAATCCCATGCCTTCTACGAAGTCATAACATTAGACTGGGGGGCTTAATGAGGTATTCACCATGATTGAGTCAAATGTGGACTATTAAAAACAAGTATAGCTACTTTTATATTTTATTTGACAAAAGCAATGATAAGTCTAAAGCCATGCACTCTTCGCATGCATAACATTAGACTGGGGGGCTTAATGACGTACCCTCCGCTCTGCTAACGAGCGTTACCGTCACTCTGGTACTTAGCTTACCATTTGTACAAAGGGTATGATGTACCCTCCTAAAGGACGAAGCCTACGCCTTTGTCATACACATAATGTTGGCGTAAAGTCATTCACAATGGCTACCGTCAAGGCCTTTGTCACGATTCGGAGCCTGGCATCTATCAAGGCCTCCGTCATGGTTCGAAGCCTGGCCTCTGTCACAGTTCGGAGCTTGGCCTCCGTCCATCGTTTGGAGCCCGCCTCCGCCATCGCTCGAGCCCCTCCGACAAGGGTCAAGCCTAAAGGTCATAGCCTCTACCTATGAACGTGGGTATGATCGAGCTGGTCAAACAGAACTGGTCAAATAAGATATGGTCAAACAGAACTGGTCAACAACCATGATCTTAGCCATGATCTTAGCATGACCCTTTGTAACTGCCATGACCTCTGTAACTGCCTCCACACACCCTCTGTAACTGCTCTTTCAGATTATCATGCCTATAAATAAGAAAGTCATCACAAAGGTATGTAACATAACTTAACCCAGGAGATCTCATCTTCTCCACCTCAATACTTTCATGACATAATCACCATGACTGATTCTCACACCGGAGGCGGTTCGCGGGGGCTTCCCCCCGCGCTCTGTCTAACGTAGTGTCTTTTATTTCTTATTTTCAGGTTATCTTGCACTCGGCATCACCACCATCACCCCTAACTCCGTCAATCACCATTGACGGCCTGGTATGTGCATCTTATTGTACAATCACATATAAAAGTAAGAAATTTTATAATTATTCACATTTAAAAGTGAGAACATTTTTTTGACAAAATTATGAATGTGGAAAATCTATTGTTTACAACTTCGTTCCACTCTTATTAATGTAATCACTTTTTACACATCATTAAGTACTAATAAACTAATAAAATTTTACATATTTTAAAAAAATGTGAAAATAAGTGTCTAGAATCAACTATTTTTTTTAGTGCTAACCAATGTTTTGAAACCCGGTTTTATAATCGACCCGGTCGAGTCACCGGTTCGACCAGTTCAACCGCCGGGTCAACCCGGTTTTCCATTAAAAAAAATAAAAAAATTAACCGGGTCAACCGGTTCGACCGCCGGGTCAACCGGTTCAACCACCGGGTCAATCCGGGTCAACACGGTTTTTATAAAAAAAAAATTGAAAAAAACCAAACCCGGCCGGGTTTTGAAAACCGGGTCACTCAAAACCCGGCGGGTCTAGCCAGCTAACCCGGTTTTTGAAACCCGGGTTATTTTGACCCCGTTTTTTGCCCAGAACCGGTCCAACCGGCAGGCCCGGCCCTAGCTATGGGCGAGCTGGGCGATCGCCCAAGGCATCAAAAATAGAGGGGGCATCATAAGTTTTGATTTGTGTTATTGTGTATATGAAAAAAAATACAGAAATGGTGATTTTAATGGAAGAAGAGGAGAACAAGGGTGAAAGAAAAAGAAAGAGGAAGAGGAAGATAAAAAGATGCCTTTTCTTTTTTGACTTTTCAAACATCCTTAGTTACCGACTCATTAATACTTTTTGATTTAATATTGTTTTATTCATTAATAGTTGAACTTTTTAGAGTCCTTTTCTTTTCTACTCTTGTAATAAAGACAACCTTTCTCTCTAGCTTCTTAATTCTTAAACACTAAACAAAATAAATGGATAATTCAACTATTTACATTTCTCTCCTTTTTATTTAGACACTCGTTTTTTTAAACATTTTGTAAACAATTAACATAAATTAGACATAGACGTCTAATTTAAATATTTAATATATCAAATTTAATGTTACTTACAAAATTTCATCTTTTGCCTTGTAAGGTATTTTTACGGGGAGCATGTAAAATCTTTCTTTTACGTTTTGTTTAAACAATGAATGAGAAACATAACAAGTCATAATATTTGTTTTATCACTGTTATTCAAGTAATTTTAATTTATTAATTGTTAGTTAAATTACAACAGATTTTTTTAGTCTCGTTTTAATATGTGAACGATAAAGTTTCTCATAAATATTAAAATCGTTCAATAAGTATTTTTATACACACATTTTGTAAACTAGTCGTATCAAAAAATTGGACACGTGTTACTATTTTTTACATGGACAACCACGAAATGTGAATATTGAAACAACTTTTGAAAGTCTATAGCATTTTATAGGATATTTTGTAGTTTACGGGTCAAGATGAGATTTTGGAAAAAGTTCTTTATTAATTAACCAACTAAAGTCCGTTTTTACTTACGGAAACATGATAAAAAAAATAGTTCTAGTGGGGGCATTTTTTTCTTGTCTCGCCCATAGCATCCAAATCCTCAGGACCGGCCCTGCCAACCGGTTAACCCGCCTGGTCGACCCGGGTTTCAAAACATTGGTGCTAACTACTAATTCCCATGTAAACTAAATCATAAATTACCTGCATGTGATGAACTAGCAACCACCATTACGCTCAACAAAATGCCTACTGTCCACCCTTTACTCTCACAAACAACACCAAAAGCGACATCATTTTTATCTCTCGTTTCCTAAGCATCTTTCACAAGAAAAACCAGCATGCTAAGCTACCTTACACTTGAAACAAACACTTTCTTGCAATAAGGACACTCACATCTATTTGATCTATGCGTATCATTACATTCGTTCAAAATAAATCCAATTGATAACGCTACACGCGTCGCTCGGGGTCAAGGAAACTTCCTTTTTCGAGCAAGTTTTATAACACCCTAGGCAATGAACCTAATCGTTGTAGTGTAGTAATTAGGGTAAGCCACGGTATTGATATCGCTCTCTAGGGAATAGGAATGCTAGTGAGAAGTTACTACGCTAAGGTTGAGGTTGAGGAAGATTATTTTTTTATCTTTTATGTTTTTAGAAATTAAAAGGTACGAATCTCGGTATTGGATTTGGGGGTTGGTATTGCTACCGATTACTCTACTATTATCTAATTATCTAAGCTAAGGTTGTGATAGTCTATGTCTAATTGATGTGTACTCGTATGATAGTTTAAAGATGTGTTTACTTAGGTTTTACTACTCCTTAATTATCTCCTATTGATGGTTGATTTGTCACGCCCTTATTCCTAGTTGCGTTGTGTTTCTAAAGCTATAGGCGTGCTTGTTTCCTAACTCTTTGAAATTACCAAAGGGTCTTGTTTACAAATCCTCTAGTGATTTATAGACGCCTACTCTACGGTTGTCCTTGAATACTTTATCCTACAATTACCTAGATAATTATATTCTAAAGTTCACAAAGAAAAGTCAAGCATTATACACAACGAATAATCTAGCGACTCTAGATCATTAGTCAACTAAGATAAGTATCAACCAATCAATATTCAATAATTAAGTTTCATATTCCTAAGCAAACACACAAATAAATTAGCCGGACATGGAGAACATGCAAGCATACACACAAATAATCAAAGACATAATTAAATTAATGAAGTAAATACTTATCTTGATGTATAATAGGGTTTAGAACCCTAAAATATCGCACAAGAAAGCCTTGGTTCGGTTTTAGGTTTTTACCCAAAAGACTACACACAAAACCGAAAAATTCGGATTCTATATATAAGATTACATCCGCGACGGCCACCTTATGTTTCGTGACGCCCGTGTCGCCGCCATTAGGGTTTCGCCTTGGCCACGTAAACCTTGCGACGGCGCCACCTTATGACCGTGACGCCGCCCCTTCACCGACGCCGCCTTGGTCGCATCTAGGCCGCCCGAGTAGCGACGGCCTATTCCTTTAGAACCCGACGTCGTCCCTTGAAAACATGCAATTTCGCTTCGAGCCGTCAAAATGCCTTCCCGACGGCGTCGCAGATATGCAGATGACGCCGCCGCTTTATGTTTCAAGACTTTGAGTGTCTCGATTCGACTTTGGCCATTTTCTTCAGATATTCGCGCCTTTTCGTCCAAATAAGCATCATTCCAAAGATTTTGCCTTCAAGAGACCTAAAAGTGAAAAGGAACGATATTAAGCAATAACGGATACAAAAGTGATCGAATAAGGGCTTAAATGACCCTCAAAAGGTACCTTTAAAACCTTATCAAATATCCCTACACTTGGTATTTGCTTGTCCTCAAGCAAATGTGCTTTTAGCCAATTAATTTATAAGTTGGGGTCATGAAGCATCCATTCAAAACGGTCCACAACACATATAAGCCCCAATAAAAGTCATAACAAGCACGGAATTACATACTAGCACCTCACATGGGGTGTTTGGATACTCACATCTCTCTCGGTGTATATATGAAATATAACAAATCGAAATGGAAGATAAACACTCATTAACCGGTCCTAGTACATAGATTACCATAGGCTTGAGAATAGATCAAACCTCCGTCGCTTTGGCGTAAGCACCTAGGAAAGACTATCAAAGAGGTCTTTAAAGGGTTGTAACGTTAGGCTTACGGTAGGAAATGAAGGGTTTGGTGGGATA
Organism: Chrysanthemum lavandulifolium; assembly: GCA_022545495.1. Classification (NCBI taxonomy): domain Eukaryota; kingdom Viridiplantae; phylum Streptophyta; class Magnoliopsida; order Asterales; family Asteraceae; genus Chrysanthemum; species Chrysanthemum lavandulifolium. The sequence continues at coordinate 245,626,467 of CM040245.1, read as the reverse complement.
GGCTATTTAGTGGTGGATAGTCAAAATCTCTATGTTGCAAGTATACGAAGAATGGCGTTGCTAAGCCAAGACTCGACACTCTAAAACTCTAGGCAACGAAAATAAACAAACATAATTTAAAAGATAGATGTAGGATGGTAGTTTTTTTTTTTTTTTTTTTTTTTTTTTTTTTTTTTTTTTTTTTTTTTTTTTTTTTTTTTTTTTTTTTTTTTTTTTTTTTTTTTTTCATACACTTTTACTCTACCATCCTCTACGGTACATCAAAATGATAGGGATTTATAGACACATCCCTACACTTGAGTTTTTATTACTCTAACACTAATTTGACCCGAATTGAAAAGATCAAAACACTTGGAGTACATTATTATGCAAACAAAGGGAATTTGAGTTTAACGTTCTCTTCCCTATATTTCATAAACTTTAACTTTTCCCATGAATCCCAATCATCCCAAAATCAGATACAAAGGATATGACTCGACTTAGCAACTCATGCAAGCAACCGATAATTGAACTAAGGGTTTTGGGTGATAACATAAATTTGCACTAAAAGTGAGTGCAATAAAGGGTAGGCTAAGGCGATTTGGGTGTATATTTGGGGTGGGTGTAAACAATGCTCTTCATTGATATTCGAAAACCGAAACATCACGAGAACCGCGAAAAGGATAGGCTCGAGGGGTTAACTAGGGTATCGTGTACTAAAGATGAGTACAACGCAGGGTGTGGGGAATTACTCAACCGAGGTGGAAGAAGTAATTATATTACGTGTATCAAACAAGGGTTTATCCTAATGCCTCTTATCATTTAGTTATTCCTAACTACACAAGTGTAGTCTCACTAGCGATCTCGAATGCATCACAAAACAAGTTCTAGAATCTAATATACTACCGGTTCACACTCTAAGCATTAAAGATGAATGCTTTAATTCCTACTAATCTAAGGCGATCCTCACATTTTGGGTGGAATTTAGGTGGTAAAGGGTTTTGTGCTAGTCATGCAACTTCCTATCCATGAGACGCTTTTGTTAAGACTAATGGCCCACTCCTATACGTCATGAAAAAATTTTAAATTTGGCTAAAATTACCCTAACCTACATTTTCTCATGGTTTATTACACAAATACACTTGGACAAAGCAAATAGTCAAGGATAAGCATAGTTTCAAAGTTCCGCTTTATTTTCCTCCCTACACTTAAACCGAACATTGTCCCCAATGTTCCCGAAAGTATCAAAGTTATGATAATAGAAGGTAATTAAAACGAAAGAAACTAATACCCCCGATTAGCTCGGTAGGATCCGTGAAAAGTGGTGGTTAAATCTTTCCAAGAAGAGTTTTTGCGTGAAAGGCTCCTTCCAAACTTGTGTAACTTCTTCTTGACAAACTAAACCTCGCACACTAGAAGAAAACAAACGAAACCTTCGCGTAAAATTGGCGGTAATAATATACATAAGACTCGATTTAAACTAGGATATAATGCTTGTGGAATGGATGTTTACGTAATTTGTTTTGAAAGTTAAGATCCGAAAATTCCAAAATTTTACAAGTAGCTCGTAAAACGAGAAAAGTAAGTCGATGTTTTATTCCTTCTCGACGCCGTCAGTTGCAATCTCGACGCCAAAGTTATCCCGACAAAACCGGTCTCGATTTTCGGAAAAAATTCGGAAAATTTACATCTTTAGAATCTGGAAAATTTCGCAAAAACATCCATTATGACTCGATACAAGCATTTGACTCGAACAAACAAACATATATATCTTTTAATTAATTGTTATTCTCATGTTCACGCGTTTTTATGAAAACGTGTGTAATCCTCCCTACACTTATCCTTTATGTAAAATACCTTTATATGCAATTAAGACGAGGTTAAAAACAAAATAAAACATTTTTACAAATTCAACCATGAGAATAAACAATTAATAAAAGATATACGACACACAAATGAAAATAAAAAACAAATACACATGGGTTGCCTCCCAAGAAGCGCTTGTTTTTGTTCGAGTCACGAGCCTGACTCTACCCTTATTTAACAGATAAAGTGGAAGTTTTCCCTACACTTAAGTTCAAATGCGGGTGATAGTAGCAATACACACCCTTAGGGTGGAAATTTGCTACGTGAGGAGAGGGTGATGGGTGATTTATATGCTCAAAGGAGTGTGCTCTATTCATTATAACCTTACCTAAGTCTATTGGTGTAGCGAGAGAATCAAATCTCTCTCCTAAGAATGGATCATTTTCTATCAACTTCAAAAGATTCTTAGTTAAGGATCCATCTTGACCTAATAAACCCGGTTTAAACCCATAGTGTTTCTTGTTATCAACCATGAATGGGTGATATAAGTGTGTAAGGTCATGGGTTACTCCTATATTAGCTTCTACTCTACATGGCCTAGAATCTACCACCTTTATCAAGCAACTACCCGGACTATCTATTTTGATGGGTGGATTGGGGCCTAATTCAATTCCAAGATTCACATCTAAAGACGGAACATTGGGTAAGGTTTTTGGTTGAGGCTCCGGTTCATCAAAATTAGGAACTTCCCTAGGACTAAGAGAGAGGTCATGACAACAAGCATCTAAACCTACATTCTCTAGTGGCGTTTGGTCCAAAGGTTCTCTATCAATCGGGGCTCCTATAGTCTCTTCTACTTCTTCCGGGTAAGTTATAGGTGATGTGTATTCCTCAAGTGATGGTAGGGCTTGTGGGCTTGGAGTTTCCACCTTTTTCTCCATTATATCTAGACCTACCAAATGTTCATGTGTTTTAGTATGATCTGACCAAAATACACTCCTAAGCATCTCAAATCCTTCTTTAGCCATTTCAAATTCTTGGTCCGATTCATAAGAATTATTCTCAAAAATTTGATCATTATGTTCTATTTTCCTAAAGGATTCCTCACGCGTGTCATATGCTTTGAAATCTATCCCACGCATGCAACTAGGCGCTCAACTATAACCATCTCACAATCTTGTTCGGGCTTAGGTTCCATGTTCTTAAAAACTAGGTCTTTTGATCATGGTGCCTAAGATCATTCAATTGATGGTTTATGCATAGGAGGCTTTTCCGAAAAATTCTCCGATGGTGTCACTAAAAGGAGTTGATCCCGATAATGATTGTTGAATAGAAGCCACACAAGTACAAAATGTATCAAATCCATCCAACCTTACACCCATCTCCTTTGGATATCTCTAAGTTCACTCACAAATTCATTAGAACAATTAAAACCAAACCAATCATGCGAAATTCAACTGCTCCTCATTTGTTAATGATGCAAATGCAATTTCACTTGCCATAGCGACAAATGAAAAGGGTTTTACGAACACAAACACGAAGAAGGGGATAGACTACAAGGAAGCTAAAAATGAGAAAAAGTTTACTTGATAGGAATCACAAAGAAACCTAAACGAGGTGGACTACTAACTAGCTATTCTATTCCCGCAGCGCGCCAAAACTTGATAACGCCACACGCGTCGCTCGGGGTCAAGGAAACTTCCTTTCTTCGAGCAAGTTTTATAACACCCTAGGCAGTGAACCTAATCGCTGTAGTGTAGTAATTAGGTAAGCCACGGTATTGATATCGCTCTCTAGGGAATAGGAATGCTAGTGAGAAGTTACTACGCTAAGGTTGAGGTTGAGGAAGATTATTTTTATCTTTTATGTTTTTAGAAATTAAAAGGTACGAATCTCGGTATTGGATTTGGGGGTTGGTATTGCTACCGATTACTCTACTATTATCTAATTATCTAAGCTAAGGTTGTGATAGTCTATGTCTAATTGATGTGTACTGTATGATAGTTTAAAGATGTGTTTACTTAGGTTTTACTACTCCTTAATTATCTCCTATTGATGGTTGATTTGTCACGTCCTTATTCCTAGTTCGTTGTGTTTCTAAGGCTATAGGGCGTGCTTGTTTCCTAACTCTTTGAAATTACCAAAGGGTCTTGTTTACAAATCCTCTAGTGATTTATAGACGCCTACTCTACGGTTGTCCTTGAATACTTTATCCTACAATTACCTAGATAATTATATTCTAAAGTTCACAAAGAAAAGTCAAGCATTATACACAACGAATAATCTAGCGACTCTAGATCATTAGTCAACTAAGATAAGTATCAACCAATCAATATTCAATAATTAAGTTTCATATTCCCTAAGCAAACACACAAATAAATTAGCCGGACATGGAGAACATGCAAGCATACACACAAATAATCAAAGACATAATTAAATTAATGAAGTAAATACTTATCTTGATGTATAATAGGTTTAGAACCCTAAAATATCGCACAAGAAAGCCTTGGTTCGGTTTTAGGTTTTACCCAAAAGACTACACACAAAACCGAAAATTCGGATTCTATATATAAGATTACATCCGCGACGGCGCCACCTTATGTTTCGTGGACGCCGCCGTGTCGCCGTCATTAGGGTTTCGCCTTGGCCACGTAAACCTTGCGACGGCCACCTTATGACCGTGACGCCGTCCCTTCGCCTCCGACGCCGTCTTGGCCGCATCTAGGCCGCCCGAGTAGCGACGGCCTATTCCTTTAGAACCCGACGTCGTCCCTTGAAAACATGCAATTTCGCTTCCGAGCCGTCAGCAAATGCCTTCCGACGGCGTCGCAGATATGCAAAGTGACGCCGCCGCTTTATGTTTCAAAGAGCTTTGAGTGTCTCGATTCGACTTTGGCCATTTTCTTCAGATATTCGCGCCTTTTCGTCCAAATAAGCATCATTCCAAAGATTTTGCCTTCAAGAGACCTAAAAGTGAAAAGGAACGATATTAAGCAATAACGGATACAAAAGTGATCGAATAAGGGCTTAAATGACCCTCAAAAGGTACCTTTTAAAACCTTATCAATAATATAGGTTGTTGGGATTTATTATAACAAAAGACAAAACTTTTGGCAATATGAGTTGGATTAGTACATGTAATTCAACCAAACCGACTAGGGCTGAGCATGGTCTAAATTTGATCCGAATCGATAAAACCAAAATCTGAAAATCATGAAAAACCTAAACCAAAACGGAACCAAATATGGTCAGTTTGGTTCGGTTTTGGGTCCGTCGGTTCGCTTCAATTTAGGCGTGTTTATGTGTGTCTTTGTCGATTTCGTGTCAAACAAAACTGAACATACCCGAAACCGAAAATCGTGAAAAACCTAAACCGAACTAAAAGGTTGTCGGGTTGGCTCGGTTTTTTTCAGTTCGATCATTTTTTTCAATCCGATTCTGTTTTGAAGCTTCCATGCTCAGCCTTATAATCGATATACACATATTTGTAGGATTTGTGTTAAAATTTAATAAATGATAAATACATTATATTTTGTCGCTTAAAAAGTATGACTCGTTTGACATGTTATCACAAAACATTGGTTGAAATTTGACATGTAGCTTAATCCAATAGATTGCATATTATCTAAACCCAAGGGACCAGAAATGCAAATAAAAATTGACTTGGGGTCAACCCTCAGTTGCCTTTTACTCTTTGTAACTACATTTCATCTTCCATTTTTTATTGCAGTCATTCATACCAAACACTTTACTCTCAAAGACTTTCATCCACTGGTAAACGGTAAGTTTTCTTCTTATACTCTAATTATACTTTTGATATTGTCTCATTTTATAACCTGTCAATATAATAATAATCCAATGGGCTATATGGCATGGTCTAAATAGTTACACAACTTTTTAGATCTAAATCTCTATTTTAATAACCCAAATTTTGGACATATTTGAGGAAAATTAGGGTCCAAATTATAATTTGTTATCTTCTTTTGTAATTAACATATACTTTACATTCTCAAAAGAAAAAAAATAGTATCCAAATTACATTGGTAAACTGTAATTATTATACTCCATGGACTAGATAACAAGGTCTAAATACGTTATGCCTTATTAATCAAGATTGCATTGCAAAATCACATTTTACTTTTTTACTGTTGTTTCAGTTTTTATTTGCCCATCTTATATAACTTATGTAGTTATCATTCTAAACGCATTACAAGTGATATTAGATCCAATGGTCCAAATGACCAGGTCTAAATAACCAAATACTAACATATAATAGGTCTAAATGTTAAATTCACTCAGCTCGTATATATTTCTAACTTTTGATTGTATAAAATAATTTGATAATGGCTACTCTTTCTGATGATCTTTACTTGTGGATGCAGATTGATAATGGCTACTACATCCATTCCTCATCGATGGAAATATGATGTCTTCGTAAGTTTTAGAGGTGAAGATATCCGCAAAAACTTCATGGATCATATGTTCAATGATTTCAAGCAAAAAGGAATCCATGCTTTTAGAGATGATACCAAATTGCCTAAAGGAGAAGAGATATCTCCTCATCTCGACAAAGCCATTGAAGAATCAAGGTTTCTCATAGTTATCTTCTCCAAGAATTACGCTTCTTCATCATGGTGTCTGAGGGAACTTGTCAAAATACTGGGAAATCCTAAACACGATGTTCAAATCATCTTTTATGATGTTAAACCCGAGGTAGTAAGGAAGCAACCGGGAGCTATGTCAAGCATTTGCCAAACATGATGTTTCAAATAGCGAGAGGTAGATAAATGGAGGAAGCTCTATTCAATGCGGCTAACTTATCCGGATGGGATCTCCGTGACATGACAAATGGGTAAATTTCTTGTTTTGTGTTATTAGTCTTGTAGCTCTACTAAAGCTTAATACTATGTAGTTTCGACTCTTTCACATACTTATTGTGTCTTTGTGGTTACTGTGTATGAGTATAAGTTCATCGATTGCATCTCCAAAGACATACTCAAAAATTATGTGACCGGCCCTTGCATGTTGGTGAAAACCTTGTTGGCATAGATTTCCATTTCGACATATTAGACTTGTCACGCTTTGTTGGTTCGATAAGGTTAACATGTTTGGAATATGGTATAAGCGGAATAGGAAAGACAACCCTTGCCAAAGCTATTTATAACTTGATGAATGTCCACTTTGAAGGAAGTTGCTTTTGTGAAATGTCAAAGAAGTCACAAAACGACAAGGCTCGATTCAAGTCCAACCGCATATGGTTGGAAAGATCATGAAAATAGAAGATTTGAAAATACCAAGTGTTGGTGAAGGAATTATGGTAATAAAGAAGATGATGTCATCAAGGCCGATCCCGCTTGTTTTGGATGATGTGGATGATCATGAGCGTTAGATTCACTAGCGTGTTCAAAGAAGTTGGTTTTGCCTGAAGTTTGATTATATTCACGGTAAAGACAAACAATTGCTAAGATCTCATGGAGTGGATGAAATCCATGACATGAAATTTTAGATGAGGATCAATCTCTTGACTCTTCGGTTCATATGCCTTTAAGACAAAAGATTCTTCTACAGTGCTTCAAAGAAGTTCTTTGAGGAAGTTGTGAAATATGTGCAAGGTCACCCTCCGCCCTCAAAGTTTTGGGTCGTTTTTATATGGAAAAACAGTGGGTCGGTGGGTTAGTGAGTTGGATCACTCAAAGTACATCCTAATAAAGAGATACAACAAGTGCTTCGTTTAAGTTACGATGGGCTAAACCTCCAACAAGAAAATATCTTACTTGATATTGCATGTTCATTCATTGAGTAAATTGTGATTTGTGACAAGCATACTAGATTCTTGTAACTTTTTGCGACACAAATATACAAGTTCTAGTAGATAAGTCATTAATCACAATCTCGACCAAGAATTCACTTGAATGCATGACTTGATTCAAGCAATGGCAAGAAATTGTATCTCAAGAATCTAGCAAGCACTGGGAACCGAAGCGGTTGTGGGTTAATCCATCGAGATCTACAATATCTTGAGTGAAAACCAAGTAAGAATTGATTTTTACTGCATATGCAACTCATTTCCATATGCTTCATGATGAGTGTGCAAATACTCATCATTTTTGTACCTTTTAGAATGCCAAAAATATCTGAAAACACTCAGAAATGCATTAAAATAATAAAAATATCACAAATAAGTGTTTTATGTGTTTTAAATGCAAAAATGCCAAAATCAGATGAAAAACGTATCAAGTTTGCATAATTGGCAGTTTTAGTCCCTCAAGTTTCAAAAGTTGTCAAAATAGTCCCTGGTAAATCAAAATAAAGTAAAATATCATTTAAGGTCCCTAGGGATTCATGAGTTGTCAAAATTGGTCCTTGAAATTTTAAAATTGCAAAATTACAACTTAGGTCCCTAAAGTTTAAAAAGTGTCAAATATAGTCCTTGAAAATTAAAAATGGAATTTTATGCATAGTGGTCCTTGTACTATTAAAGAATGGCAGGAATGGTCCTTATTATAACTTTGGAAAAGTGACAGGCTTGGTCCCTCAAAAATCCAGAAATTACATTAATGGTCCTTGTGATTAACTACAAAACAAACGGACCCTTGGTGTTATTAACCAAACCCAAAACAAATCCAAATCCAATCCACTAAACCCAGCTAGCCCAATCCCTACCCAAGCCCAACTCACCCGTTATTATTAAAAACGGTCAAATAGTCAAATCCCGCCCAAAACCACAGACACTGTTCATCTTCCTCTCCAAAAGCTGAAAACCAAAACCAGGGGTGGTTTTTCCACCTTTTCCCTTTCCACCTCACCCCTAACAGCTGCTTACCCACTCCTTAACACCTCCACATCAACCAAAAATCATTAAATGCAAAAACCTGCTCAAAGAATTTTTTGGCGCCAATTTTCCAAATGGACGAATATGATGTATTAGAAAGATCCAATGGTTCAAGTGAAGTGAGAATTGCTCAGAGGTCGACAAAGACTCTAAATGATCATTATAAAGAAAGGAAGAAGCAATGTATAAAGTAATCTAGTGTACTTTAGTTTAGCTTATGTCGTTTTAATTAAATTTCAATTTCAAATGTATGTTTAAGCTTTCAAGCTTTGTATTTCAAGTTTTCAGTGTAATCTAAAACCTTTTTCAGTTTCAATTTCAGTTAAGTTCCAAGTTTTCAGGTTATGCAATTTTCCATGTTCAAAATCTCAATATGTTCTAATGTTGTTTGTAGCTGTTAATTTGGACTCATAAGCCCATATAAGCTCCTCAGGAAGCTTATTAAAGCTTTTAGAAACCTTTAAAATCAGTCTAGTACCAAAAGCAAAAATACAAAAAAAATACAAAATAAAATTAGTAAAAAAAAATCAAAAAGCACAAGAAAGGATGATCACAGCTGGAGCAGGGTTAATAATGGATTGCCTTGGGGTTTAGAGCTTCTTAGGAAGCTATAGGAAGTAGTTTCAATCCTTAGTTCTCAGTTTTCCCTTGGAAACCAATTTGTAAGCCTCTTGCTCCATTTTGGCATTTCATTGTTTGAGTCATTGATCAGCTTAAATCTCTTTATGTGCATGCTTCCAAGTTGTAGTTAAATAGAATTAACCAATAAAATAGTTAGCTTGTTCTTTAAAATTTGTAGTTTATAAAAATCTTAGTTTGACAGTTAATATAGCATAATTGTCATTCCTCGCTTTATGTCATTAATGTTGTTGTTTTATGTTTCTTTAGTCTTATTAAAGGATAATATAAGGTCCAGAATCGTGGCATGTTCTTAATCCTTGAAATCATTTGAAAAGTTTCAATACAGTCAAGATAAAGGGTGTTTGGATTTGCCTTATTAACTGTGTTTGAGTTTGTTCAAAACAGTGTTCTTGTTTGATACATGTCACACTTGGTCTAAATAACTCAAGCATACCATAAAAACCAGTGCTTTGTTTGGTAAAAAGTCAAATTATCTTTAATCTCATCTTAATTTGCTAACTGTTGGGATTTAAAGAGTAAAACTCATCATAGTAGCTTAAAACTTGTTAACCTAGCTTAATTTGATCTTATTATAGCTTAACATAACATAATCAGTGAGTAGTATTGATTTAAAGTTCATAATAGTCAACCTAATAGAGTAATTAAAAAAGTCAAATTTTCTTAATATCAGTTTTTGAATAAAATAGATAATTTTATATAGGACTTATTATTAGCTTTCAAGATTTGAGCTTTTAGGATTATAAACTTTAGTTGCTCATCTTCATCACTGTATTTTTTACAATTTTCAGCTAGCTTATTTAGTAGCTTAATTATTAGCTTATTTTGAGACCTTTTTCAAAATAGTGCCCTGTGCACAGTTTTATAGCCATTTTCATAAGCTTGTCAAAAGCTCATTAGTGAGTCATAGCTTGTGAATTTTAGCTTTTTGTGTAGCTAACCTAGCCATCTTATAGTTCCAAGCTTAATATTCCACTTTGTAGCTTATTTAATAGGGCTGCATCAAGCTTGTTGTTTGTACCATTTCTGTGTAAACATGATAACTCAGTGCTAGCAAGCCTTTTTCACAAGCTCTTCATAAGCTCTCCAGTGGTCCCCAGTGTGTGAGCTTTGTTTTTTTAGAAAGCTTACCAACCCATCTCAATACCTCAGTGCTTATTTTGAACTTTTAGGCTTATTTCCTTAGCTTAAATTGGCCTAGAAAAAGTGTGCAGACCTGTTTGGTAGAAAGGTTTGGAGTAAGTGCTTATTTGCTTATTAGTAGCTTATCAGTGTGATTATTTGTGACCTTTAGATTAATATAAGTTCATTTAGCTTGTTTATAGCTTATTGTACTTTTGTTTCCTTCTGTGAAGCTTATTTCAAGATTATTTGAGCTAAAAATCATTAAAATAAGCTTAAAAGCCCACTGTTGAGATTTTTAGCTTCTAAACAGCTTATTTTTAAGTTTCAAAATTTTTGTTTTTATTAAAGTTGTTTATTTTCATTAGTTAAGTAGGTTTAAAAAAGAAAAACCACAAAAACATCATTTTAAATATAGTGATAGCGTCTATTTAATAGAAATTAGTTTTTTTAAATTTTCTTTTCAGTTATTATTAAGCACTTCTTGTTTTTATAATTTTCTTAGCTTTCTGTCACCATAGGATATTTTTAGAAAAAGTTTCATAATTTTCTTAACTTGTTTAGTATTTATTAAAATTCAAAATAGTTAAAAGTATTAAATAATTAATAATAAATAATTAAAAAAGCATAAAAAATATCTTTTCATTTTTAAAATTAGTTTTATAATATTCTAGATTTTTCTAAGTTAAAATTTCATTTTTCTAGGTTAATTTTATATTTTCTTGTATTTTAGTGTATTTTAAATACTTAATAAATAGTAATTAATTAATTAATAATAAATAGATAAAAAGTGTAAAAAATATATTTTCAATTTTAAAATAAGTTTTATAGTATTTTAGATTTTTATAAATCATAATTTCATTTTTCTAGCTTTATTTTATATTTTATTATATTTTAGGATATTATTAAATAGTTAAAAATAGTTTTTAATTAATAATAATTAAATAAATAGTCATAAAAATAATTTTCTTTTTCAAATAATTTTCTTTTATTATTAGGATTGTAAAAATATCATTTTCATATTTGTAGGTCTTTTATTTCTTAAAATTCACGTTTTATTTTATACGTTACGTTTAATTTAGTATACGTACGTAATTACGTTTGTTTAAATCTGATTGTTGTGCTTTACAATTCTGTATCCATATATAATTCCAATCAATCAGTAGTGTAATTATCCACAAAAATCCTCACAGATCACTATCCTTAGTGATTATTCGACATCTGAAAGTTTTTAAAACACCATTAATCCTCCGTGGGACTTAACGACCTGTGGAAAAACTATATTCCTCTGTTCTTAATTGCATTGCTTTCTGAGCTGTTTGAAGTTTATTACGGTTGACCATTCACAAGTGGTTAGCTTGTGTGATAAACTTGACTGTTTGGAAGCGATCAAAATTTTGGTGCCGCTGCCGGGGAGGCTTTAGCGTGTTTTAAGCATATTCAGACCCGTACTTGCACATATACCACCGTTTGTAAACAGTTTTTTTGTAAAGTTATCAAAATTAAAAAGTTCATTAACACTTTTCCTAAGGTGTTAACGACACCAAAAAAAATATATATATAAAACAACAAAACAATCGTAACGTTTTCTATCTTGTAGTTTCTTTAAGGTGATTCTTAAAGAAGTACGATTTGGTTAAACGAGACGATACCAAACATATTGTCCAAAATTATTTAAACCCTTAGCACATATCCATACCTACGTCTTTTCAGTGGTACTTAATAAATACATAAAAATCAACCACCGCAAATCAAGGCAGAACACCTACCAACTGGAGGTGTGAACATTAATAAGTTCCCAATCTTACAGATCAAAACTTGCCTTTGTGTCCTTGTGATTTGGTGTACCTTTTTCAAAGAAGCCATTTCATTTGTGATTATTGGTTTAAGTTCACTTGTTGTTTTGCCTCGCATTTGTTTTTGAAACCGATTTTATACTTAGTGCATGCGCACTGTTCTTCCGCTTCTACAAGTCCACTTTCGTAACTTGCAAATATTCCACGAGACGTAGAGGACGCTCGCTCCTTCACCGTGATCGAGGAACGCCTACCACCACCACCGCCGTTATGGCGTAAGAAAACCGGTGAATGAGCTTCTCCAAGAACCCATCGAGGGTTACGGAGATGCCATTGTTGTCCCAACCATCGATGGTCGATACCTTTGAGCTCAAAACCGGTTACTTAATCTTGTAACCCAAAGCCAATTTTACGGTTTTGAGCGGACGACCTCATGCACATATTCGATGGTTCAACAAGATTGCATCGACCATCAAATACAAGAATGTCCCACATGAAGCAATTGCTTCTTCTGCTCCCATTCTCTCTAGAGGACAAGCCCGGAATTGGCTTGAGAAACAACCCCTCGCTCCATTGAGACATGGGAAGATCTAGTCACTAAGTTTGTTAACTAATTCTATCCTCCATCCCGAACTACAAGTCTTAAGAATGAGATAATGAAATTTTCTCAAAGATTTGATGAATTATTCGGTGAGGCATAGGATCGTTATAAAGAGTTGCTTCGAAGTGTCCGCATCATGGTTTTACCGAGTTAATGCAAATGGATACTTTTACAATGGTCTGAACCAAGCTAACCAAGACTCTTTAAATGCCTCCGCGGAGGTAATTTCCGAGCAAGACCACAAAAGAAGCCTTACAAATCATAGAAATTAAGTCCTGTGTCCATCTTTCCGAACAAAGACATATCGCCTCGCCTAATGTCGGACCTTCTATTTCATCTCACGTGAGTACATCTAGCATGGATGCTAAGATTGACAAACTCACGGATGTTATTCGTGCTTTGGTTCTTGCTAACCAAAGAAAGTCACTTTCACGCACACCATCACATGGTGAAGTTAAGAAAGTCGAGGTCCGTGTTACTTGTGGTGGCCCTCATGCATACTACAACTGATCGCCACCGATGGTAGTCCATTTGAAGCCAATGCTATAGCCGATACTTCACATCGTGGAGGTAATCAATACCGTCCTCAAATGAACCAAACTACCGTGCTAATACTTATCGTGGACCACCCGGTTTAACTAGAATCTAGCATACAAAACCGAATCGAACCAACCTAGAATGAACCAAGGTTATCAAAACCAAGGTAATTTCTATTCCGGACCAAATCAAGGTTTCCAACATCAAGGGAACCTTAATCAAAACAATTTCAATCAAGGGAATCAATTTCAGGGAAATGTGAATCCTAACCAAGGAAATTTTCAACAACAAGGCTATAATCAGAACATTCGGCCTCAAAATTTCCCTCCACCTCCTCCAACATCAACATCTGATGAGCTTTTAAAGCAATTCATGAAGTCTCAAGAGGAGACAAACAGAGTGTTGATCAGTCAGATCGCTGAATTAAAGAAGTCTTTAAATGATCAACCCTCGGGCTCAGGAAAACTTCCGAGCAACACGATCGCTAACCCGAGGGGCGATGCTAAGGCGATCACAACCAGAAGTGGTGTTTCATATGATGGACCCGCTATTCCTACTACCTCTTCTTCTTCTCTCCCAAAGGTAGTGGAAAGTGAACCTGAGGGAACAAAAGACAAGGAACTTCCTACTAATAACGGAGGTACCAACAATGTCCAACCTCAAGTTGTCCTGAAACCCAAGTCTGAGCAAGGAGTTGTTTTTGATTCAATTGACATCCCGGTTGAAAACCAGAAATCCAAATCTTCTATTCCTTACCCATTACGTTTAAATGAGCAAAAACTTCTCGAAAAAGCTAGTCATCAAATGGACAAATTTTTTCAAATTTTCCAAGAACTACATTTTGACATAAGCTTTGCGGATGCTATCATGTTGATGCCCAAGTTTGCATCAACTCTCAAACACATGTTAAGCAACAAGGAAAAGCTGTTTGAGATGGCAAAACTCCTCTCGAACGAGAATCGCCAAGCAGCTATCTTGAAGAAACTTCCGATAAGTTAGAGATCCTGAAAAATTCTCTTACCTTGTGTATTTCCGTGAATGGTTGAATGCTTTGCCTTAGCGATCTTGGTGCAAGCATTAACCCGATGCCTCATTCAAGATGGAAGAAACTTTCTTCCGGACCTTACTCCTACTTGCATGACTCTCGAGCTTGCGATCGTTTCAATATCACGTCCACTTGGCATTGCCGAGGACGATTTGTGAAAGTAGGAAAGTTCCATTTTCCACCGACTTTGTAGTTGTTGATTTCGATGCTGATCCACGGGTTCCTCTCATTGTTGGACGAGGATTCCTAAGGACGGGCCATGCCCTTATCGATGTATTTGAGCATGAAATCACATTACGTGTGGGTGATGAAGCCGTTACCTTTAACCTCGATCAAACTTCGAGGTACTCCTCAAATTATGATGCTGAATCGATTAACCGAATCGATGTCATTGATGTTGCTTCAGAGGAGTACTCTCAAGAGTTTCTTGGTTATTCTCATAATTCTGTGAGTGGGGATCCCACCACATCTTCTCAACCTATCATTTCTGACCCTACTCCTTCTCTCACTCCGTTTGAGGGAAGTGACTTCATCTTGGAAGAGATTGAAGCATACTTGTCTAGTGATTCGGTTTCATGGGAAATTGATCGCGCTCCAATTGGCATCGAGGGGGACATTCTTCTCCTTGAACAATTGCTCAATGATGATCCATCATCAATTCCAGATGAGGTTAATAATAATAAGATTAATCTGGAGGGAGATATTCTTCATGAAAAGTTGTTAAGTCAAGACACTTCTCCTCCACTCCTTCCCGATGAGCTTCATAACAAGGAAGTCAAATCAGTTGAGAAAACTGAAGAATTTCCTGAGGTTGAACTTAAGGACTTACCACCTCATCTCGAATATGAATTTCTTGAGGATGATGATAAATTACCCGTCATTATTGCCCGAGATTTGAGTAAAGATGAAAAAGCTGCTCTCATAAAGGTCTTGAAGTCACACAAGCAAGCAATTGCTTGGAAACTCTCCGACATTAAGGGTATCAACCCTGAGTTTTGTACTCACAAAATCTTGATGGAGGATGACCTCAAACTAGCAGTTCAACATCGAGACGAGTGAATCCAAAATCCATGATGTTATTAAACAAGAGGTTCTCAAACTTCTTGATGCGGATTGATTTACCCGATCTCGATAGTCCTTGGGTTAGCCCAATTCATCGTGTTCCAAAAAGGGTGGCATAACTGTTGTCACAAATGAAAATAACGAGTCAATTCCAACTCGATTGGTAACGGATGGCGTGTTTGCATTGACTATCGTAAGTTGAATGACGCCACCAGAAAGACCATTTTCCTCTACCTTCATGGACCAAATGCTTGAGAGATTAGCGTGGAATGAGTACTATTGTTTCCTTGATGGTTTCTCAGTTATTTTCAGATCCCCATTGATCCACGTGATCAAGAAAAGACCACATTCACCGCCCATACGGAACTTTTGCCTACAAACGTATGCCTTTTGGCTTATGTAATGCTCCCGCACGCTCCAATGATGTATGATGGCCATATTCCACGACATGATCGGGAAACAATGGAGGTGTTTATGGATGACTTCTGTTATTGGGGACTCATTTCAGCGTGTCTCTCCCTTTAGAAAAATGTTAAACTGTGTGAAGACACCAATCTTTGTCTAAATTGGGAGAAGAGCCACTTTATGGTCAAAGAGGCATAGTCCTCGCCATAAGATTTCAAAAACGGATTGAGGTTGATAGAGCAAAAGTTGATGTTATTGCTAAATTGCCTCATCCTACTACCGTCAAAGGTATTAGAGTTTTTAGGTCATGCCGGTTTTATCGAGATTCATACAAGATTTTTCTAAAATCGCCTGCCTATGACCCATCTTCTTGAAAAGATGCTCCTTTTATCTTCTCACCGAGTGCATCGAAGCTTTTGAAACATTAAAGAAAAAGCTATCAAGCACCCATTCTCGCTGCTCCCGATCGATTTACCTTTTGAGCTCATGTGCGATGCAAGTGATTTTGCTATCGGTGCAGTCTTAGGGCAACGAGATCCAAGCATTTTCACCTATCCACTACGCGAGTAAAACTATGATCAAGCTCAAACCCATTACACAACTACGTAAAAGAGCTACTATCCGTGGTGTATGCGTTTGAGAAGTTTCGCCATACTTAATCTTGACCAAATGCGTGGTGTATACGGATCTTTCGGCTCTCAAATATCTCTTTGCAAAACAAGATGCAAAGCCGAGATTACTCGTTGGGTTCTCCTCCCGCAAAATTTGATATCATTATACGTGATAAAAAGGAGCCGAGAACCTAGCCGGTGATCATCGTCCGCCTAGAAAACCCTCACCAAGATGTTTTCGAGAAAAGGAAATAAATGAAACATTTCCTCTCAAGACACTCAATGCGGTTTCTTTTCGTGGAACTCCACCACCCCATGGTTTGTCGACCGCAAATTACCATGCGGGTAACTTCATAGTGAAAGGGATGTCGACCCAACAGAAGAACAAATTCTTCAAAGATGTTAAACATTACTTTTGGGACTGACCCTACTTATTCAAAATCTCATGGATCAAGTCATCCGACGGTGTGTTTATGGATGAAGCTATGGACATTCTCAAAGCTTGCCATGCCGGACCCACCGGGGCCATCATAGTCCAAATTACACCGCCAAAAGGTGTTTGATTCGGGTTTTATTGGCCCACAATTTACAAAGATGCCCATGAATTTGTTAAAACATGTGACGCTTGTCAACGTCACGGAAATATCTCGCAAAGAAATGAAATGCCGCAAAACGCCATTCAAGTTTGTGAGATCTTTGACATCCGGGTATTGACTTTATGGGCCATTTCCATCATCTCGAGGAAACAAATACATACTTGTGGTCATTGACTATTTGTCAAAATGGGTTGAAGCGAAAGCTTTACCTACTAATGATGCCCGAGTTGTTGTGAAATTTTAAAATCTCTTTTGCTAGGTTTGGAACCCACGAGCTATAATCGATGATCGGTACGATTTTGCAATGACCAATTTGAAAGAGTCATGCAAAAGTATCATGTAACCCACCGTCTCTCTCGCATACCACCCCAAACAAGTGGGCAAGTGGAAGTTTCCAACCGTGGTATAAAAGAATTCTTGAAAGGACAAGAGGCGAAAACCGTGCATCCCGGTTGGATAAACTTGTCACACCCCAAATTACTGCTTTTGCGTGAATGGAATTCTAGGGATTGACCGTCATAGCATCACAATCACAGTTATATTGAACGACCTAAAGTGTCGTTTGAAAAGAACATCGTTTGATTTAATAAAACAATCAGAGTTTACAAAGTATAGGTCCCAAATGAAAATCAATTTGTGCGGAAATAAGTTTGTTACAATTCAAACGATGTTTTAAAGTGCGTAAAACCCAAATGAGACGCGTCGTCACCACGACTCTATGATATGTCCACATGCATGCCATGAAGTGAATGTCTTAGATACCTGAGATAAAACATGCTTAAAACAGTCAACACAAAGGTTGAGTGAAATCCATAGGTTTAATTAATTCGTTTGAACACAATATTCGTAGTGTGAGTTAAATCGATTCACACTCATCGTTGAAAACAAAACAGTATTTATTTCACTAAGTTCATGACAACCAAATCGTAAACATCGCACCAATAAAAATTGGTAATCATCGTTTCATCGCAGCCTAATAGGTAAACTTGCCAATTTACCTTAATGATTCAAATATAGTGCGCTCGATTTCCCTAAGCGGGTCTATAAGAACGGAGTGTTAATTCCAATAGGCCTATTCACAATATTCGCGCCACTCGCAAGTGACTAATGGTGCATGATGTAGGGACTTCAAACATGGCAAATACTTAGTGACAATAAAACATTTGGATATAGCATACGATTCAAAGCATTTGTGTTCGATTAAAATATAGCATGTATCTCCCAAGAATTTTATAAAACAGTTAAAAGAGTAAAAGTGGGGCTATGAACTCACTTGGACAATAATGCGATGGCAAAAGTGGATACACTGAAATGTAGCGTGAATCTCGAAAATGACCTATTATGAATGATATGATACGTAATGAGTTATGATGTAATGTTATGCATTTCGTATGTTATTTATACCACTTGTGAGTTTTGAAAATAATACTTATCGTCGAAAAATACTCTTTTGACGTCTTGACCATTCTTAAATTACTTTTCGTCGTAAAATACTCAAAATGTCATCCTACAATAGTTTATCAATGATTTATTGCGAAATTATAACTTTTCGTCGTAAAATAATGTCGTTGGAAATTTCATGAAAGTGACAAAAATGGCCTCGAAAAGCTAGTCGTAAAATGGTGTACGTCGAACGTTAGGAAACGAACTCAATGGTTTTGGAAAGCTTGTATCATAATCTCGAAGTTTTGGCATTTAAGTTTTTATCCTAGAGGTCTCGTTCATAAAGAAAAATATAGGTTAAGTATAGTGATTTTGTCCAAAATGTAGTTTAAAAGTGAATTTCGGCAAAGTTTAAGCAACCGTAGTTAATTCATTACAACTCCGCTATACAAACGGTTGGTCATTTTGAAAAATATGCTTGGTGATCTCATTTTTATTAGAAGACATCTCTTTACAAAAAGTTCTACGTCAACGTTAAAAATAGCCTTCAATATGGTCACTTGTTTATCCGTAACACTTGTCAAATAAAAATAATATAGTTTTTCTTAACTAATAAAGTTACGGCAATGTTGTGAAAACGTGTATATTTTTGTCGTTACAAATCCTGCTTTCACGTATTATACGCCCTTAGCTTCGTATCAAAGTATACTAATATATTTTGATAAGTCGAAATAATTTATAACGCTTAAGACTCGTTTTGACTCGTACAAAACAAAAACAGCTTTATTTGAAATTTTCGGGATATATATATTTTCGTCAAACTTGAAAATTCATAACTTCTTCGTTATAGCTCCGTTTAATCCGCTCAAGCGCCACGGTTTCGCTTTTAAAGTATATTTTCTAAATATCTAGGCCAAAAATTTATGTCTACTGTCGGATTTTCCAGATTTACAAAATAAGATCAGACCCTTTTACGAATTGTCGAAATGAGTTTTTCACGTGCTAAACCTATTCCAATCCCTTCAAAATAACTCCGGCTATTCTAATCCTACCATACACCTTCTTAGGGTGTCATGGGTTCCTAGACATCACCAAAACTAATATATAACAAGGATAATTATAGGATGACTTATATATGTATAACTTTAAAACAATGAAAAATGGTATAAACATCCATAAGTCTTGCATGCTTTGCTCAAAAATGATGAGATAAATATGAGATGATAATGAAATATGAAAAATGAAGATGATATGCTTACTAGTTACTTGATGAGGTGACTAGAACAAGGGATTAAACTTAAACACCCTAGGTTTTTATTTCAAAACCTTTAATAAGAGTATAACTAGATTGTATAACACTTGATCTTGAAAAGAAAAATTTTGGTTTCCTCCTTCCTTGTCCAAGCTTGTTTCTTGTATGCTTTTTAGATAAAGTGTGAGTGTTTTTACTCATGTTAGGCTCGGTATAAAAGGGAAAGAAAGGGAGAAGTTGCTTGTTGAAACTTCCATGCATTAATGACATAGATTGTGAGACAAGAAAATGTGAGATTTTGTGATTTGTATCTTGTACGAGTTGCATAGAAAGCATGGATTTATTTTACAAGTCAAAGACTTTTGTGCCTCTCAATTAATGTGTTACTTATTTTGTTTTTCTTTGAAACATGTATTATATGTCTAAACGATATGTGTTTTATGTCGTTAAGGTTGTGATTTGTGTACCTTTATCTTGGTTATAAGAGTTCTTGTACAAGTAAAATATATTGAGGTCATATAATAGTAAAAATACATTTCTTGCAAAATTTGAGTGAAATAATAGTTATCGTGTAGTTTTTAAGAAAACCGTCGTAATAATATAAATTTAACAATTTATATACCAAATAAATTTAAAACATTGGGTAAACTCATAATATCATTTTTATAAACTTAATATAAGTATAAAAATATGTCGGGATAGTTTTTGGAAGTATCGGATTAAATGTTCAAAATAATAACTTACGCGATAGCGTTTATTTAATATGAAACTTACGCGTTTAAGGTGAAATGCAAAATCATGAATGAACTAACATGATGGAAATGATGTTAGTGATACGTAGACTAAACTTAGTCTATATGAAATGTCCGTGATGATATGATCATGAATTCGCCGCTAAACCATTGAGGTTACGCGAATTTGGAACACGCAAACCTAGTTTATGATAAATGATGAAATTGTGAAGCATGAATTGTTTTGAGAAATGACCTGAAATTGCGAGTTGTCACAAAACTGGATGACGCACTCTGGGCCTTTCGTACAGTTTATAAAACACCCATCAGGTGTAGTCCATACAAGCTAGTGTACGGAAAGGCATGTCATCTGCCAATTGAGCTAGAGCACAAAGCATACTGGGCCTTGAAACATGCAAACTTCGATATTCAGACAGCTGGTGATCACAGGAAAGTTCAAATGAATGAACTAATTGAACTTCGTGATCAAGCATACGAGAACTCTTTGATCTACAAACAAAAGACAAAGAAGATTCATGACTCAAAATCAAGAACCGCTTTCAACGTCGGTGATCGAGTCCTTCTTTTCAATTCAAGATTGAAGATTTTCTCGAAAGCTCAAGTCCCGTTGGTCCGGTCCATTCACCATCACTAAAGTATTTCCTTATGGTACCATTGAGTTATCTCACCGATGGTCCAAATTTTAAAGTGAATGGTCATCGATTAAAGCACTATTTTGAGAGGACATTCCATCCATGGTTGTCCGGATCTACAAACTTTCCCATGAACCAATGAATGCGGGATCGAGTCAAGCTAGCGACTCGGTAATCAAAAACAAGAGCACACACCACATGGGTTTTCACCCGTGAGTACCACCCTAGTGTGGGGAGTTGCTCATTGTTGTATATAAACCTTGAAAAAAAAAAAAAAAAAAAAAGTGTGTTTATATCAAAATAAAATAATGGTCGTAGTATTTCCTTTTACGTTCTATGTTTCGCATAACCACAGGTACTTTGAATATTGAGGGCAATGTTCATTTCTAGTGGGGGAATTCTCATGAATTTTATCATGTAATTATTCCACCCAATTCCCCATTTTGGCCAAAATTTTTTTTGGAGTAAGTGTTTTTGCACTTACTCAACAAATGGTAATCATCCGCCATGTCTAACCCACGTAAGGATTGGCTAATCCAGAGCAAACGGCTCTTGGTAAAGATATCTCAAATCCGTTTATGGCTTGCAATTTGCCAAAAATTGTATGGTGTTCAATTTCACCATATCTTTAATTAGTGAAGAGTTGGCTAGCCCGCAAGTTTATGGCTTGTGGTAAAGGCGTTGGAAAGCCACAATTGGTAATCGACTCACCAAAGATAATATTGATAATTTATCTAAGAGTTGGCTAGTCCGAAGCAAACGGTTTCGTAAAGACAAATCAAAACCGTTGAAAGTCGGTGATTTGCTCAAAATCATTTGGTTATCATTGTGCCAAGGTTCTTACTTGAACTAAAACAATTGGCTACCCGTAAGTAATGGCTTTTGGTAAAGAGATGAAATCCATTAAATTTTTTCAAAAGATTGCTAGGGACTAGCAATATCTTAGTGTGGGGATTGATGAGTGTGCAAATACTCATCATTTTTGTACCTTTTAGAATGCCAAAAACATCCGAAACACTCGTAAATGCATTAAAATGATAAAATATCACAAATAAGTGGTTTATGTGTTTTAAATGCAAAATGCCAAAATCGATGAAAACGTATCAAGTTTGCATAATTGCGCTTTAGTCCTCAAGTTTCAAAAGTTATAAAAACAACCCCTGGTAAATCAAAATAAAGTAAAATATCATTTAAGGTCCCTAGGATTCATGAGTTGTCAAAATTGGTCCTTGAAATTTAAAAATTGCAAAATTACAACTTAGGTCCCTAAAGTTAAAAAGTGTCAAAAATAGTCCTTGAAAATTAAAATGGAATTTTATGCATAGTGGTCCTTGTACTATTAAAGAATGGCAGAATGGTCCTTATTATAACTTTGGAAAAGTGATGTGCTTGGTCCTCAAAATCCAGAATTACATTAATGGTCCTCGTGATTAACTACAAAACAAACGGACCCTTGATGTTATTAACCAAACCCAAAAAATCCAAATCCAATCCACTAAACCCAGCTAGCCCAATCCCTACCCAAGCCCAACTCACCCGTTATTATTAAAAACGGTCAAATAGTCAAATCCCGCCCAAAACCACAGACGCTGTTCATCTTCCTCTCCAAAAGCTGAAAACCAAAACCAGGGGTGGTTTTTCCACCTTTTCCCTTTCCACCTCACCCCTAACAGCTGCTTACCCACTCCTTAACACCTCCACATCAACCAAAAATCATTAAATGCAAAAACCTGCTCAAAGAATTTTTTGGCGCCAATTTTCCAAATGGACGAATATGATGTATCAGAAAGATCCAATGGTTCAAGTGAAGTGGGAATTGCTCAGAGGTCGACAAAGACTCTAAATGATCATTACAAAGAAAGGAAGAAGCAATGTATAAAGTAATCGAGTGTACTTTAGTTTAGCTTATGTCGTTTTAATTAAATTTCAATTTCAAATGTATGTTTAAGCTTTCAAGCTTTGTATTTCAAGTTTTCAGTGTAATCTAAAACCTTTTTCAGTTTCAATTTCAGTTAAGTTCCAAGTTTTTAGGTTATGCAATTTTCCATGTTCAAAATCTCAATATGTTCTAATGTTGTTTGTAGCTGTTAATTTGGACTCATAAGCCCATATAAGCTCCTCAGGAAGCTTATTAAAGCTTTTAGAAACCTTTAAAATCAGTCTAGTACCAAAAAGCAAAAATACAAAAAAAATACAAAATAAAATTAGTAAAAAAAAATCAAAAAGCACAAGAAAGGATGATCACAGCTGGAGCAGGGTTAATAATGGATTGCCTTGGGGTTTAGAGCTTCTTGGGAAGCTATAGGAAGTGGTTTCAATCCTTAGTTCTCAGTTTTCCCTTGGAAACCAATTTGTAAGCCTCTTGCTCCATTTTGGCATTTCATTGTTTGAGTCATTGATCATCTTAAATCTCTTTATGTTCATGCTTCCAAGTTGTAGTTAAATAGAATTAACCAATAAAATAGTTAGCTTGTTCTTTAAAATTTGTAGTTTATAAAAAATCTTAGTTTGACAGTTAATATAGCATAATTGTCATTCCTCAGTTTTATGCTGTTAATGTTGTTGTTTTATGTTTCTTTAGTCTTATTAAAGGATAATATAAGGTCTGTAATCAGTGGCATGTTCTTAATCCTTGAAATCATTTGAAAAGTTTCAATACAGTCAAGATAAAGGGTGTTTGGATTTGCCTTATTAACTGTGTTTGAGTTTGTTCAAGACAGTGTTCTTGTTTGATACATGTCACACTTGGTCTAAATAACTCAAGCATACCATAAAAACCAGTGCTTTGTTTGGTAAAAAGTCAAATTATCTTTAATCTCATCTTAATTTGCTAACTGTTGGGATTTAAAGAGTAAAACTCATCATAGTAGCTTAAAACTTGTTAACCTAGCTTAATTTGATCTTATTATAGCTTAACATAACATAATCAGTGAGTAGTATTGATTTAAAGTTCATAATAGTCAACCTAATAGAGTAATTAGAAAAGTCAGATTTTCTTAATGTCAGTTTTTGAATAAAATAGATAATTTTATATAGGACTTATTATTAGCTTTCAAGATTTGAGCTTTTAGGATTATAAACTTTAGTTGCTCATCTTCATCACTGTATTTTTTACAATTTTCAGTTAGCTTATTTAGTAGCTTAATTCTTAGCTTCTTTTGAGACCTTTTTCAAAATAGTGCCCTGTGCACAGTTTTATAGCCATTTTCATAAGCTTGTCAAAAGCTCATTAGTGAGTCATAGCTTGTGAATTTTAGCTTTTTGTGTAGCTAACCTAGCCATCTTATAGTTCCAAGCTTAATATTCCACTTTGTAGCTTATTTAATAGAGCTGCATCAAGCTTGTTGTTTGTACCATTTCTGTAAACATGATAACTCGATGCTAGCAAGCCTTTTCACAAGCTCTTCATAAGCTCTCCAAAGTGGTCCCCAAAGGTGTGAGCTTTGTTTTTAGAAAGCTTACCAACCCATCTCAATACCTCGGTGCTTATTTTGAACTTTTAGGCTTATTTCCTTAGCTTAAATTGGCCTAGAAAAAGTGTGCAAACCTATTTGGTAGAAAGGTTTGGAGTAAGTGCTTATTTGCTTATTAGTAGCTTATCAGTGTGATTATTTGTGTCCTTTAGATTAATATAAGTTCATTTAGCTTGTTTATAGCTTATTGTACTTTTGTTTCCTTCTGTGAAGCTTATTTCAAGCTTATTTGAGCTAAAAATCATTAAAATAAGCTTAAACGGCCACTGTTAAACAACTTATTTTTAAGTTTCAAAAATTCTTTTTTATTAAAGTTGTTTATTTTCGTTAGTTAAGTAGGTTTAAAAAAGAAAAACCACAAAAACATCATTTTAAATATAGTGATAGCGTTTATTTAATAGAAATTAGCTTTTTTAAATTTTCTTTTCAGCTTGTTATTAAGCACTTCTTGTTTTTATAATTTTCTTAGCTTTCTGTCACCATAAGATATTTTTAGAAAAAGTTTCATAATTTTCTTAGCTTGTTTAGTATTTATTAAAATTCAAAATAGTTAAAAGTATTAAATAATTAATAATAAATAATTAAAAAGCATAACAAATATCTTTTCATTTTTAAAATTAGTTTTATAATTTTCTAGATTTTCTAAGTTAAAATTTCATTTTCTAGGTTAATTTTATATTTTCTTGTATTTTAGTGTATTTTAAATACTTAATAAATAGTAATTAATTAATAATAAATAGATAAAAAGTGTAAAAAATATATTTTCAATTTTAAACTAAGTTTTATAGTATTTTAGATTTTTCAAAATCATAATTTCATTTTTCTAGCTTTATTTTATATTTTATTATATTTTAGGATATTATTAAATAGTTAAAAATAGTTTTTAATTAATAATAATTAAATAAATAGTCATAAAATAATTTTCTTTTCAAATAATTTTCTTTTATTATTAGGATTGTAAAATATCATTTTCATATTTGTAGGTCTTTTATTTCTTAAAATTCACGCTTTATTTTATAATGCTACGCTTAATTTAGTATACGTACGTAATTACGTTTGTTTAAATCTGATTGTTGTGCTTTACAATTCTGTATCCAAATATAATTCCAATCAATCAGTAGTGTAATTATCCACAAAAATCCTCACAGATCACTATCCTTAGTGATTATTCGACATCTGAAAGTTTTTAAAACACCATTAATCCTCCGTGGGACTTAACGACATGTGGAAACACTATATTCCTCTGTTCTTAATTGCATTGCTTTCTGAGCTGTTTGAAGTTTATTACGGTTGACCATTCACAAGTGGTTAGCTTGTGTGATAAACTTAACTGTTTGGAAGCGATCACTTCATAATACAATCTAGTAATCCTATTTCTTGTATGCAGGCAACAGAAAAAGTTGAAATTCTAGCCATTCAGCAAAAGAAATCTAGTCCAAAGTTTGATATAGATGGTAAAGCATTTGCGCGAATGAAAACTATGTATTCTTAAACTACCAATGGACGATGCGGTGAACTTTTCGGAAGGTTGAACCGCTTATCCAATGAGCTAAGCTTGTTTTATTGGCATGGATGCCCCTTCAAGCTTTTACCTTCATATTTCTATCCAGAAAACATTGTGGCTATTGACCTGTCTTACAGCAACATAAAACATTTTTGGACAACACCTAAGGTATTTACTACACACATGTTTTCCTATTTGATACCTTATGATCCGAGAACTTATCTTATTTTATTTTATTTTTATTTTCTATCGATGCCAGTGCTTAAGAAGGTTGAAAGTAATGAAGCTAAGGTATTGTTGTAACCTAACAACCACCCCTGACTTCTCAGAGATTACAAGTCTAGAATTGCTAGATCTTGAAGGTTGTGTGAATTTGGTTACAGTTCATCCATCAATTGGAATGCTCAAGAGACTTGTTGTCTTAAATATGAGAGACTGCAGACGGGCTGCGAGTTTTCCTAGCAAAGTGGAAACGGATTCTCTTCAGGTTTTGAATCGCTCGGGATGCTTAAATGGCAGCCTGAAGCCTTTTGGTCTAGATGCTGGACTTAAATCTCTGGTCATATGGAACCAACAACATCCCCAAAGATCAGTTTCATTGGAAGGTTTACATATGTTGAAGTCTCTCAATTTCAGCTACTGCAATTTAGAACAAGTTCCTGATGCCATTGGAGGCTTATCATGTCTAAAACGTCTATACTTGGAAGGGAGCAATTTTACCAGCTTGCCTGGAAGTTTGAGTCAACTTTCTAGTCTTAAATGGCTTATAGTTGAAGATTGCAAGAAGCTGGAAGTGTTGCCCGAACTTCCACATTGCCTAGGTTATCTTGATGCATCTGATTGCACCTCCTTATGTTCAATTACCGGATCAAACCCAATCATGAGCGGAAGGTCCACTTATCTCAACAATTGTCCAAAATTGTTTGAGAATCTTGCCATTGATAGCCAGGTGTCGATATCGGAGACTGAGTGTCGCGACTCATCTGTAACTTCCCAAGGCTCTACTTTCCTTCGTTATGCGCGTATCCAAAATAACAGATGTGGATTGTTCCGTTTGCCCGGAAATTCCAATACGAGTATGGATATGGATATAATATATGATGGAAATAGCATTCCAAATTGGTTTAGAAATAAAATATGGGAAATCATGTAAAGGTCGAATTGCCATCAGATTGGAGCTTCAGTAAGTTAAGGGGATATGGAATTTGTGTTGTTTTTAAGAGAAAAAAACCTTCCACGGATCTTGGATATGAAGTAAACAACTTTGACGGAGCTTCTTTGGGAGATCGTTGTCCAACCCACTATTGGGAATATTTGAAGGATAAGCCAATAAGAATCGATGAGTCGATATGATATGGTTGCATTATCGACAAGTGAAATAGAGGATGGAGGAAGAAAGTTTGTAACATTTTGTTTTGATGAGAGTGAAGAAATTGAAGTGAAGGTGTGGTGCAAGAGTTGTTTGTGATGAAGATAGTGAAGAAGAGACTTGAGTATGTTCCAAGACCTCCCAACTCTATCGAGCATGGTGGGCTCTTGTGCTGTTTGGGTACTATGGAAAAATCGACTGGACATGGTAGTCCGATAAAAAAAGAGAACACTTTATTATAATCATTTATATGTCCATGTAGATTTTGTGATTTTTATTTGGTCTATTTATTAGCTACAATAATCTTTCATAAATCCATGTCTTTTATTTATATAAATCTTTCATGTAGAGACACCCACCAAGTGTTTGATGAAATGCATGACTAGAAATCATTTACTCTACTGCCTGTTTGTAGATTTTTGGATTTTATGATGTATTAAGAAAATTGATGTTGTGTTGCGATTGAAGAAAACGTACTGTAACTTGTGGATATTAAGTTGACTTTTAGATATCAAAACACATGGAGACTTGATTGCATTCATGTCCTCTGATCTAAAAGTGGGGACTTCTTAATTAAGTTGGAAAACCTGTAAGTCATCCATTTCTTTTACACTTTCATCACAAAAGGCATTAATCTATATTACAGGTCTACATAAGTAAAAATTGGTTCACCAGAGGAAAGGTGAAAACCACAGTGGAAGCACTTGAGATGTGCGTGTGCGGTGTCGAGCACGCGTTTGTGTATAATGCTATCAACCCTGTTCGTAACAAGTCCAACGACGCACAAAACACTTTCTCATGATAATATTCCAAGACAAACCAATCCATTAGTTAGTAGAACACACAATGAATATCAAACTTGACTATGCGTAATTCTAGCATAAAAATGTTTAAACTTTAGCGAACATTATTTTTACAATAAGCATCTAACAATCAAAACCAGATATTTATAGTAATCGCAATCCAATATTAGAATTTCTAGTCAAAAAATTCCAAAGAAATATCATAAAGTTCTCATGCAATGGAATCAAAGACAAGCAAGTGATACAAACGAAACTATCAAGCGGTAGAAGAAAAAATTAACACCACCAAACTCCAAACTAAAATGCCCATTTACCGGTTTCATTTTCCCAGTTTGACTTTCGACAACACCTTAAACGGTCCGCTTGACCCAAAGGGAAGTCATCAAATGAGTATGTATGACCATGGTCAAAACCTGCATTGCTACTCATTGAATCAAACCTTGCGAAACTACGGTCTTGTGCCGTGCTGCTCATTGAGTCGAATCTTGAGAAGTTATTATCCGTGTGGAGCTGCTCACGGAATCAAATCTCGAGAAGGTTTCTTGTTTGGGAGAACCTCGGTCGGTGGCCTTGAAAGAGTCGTATCTCGAGAAATTATCAAATAAAGAATTCTCTGCTCCTCCCCACTGTATTGTGGTGAGGTGCCAGCTCGAGAAGCTGGTGAGCTAGGAACCGAATCATCACACCCAAATGGACTCTTTTTCTGGAAGAAACTGTTATCGCCTTGCAGGGAATAACTTTTCCTTGGACTTGCAGTGAAGCTATTGGAGTCAAAGAAATAACTCTCTCCATGTTTCGCATGTTCGGCATCCTGTATAAATAATGTTATTTGTAAGGGCATAAGTATCATTCATAATAGAGATAGGTCTCCTATTTTCTTTTAAACTCCAAAAGGCTTTGTTCTAGGTTTATATATTCCAAATTATGACATGCATACCAAAACGAATTGCAACTGATCTAAAGTGCACTAAGCTGCCAGTCCAGTAGAAAGTAATATCGCAATGCTATTTCTTAGGCCATTTAGCAATTTAAAAGTAGAGGGAGCAATTCAACGCAATTATGTGGAAACTGGCCAAATGGTTTAAAAGTCAACCAGTGTTTACAACATACTAATTTGACTTGTTCAAACATAATAAATAGGCATTGTAATAAATTTTGATAAACTTATCTTTAATCCAAAAAAGAACAAATTTGCCAACACATCAACCCCAACACAATCCAAACCGATTACCCAGCCCATCCATGTGCCACTGCACCCATAATTCCCAACATTTTCCGTTCATTACTTCTTTTATGGCATGAGAATTATAGAAGTATAGCAATGTGCTCGTGAGTCTGGTCCCATATTTTTGACGTAAGATAAAATGGGACAACACCCACAGGCCACAGCATGGTGAATAATAATGTTGGTGAACTGTGGAAGAGGTATTAGCAATTGCTAAGAATGGTCAGATTTAGCAGCACAATAGACGAAGTCAAAGCAACTGAAACCATTTTATTGTCACGTCGTATAGTTTTTTTATCGTTTTTCTGGGTGCAAATATAATTTATTTTGTTTGAGGCAACTTCTGCCACCTGTTTGTACTTCTCTTCATATTTCTTAGCAAGCATCTCTGCCTGGAATTAGATAATGACAAATCTCAACAACCACGAAAAAACCCAAATCAAAAGATAGAAAGAAGACATGATTTCAAATCGCCAATATACCTCACGTTTATCAGCTATTGCTCGTTCTGTAATCTCATTAAGGCGGTTATCACATCTGTTTTTGTATAACACCTGGTGAAGAAAGGAGGTGAATACACATGTCTTCCCATATATAGTGTATAATGCAGTAAATTTATGGGCAGACATTGATCCATATATTGAGAAGAATGGATACTCACGAGATCTTGCATTTTGTTCCTGTAGAAGGCCATCACCTCTAGAATCCAGAATTTCCTTCTTATCTTCAACCTTTTAACACCAATGGAAACCAACGACAGTGAGCATTCTAAAGCAGACAAAAAAGGTCACATGGATAAAATCTTTAAGCGAACGGTTCAACTAAATCAAATTCAATCACAGCACAAATACCCTAGCAACTAAGAAAAGAATCCATGTAAACACCATTGACGATTTGTCAAAGCTAATCAATGATCTGAGGGAAGACAATTGGAAAGAGCTATGACTGCATTAGTCCATCAACTTCGTGATCCCACTACCACCCCTCAGACCCCTCCCCCATAAAATGAACTGTTAGAAATATATGCCATGGCTATATTAGACTGTAAATCACAGCTGTTAGGCATTCATTAGGTATTATATTATCTTAATTACCAATCTAGTTTACCTATGTATCAGTGATTTAACACGATACAATCATGTCAATCTGTTTACATGAAATTAACTGATTTATATCCAAAGTAAGGCACCTATTATAATTATAACCCAGATAAAGCATCTTCTGTTCATACATGAAATTAGAATTCCAAATCAAACAGGAACAAAAAAAATTTACCACTTTTTTTTGCTTCGGTTGTCTCAAGAGCAACTGCAAGAGAAGTATTTTGATCACCATTACTGAGCTGATGTGCATGAGTTATCATGGAGAGTTTCGGTCCTTCGGCTGATTATATTGCGTTGGTTGGCCACCAGGCATGGGAGGCCTCATATTAGCATGCAACATTTGTTGGCCGCCAGGCATCCCTGGCTGCTGGGGCAGAACCTGAAGAGAAAAGGTTCAATAACATTCAGAACAGGTTGTCTTGATCAATAAAACGATAGAGCTACTCATTTTGGAAAGTAGCAGTATCAGTAATAATAGTATTTGGTTTACATTTTCATGTGTTCACATCGTCTACAAATAATTTCATTTTATATATTAAGTGAAGGAGTGAACAATTAATGTGTCTCCACTTGATCCCTGCTTAAGAGATGAATCACTGAAAGTTCGTTATGGCACAAGGGAAATGTAATATCAGGGAGTGTTGATTGCATAATCAGTAGCCAACTTTGTTTCCACCATAAAAAGTCTCAAAATCTTAAAGAACATCAGTGGCTCGGTACAAGTTAAAATTTGGCATTGACAGCAGGTAAGTGGTTACTCATCAGTCATCACCACGTCAAAATCTCAACACGGCTTTATTTAGATTTTCAGAAGTTAAAGGGTTTTATGAAAAAATTGAAAGTTTGAAGGTTTTATCAAAGATTTAAATGTTTAAAGATTTTATCACAAATTATAAGTTTTGAGAGTTTTTATCAAATTATTGCAACTCAAAATTTATTTCTGTAGCGTAAAACAATAGTTACCTAATCATTGTTTACCAACCAGGAGTACATCACCAACCAGCATATCTATGAAAATGCTTGTGTGTCATCCCGACAACTCAACCCGGCGTGTTTCGACCCTTACTAAAATTACCATGTTTCAACCGAACCCGTTTTGACACGTCTCGAGCCACCCGACAACCCCCATTTTGCAACTCTAAAATATATGTCTACATGATGTATAGAGGTATACCACGATTAGCTCCCCAACCAGCAGGTCGGTAAGAAGGATTGGGTGGGCCCGTGAGAGACAGCAGAGTTTCATCAAGCAAGACATTACTAGGAAGTGTTGGTGGAAGATTCTGGCCTTCTCAGAACGCTCCATCAGATAGATACAGAACTCCCTCATGGAAAGCATGCTGTCATTATCTTGATCACACAAGTCCCACACCTGTTTCAGAATTTCTGTCGAAGAATAATAAGAACATTACGTCTTGCCGTGTTTATAGGAAATCTATTATGGAAAGACATTTCACTAGAGAGTAAATCATTTTTCAAGAAAGAGTTGAATAAGGTATTAATGCTCTATTAAATTAGGCTAAGAGTTTTGGATGTGCCAACAGACCCTCTAAAGGGGTAAGTTTGTCTAGACCATTTTGTCTCAGTTTGTTTGTGATAGTGTGCCATTTGTGCAGTGAGATTTGAGTGAAAATAAGTGCAGGAATATGTGCAGTATTCTGTGCAGAAAATAGTGCAGAGTAAAATGAAAAAGGAGGGAAAAGTTAACAAGAAAATTAACTGTATTGATATCAAATAACTGTTAATTACAACCTATTTATAGTATGTGAAAAGGCATGACAGGAAAGGATGTGTTGGTTCATTTGAACCAACAGTATATATAACAATAACTGTCATAACAGTCAAATAACTGTCATAACTGCCTTCATATCTAACTGTCTAAACGACCAACCATGTGGCCTATCTAAGGTCTAAGTGGCTTGCAGCCTTAACTAGAAGTCTGTGTAGTCAGTGATCATACATTGGATCATGACTGCATAATTAAGTTAATAAGTACAATAACAAATGAAAATGTCTTAATGTGGCATGAACTATAAAGTAAAAGTGCATTTGATCTTATGAGAAATCCAACAAAGAGTATTTACCTCTTGGTAGTCTCCAACTTAAAAATAAGCTACGAGCCTGATCACCAGTGATTTTCCCATCTCTGTCACAGTCAACTTCCATAAAAACTTTCATATACTTGTTAATACTAGCCCGCGTCATTTTTAGCCACTGAGGTAGCGATGTGTTGGGAACTTGTGTTCTTTCTGTATTTGGGACTTGTGTTCTCTCTTCCTGATATCCAAATTTAGCATTTTGAGACGCGGCCTGTTAATTTGGTCTTGGTAGAGATGGCCCCGCTGACTGTACTGGAGCACCTGTCGGTTGCCTTGTAAAAGCATTCAATGCACCAAGTGGGTCTATCTTGGCTGGAGTCTGGGCTCAGAAGTTACAGGAACAGTTGCAGAAGAAACGGGTGGAATGCTTGCAGTTTGTGTTGGCGTTGAGGATGATGACAGTTTGGATACAGATTGGGAAGCAGAAAACAAATCACCACCAAACATAGGGGCAGAAGCAATTCCAGTTCCTCCAACAGATGGTCTAGGAGCTGCGAAAGATGAGGATGATAGTGGCTCTTGGGGTTTTGGTACAGTAGCCCCAACACCTCTGCCCCCAAGCCAATCACCTGAGACATTCGAGTTTGATAGACCAGGACCGGCCAGACACCACCAGCCGGAAAACTAGGACCACCAACACCCTGTGATGGAAGAGGACCACTCTGAGGTGGCGGCCTCATTGACTGATTTTCTTGAGGTGCAAAAGACTGTGCAGAAGGTTGAGCAACTGAAAGAGGAGCCACTGAATTAGGAGGCCCCTGTGATCTTATGCCGAATTTTGAGTTTGCATTGAAGTAACAACCCCGGGCTGCTGTGTAGGAGGACGTGGTCCCAATGCATTTAGTTGAGCTGGAGGCAGAGCTGCAAGATTAATCTGGGGAGCAGGGATTTTAGATGAAGCAGGTCCATATAATGTCGCCTTTAATATATCTGGTGTTAGTTCTCGTTTACTTTGTGCAACAGTTACAAGCTTAAGAGCGTTATAGAATTCCTGACGGCCAAGGAAGCCAGTGTGGTTCTGATCAGCGTGCTGCCATATCTGCAATTAAATAATATATAATTATCATAAGAAACATGACCCAGATGCATGGTTAAATTGTTCATTTTTGTCAAAGTATAGTCCTATAATCTTCTTAGGATTGTAATTTGTAAACATAGATAGGATTCAATCAGAGATCAAAGACATACAAGAAGAATGAGAGACTATTCACATCAATCTAACACAGTAATTTTGTATGGCCACTTCTCTATGGTACCAGTTGTTGCTTCATTGAATTTGCTTCACTAATAGGCTCATGATTCGACTTTGATCGTTATGGACTAGTACCAAGATCGAGTCCTAGACAAGCGGACCTTATTTTAACAGCCCGAACAGTAACAATGAAAATGGCCCCCTCCTTAGTAAGCGGCGTTATTTTGTATTCAGTCTAGATGTAACAGTTTTGACTCATCTATTTAACATAGGGTAGACTAGGGTTGCATTATCTCCAAGTCGAATGGGTCAAACAAGTCAAAAGTGGCTCAAGCATATTCACATCTTACAACCTCCCAAAATCATCGAACTAGTAATCATATTTAATACATTTGTTATTCATAATATTATAGGAGAGCGGCCAAGCCTGTTAACCCTTCTTACATGACGCAAAATAAATAAATAAATATCCACAATCAAATGTAAATTACTAGAATGTGAATAACAATTAGATCTAAACGCTCGCCTAAATATAGACTAGTGTACATGGGTAGAGACCAGAGAGAATAACTTTGAAGGATTACTCTAAGGAACTATCAGACGGTGTGGACGAAATTGTAAGTTCTAAGACCTTTATATTGCTTTCACTTAAAAATTAGAAAAACATTGGACCAGTAATCATTACCAAGGCATTGTCTCCCCATCATGCCTCCTCGTTTTCATACAGGGATCAAGTTCAACAATTATATCAAAACTATTACTAGCCTCATCCAGCACATGCCACGAGCAATATAACAATTTCATTTGCCAGTCCATTAGCAATCAACCACTATGCCTTTTGTATGTATAAAAGACCAAGATTAATTTTGACTTTCACTATCATATCGCCATCTTCTATAAAACAGGCTCATTTATAACTTCTTAGCAGAATTGCGTAGTTTTCACTTCAAGTTATTTTACGAAAATTGCAACATCTCACAAATTCTTATAAAAATGGTTTGGGATAAAGGTAACTACTAGTTGATTGTGATTGCTGCAATTCATTGATAAAATTGGGTATGTTATAAAAAAAGTCACCGATGTTGTCATTATATAAGATATCATTGACAAACATTTCTAGAACAACATGAAACAGCATAAAGTCTGTAGTCGAAAATTTCATTGCAATATGCAAAATTGGACATCTTGACCAACGTGAAAATGATGAAACTCACTTTTTCTGGGATTACTAAAAGTATTAACCTGACCACCATAAACTATAAGAGACAAAGGTGTGTAAGTAACCCTGAACCCCCTCTGTTGACCTAGACAATGTCCTAGGAAGTGGGTGATGCAGAACTTTCAACCAAAATAAACTTTTATATTGATTATATACACTAGGCTAACAAAATATATGATTTGAATTACTAGTATGTATCCTAACAACAGATCAAAATTAAGTGGGATCGAAAATTAAATAAATAAATTATTAAATCCTAAACAATCGAATTAACAAGTTGTTTCTTAAGCCACGGCTTGACTCTTGGTCTTTATCCAAATACGCTCTTTTAAAATGCAAATCAAATATCGACATATTCTTTTTCAATTCAATCAAATTCAAGATCTTAAACCAATTAAGCAAGGAAGGAAGGAAGAAAGGAAGTAGATCGTGTCAATTTTAATTTTACATTTACAACTATCACATCGATCCAACTCACACAAAGGAAGTAACCTCAAACAAACAAAAACAAAGGGGAATTTTATCTTGTTTTGAGTAAATTATAGGGATGGTCCCCGTGATTTATCACTAATTGCAACTTTCGTCCCTTAGAGTTTAAAACTGCATTGATCTTATAGTTTTTATACGTTTTTGTCCGTTTTTTCTTACGTTTTTATACGTTCTCGTCCTATTTTATATGTTTTATACGCTTTCTTACGTTTTATACGTTTTCTCCGTTTTCATACATTTTATCTTGACATTTCATACGTTTTTGTCATTTTATTATGTTTTCTTTCTTTTTATATGTTTTTATCCGTATTCATTCGTTTTCTTACATTTTTGTACGTATACTTACATTTTTGTCCGTTTTTATACGTATTCCTACATTTTTGTCCGTTTTACCATTTTATACGCTTTCATTCATTTTTATATGTTTTCGTCTATTTTTCTTACGTTTGATACGCTTTCGTCCGTTTTTCTTACATTTTTATTAAGAAAACGGATGAAAACATATTAAAACAAATGAAACTGTATAAAAATGGATGAAAATAGATAAAAACGTAAGAAAACATATAAAAATGAATGAAAATGTATAAAAACAGGATAAAACGTATAAAACAGATAAAACGTATGAAAACGTATAAAAACGGATAATAACGTATGAAAAAGTAAGAAAATTGGTGAAAATGTATAAAAACGGATAAAAACGTATTAAAACAGATAAAACCGGATGAAATAGTATAAAAACAGATAAAACGTATGAAAACGTAATAAAAACGGATAAAACCCGTAAGAAAATGGATGAAAACGTATAAAAACGGATAAAAATGTAAGAAAACGTAACTAAAGTCGAAAAACTTTAAATTATAAACAATCGTTATTATAGAGGATAGACGATCCAACACTCTTTAACCAAAAGGACTGACGTGTAAATTATAACGGAACTCACTTAACAACAGTTAAAAAAAGGATCGGTGGTGTTATTCTTTTCCAAATTAGGGATGATCAATGCAACTTTAAAAAATGAGGGATGAAAGTTACAATTTGGGACAAACAA
The DNA here is from genome assembly GCA_022545495.1 of Chrysanthemum lavandulifolium. Classification (NCBI taxonomy): domain Eukaryota; kingdom Viridiplantae; phylum Streptophyta; class Magnoliopsida; order Asterales; family Asteraceae; genus Chrysanthemum; species Chrysanthemum lavandulifolium. The sequence continues at coordinate 245,589,893 of CM040245.1, read as the reverse complement.
CAGGGATTATCCATGTAATTAACTCCTTTGTTTTCCTTTTCTTTACTACTATTTGAACTACCATTCCATTTTACTTACTATTACTACTACAACTTATTGCTAAGAGTTATGTGAAATATGATATACACGATGTAAATAGTTAAAGTGTAATTGAAAATGTTTGTAACATTTAAATCACTCATTTTTATCAATCAACTCAATAACTCACACAGACGCTGCGTTTTATAGTAAAGTGTGTGGATGCTTTTTTTTAAAAGTAATTATGTTGTTATTAAGTATTAAAAAAGAGTTTACTTATCCTTTATATAACAACATTAATAAAAAGTTGTGTAACATTTTGGTTTTCATAAACACATCACATAACACAATATGGTTCGAATGAGATAGATTTTAGAGAGAGAAAGATGGAAGATGGGAGCCTTTCTAGATAGAGAAATTAACAAAAGAGAAAAGGTTAGATTAGAATGAAAGGTTCAACCCTCTACCTTGGGAGGTAGAGGGTATTTATAGTTACATACAATACGTCCTCCTTCGAACTGTGGATCAGGCATACAATGGGTGATGCAGAACTTTCAACCTAAATAAACTTTTATATTGATTATATACACTAGGCTAACAAAATTTATGATTTCGAATTACTAGTATGTATCCTAACAACAGATAAAAATTAAATGGGATCGAAAATGATATAAATAAATTATTAAATCCTAAACCAGTCAACAATCGAATTAACAAGTTTCTACAAAATGAAAAGAGTACCTGAGCCACGGCTTCAGCTCCGCTTATTCTTCGGTCTTTATCCAAATCCGCTCTTCTAAAATGCGAATCAAATTTCGAAATCTTCTTTTTTCAATTCAATCAAATTCAAGATCTTAAACCAATTAAGCAAGGAAGAAAGAAAGGAAGTAAATCGTGTCAATTTTTATTTTACATTTACAACTATCACATCGAGCCAACTCACACAAAGGAAGTAACCCCAAACAAACAAAAACAAAGGGGAATTTTATTTTGTTTCGAGTAAATTATATGGATGGTCCCCGTGATTTCTCACAAATTGCAAATTTCGTCCCTTATAGTTTAAAACTGCATTGATCTTATGGTTTTTATATGTTTTCGTCCGTTTTTTCATACGTTTTTATACGTTCTCGACTTCTCGTCCGTTTTTATACGTTTTCGTCCGTTTTTATATGTTTTCTTACGTTTTTATACGTTTGCATACGTTTTTATACGTTTCGTCCCTTTTATTTTTCACGTTTTTCACGCTTGCATACATTTTTACATCGCCGCCGCTTTTATATGTTTTATTATTTTCACACGTTTTATCTTGACATTTCACACGTTTTGTCTCATTTTATTATGTTTTCGTTCTTTTTACATTTTATCCGTATTCATACGTTTGTGCACGTTTTATATATTTCTTTACGTCGTCCATTTTATATGTATTCTTACATTTTGTCCATTTTGACCATATTTATACGTTTTCATTCATTTTTATATGTTTTCATTTGTTTTTCTTACGATTTATACGCTTTCTTCTGTTTTCTTATATTTTTATGAAGAAAAAGGACGAAAACATATAAAAACAAATGAAAATGTATAAAAATGGACAGAAATGGATAAAAACGTAAGAAAACATATAGAAATGAATGAAAATGTATAAAAATAGGTGAAAATGGATAAGAACTCACGAAAACATATAAAACAGATAAAAACGTATAAACCAGATAAAAACGTATGAAAACGTATAAAAATGTATAAAAACGGACAAAAACGTATATAAACGTAAGAAAACGAGCAAAAACGGATAAAAACGTATAAAAACGGATAAAAACATGAGAAAACGTATAAAAATGAACGAAAACGTAAGAAAACGTACAAAAACGTATGAAAATGTACGAAACGTATAAAACAGATAAAAACATATGGAAATGTATAAAAACGAATGAAAACGGATAAAAACGCAAGAAAACGGACAAAAACGTATAAAAACAGATAAAACGTATGAAAAGTATAAACGGATAATAACGTATGAAAACGTAAGAAAACGGGTGAAAACGTATAAAAATGGATAAAAACATATAAAAACGTATGAAAACGTATAAAAACAGATAAAACCGGATGAAAACGTATAAAAACGGATAAAACGTATGAAAACGTAATAAAAACATATGAAAACGTATAAAAGCGGACGAAAACGGATAAAACCCGTAAGAAAATGGATGAAAACGTATAAAAATGGATAAAAAAGTAAGAACGTAAAAAAACGTAAGTAAAGTCGAAAAACTTTAAATTATAAGCGATCGTTATTATAAAGGATAGACGATCCAACACTCTTTAACCAAAAGGACTAACGTGTAAATTATAACGGAACTCACTTAACAACAAGTAAAAAAGGATCGTGGTGTTATTCTTTTCCAAATTAGGGACGATCAATGCAACTTTAAAAATGAGGGACGAAAGTTGCAATTTGAGACAAACCACGTGGACTATCAATGTAATTTACTCTTTTGTTTTCCTTTTCTTTACTACTATTTGAACTACCATTCCTTTTGTTGGAATCACTCTAACTTGTATTTCAAGTGTTAGTCATTAATATGTAATAGGTTGCTTAATTAGGCTTTTATGTTAGTAATTATGGCTAGGCTCATGTAGAAAGCCCATGAACCTATACAAAAGCCCAATAAGGAAAGAAGGGACTAGATGTGTTGCCCTAGCTCCCTTTCCCTATAAATAGTCTTGTAAACCCTCATTTGAGGGTTGGTTGTTCACTTAATGCATTTTCCTACACATAACTCTTCCAAAATCCATACTTGTGTGTGTATTGTGCGTTCATCCGATCACCCTCATCTCTATTTCTTACATATTGATCCGTGTGTTAACTTATGGTGACCTAACAGTGGTATCATACGCTATCTAGTTGGGTGAAATATGTATATATACGATGTAAAATAATTAAATTGTAATTGAAAATGTTTGTAACATTTAAGATGACAATAATATCATCCCAATTTCAGTTTAACAAATTTGGAATTAAATGTGAATCGGAATTAAGAAGGAGATTAAGATGAATCCGCAAACTATGAAAATATATTAATACTTAGTTGTTTAAAACAAAAACACAAAACAAATAAAATACTACAAGTATGTTAACCCCATTTTTGTTAGAAACTTGTTCAACAATTTTTAAATCACTTATTTTTATCAATCAACTCAATAACTCACACACACGGTGAGTTTTATAGTAGAGTGTGTGGATGCTTTTTTTTGAAGGAATTATGTTGTTATTAAATATTAAATTAAAAGTTTACTTTTCTTTTATATAACAAAATTAATAAAAGTTGTCATGAATTATAATTCAAAAAGTTATTAAATAGTTAAAAGCACCGAAAATATAACACCACTAAATGACGTTAAGAATGGAGATTGTGCAAAACAACATGTTGACTTCGGAATATTGGGTATAAAGTTTACTTGAAATATATGTCATAAATGAGATTGTGAAAACAGTTGAATACCCTATGCTTTAATTATATTGTACATAATGCATTCAAAACTTGTATTTTAGATATATATATATATATATATATATATATATATATATATATATATATATATATATATATATATATATATATATATATATATATATATATATATATATATATATATATATATATATATATATATATATATATATATGATATTTTGATGTTTAGATTGGGTATACATGGAATTATCCCTTAAATTAGATAATGGTAATTGAGATTAACGGTATATTAGAAATCAAACTTTTCTTATTTTGAAAATTTTAAGCACACTTATACATTCTTTATATGTAGTATAAATGGGTTAGCTATTAAACTGCCTATATTAGTACTCATCGTTACGTGTGGTTGTGTCCACAACCACTACACCCATATACCATAACGCATGCTCGCTCAATTTTGGAGATTATTTTTGTAAGGTGTAGATAATGATTGTGTTTATTGATTGACTAATGACACATACAATGTACATATATATAACACTACAATGAATGATCTAGAATTGGGCTAGAGCCCGTTACATAATGATATACGAATATGGGCTAACACTCCCCCGCAATCGCAGCGGGAGGACACCGAACGCTGAGACTGGAGCGAAACTCCTCAAATAGAGCTGACGGCAACCCTTTCGTGAATATATCTGCATACTGATAGCGTGAAGGAACATGAAGCACCGAACCTGACCAGTAGCAACCAAGTCTCGAACAAAGTGAATATCGATCTCAATGTGCTTCAGACGACGATGTCGAATCGATTACGGGATAAGTAGACAAGACTAACATTATCACAGGAGACAAGCGTAGCGAAGATAAAGGTGTGTAGCTCACGCAGTAAATTCCGTAACCAACAAGTCCTAGCAACAACATTGGCAACCCCACGGTACTCTGCTTCTGCACTAGAACGAGACAGCGTTGGTTGACGCTTAGAGGACCATGAGAGTAAGTTGTTGCCAAGAAATACACAATATCCAGAAGTCGATCTCCTAGTGGTAGGACAACCAGCCCAATCCGCATCTTAATAAGCAACCAAGGATGTAGTAGAAGATGCAAACAACTGTAACCCATAGTCTAAGGTACCCCGAACATACCGCAAAATCCATTTGAGAACCGAGAAATGAGGCTCTCGAGGGTCATACATATGAAGGCAAACTTGCTGAACTGCATAAGATATATATGGGCGAGTAAAGGTGAGATACTGAAGAGAACCTGCAAGACTCCGATATAAAGTAGGATCAGATACTGGATCACCATCATCCCCCAGTTTAGACTTAGTGTCAATAGGAGTCCGACTGGGATTACAATGAACCATATGTTCTTTCTCCAAAACCTCAATAGCATACTTCTTCCGAGATAAAACAACCTCAAGAATCACGTAACCTAGATACCCAAAAATAATTAAGTGGACCAAGATTTGTCATAGCAAACCTCGATGTAAGGATCCAATAATCTGCGCAACAAACTCTCAGAGGAAGCAGTGAGAACAATATCATCAACATATAGTAACAGGTAAGCAATATCCATCCCCTGTTTATATATAAATAAAGATGAGTCACAACGACTATGAGAAAACCCAACCCGAGTGATATAAGATGCAAATCACTGAAACCAAGCTCTAGGGGCTCGCTTGAGCCCATACAGAGACCGCAATAAACATACATAATCGGGATGCACGAGTCCCGAAACCCGGAGGTCGATGCATATACACTGTCTCTCAGATAAATCACCATGTAAGAAAGCATTCTTGACATCAGCTGATGAATCGGCCAATGTCGAGAAGTAGCTAAACTCAGAACAGTCCGAATAGTACCCGGTTTAACCACTGGACTAAATGTCTCATCCACATCAACCCCCTCTAATTGATTACTACCATTTGCCACAAGACGAGCCTTGTAGCGACTAAGAGTACCATCAGCCAAATACTTATGGCGAAAAAGCTACATACAGCGAATAATGTTGGTGTATGTGGGTCGGGGCACAAGGGTCCAAGTTCCGTTCTTAATAAGTGTAGTGTATTCATCACGCATAGCATTTTGCCAATTTGGATCATTAGACGCATCACGATAAGATTTTGGCAATGGTGAAACCGAAGACACATGCATATTGAGACGCTCAGTAGGACGGTTAGTCCCGACACGATATCGTGTGACCATGGGATGAATTGAGACAGGGTTTGGGTTATGAGGAGGATCTGGGATAATGTGTTGGTGTTGGTTCGTGGGTGGTGATGAATTTGGTGTCTGTTGTTGGGCGGCGGGTGGTGATGGGGATGGGGATGGTGATGGGTCATGGGTGGCGTCATGTTGGGCTGTATTGGAACTGGTGGGAATTGGTGTTGTTGGCTCGTTTGTGGGTTGAGGCACAGTGGATTGCACAACGGGGGCGGATGGAATGAATGGAGGATTTATATCGGGTGAGTCATCTAGGAAATTATATTTGGGTGCTGATGTTGGTTTTAGGAGTGCCATATGGAAAAACAGTTTCATCAAAGGTTACATGGCGAGAAATGATTATTTTATTGGTGTTTAATTCGAGGCAACGATACCCACGATTATTTGAAGCTTTTCCCAAGTATATGGAGGGTGTGGCGTGTGGTTCAAGTTTGTGATTAGGATATAAGTGGGGTAACACAAGCAGCCAAATGTGCGATAAGGCTATAATCCGGGTTTTGGCCAAACAGTCGGGTATACGGGATTTCGTTTGCAATAGTTGTGGAAGGTAAGATGTTGATTAAATGGACAACCATGTTTAAAGCTTCAACCCAAAAGGTTGGTGGAAGGTTGGCCTAAAAAAGTAGGGTTCGAATGAGGTTGTTTATGGTGCGAATCATCCGTTCTGACTTCCCATTTTGTTGAGATGTCTTAGGGCATGAAAACGAAACTGAATGCCATTGTCGGCAAAAAGTTTATGTAGAGTGTGGTTATCAAATTCACCGCCATGGTCACACTGAAACGATTTGATTTCACACGTAAATTGAGTGTGAACGTACTTGCGAAAGAGAACAAATTTCGATAATACGTTAGATTTGTTTATCAACGGGTAGACCCAAACAAAATGAGAGTAGTGATCCAAAAACAAAACATAATATTTAAAACCTGAAAGGCTCGGAATTGGTGAAGTCCACACATCAGAATGAATAACATCAAAAGATGCATTAACAATAGTATTAGAACTAACAAATGGAAGTCGAACGTGTTTGCCAAGCTGGCAAGCATGACAAAGCACAGGCCGCTTCTCCTTATTACAAGATATAAAATTATTTGAGACGAGACGACGAAAGCACTTCGCTTCGGATGTCCAAGGCGCCGATGCCACGATGTTGACTAACAAGAAGAGCTTGGGAATAGGACACGGGCCGTGACTGTGGTAAAGGTCGCCCGTCTTTGTCACATCGAGAAGCACCCGACGTGTCATGAAATCCTTGACGGAAAAACCAAAAGGATCAAATTCAACAGGCAATTATTGTTACAAACAAATTGACGGACAAATATAAGATTTTTGACAATATGAGGGGTAATAAGGACGTTATTTAGGTAAAGGTGTCGAGAAGGAGTAGGCAAAATGCTACGACCCGTATGGCCATTATGACCTGGCATAACAAATTGAACCCCCTGTGGACTTTGTGAACCGGGTATAGAGGCATGAGTATTACTGCCAACGTGACCCATATAAGAAAAGGAAACAGATGGGCCTTGTGAGGTGTATGTGGGTTGGGCCATATGCTTGTCGAATGAAAAAGTGGCCACTAGGTATATTCAATTTGCAAAAGAGATGTCCACTGAAGATATTAAAAAGATGATACAGTTCGTCTTCCAAAAAAAATGTCGGCTGATGTTTTATAATTTTCTGCAAATTAAAGATCAGAGATGGGTCATGGGTAGCACTTTTATTTTTAATCCAAATGTTCAAAGAGGGTGATGGTGTTTGATGTACAGGAGGAAGGAGGAAGGAGGCTGTTCACATGTAACAAAAAGATATTAAGACTTGTGACGGAAACACAAGTAACACATTGACAGTGTGGATTTGTGACTTAAACACAAATCACCAACACTGATTTCAGTGAAATATTAACACAGGTGCAATAACAGAAGATGTGCTAGGGTTTTGAAGAAGAGGAAAATTTACAGATTGGAGGGGAGCGTGGTAAGAATTTTAGGAAAGGAGCGTGATAATTAAAGAGAGTTTAATGGCTCTCAAACCATGTAAGGTGTAGATAATGATTATGTTTATTGATTGACTAATGACACATACAATGTACATATATATAACACTACAATGAATGATCTAGAATCGGGCTAGAGCCCGTTACATAATGATATACGAATATGGGCTAACAATTTTGTCATCTGCTTGACCGAACCAAAATTTGGTTATTTTATGTGAATGCAAATGTATTGTGGGATATGTTTATGTGGTGTGTTTGATGTTACCGCTACAAATGTTTAGTCGTGGGACCATTCAAATAACTTTCTTAATTATAGTCCTCAATTAAAATGTTAAAGCACTAAGTATAGTAAGTTAGTAACACACTTCTACCAGCGTGTACTTAAATTTGTCTCCATCTTAAAATGGAGCCATGGAGGTAGTGTATAGTTTTTCTTAGTGGTTAGTGTCTTGGGTAAAATGGGAAGTGACACTTAAAAGTTTCTCATTAGGTGGTTTAAATATTGGTAGCTTAAAAGCCGCTAAGTGGGCTTTAATAGGTAAATGGTGGTGGAGATTTGGAATCGAAGAAAGTAGACTTCGTTAGAGTTATTAAAAGTATTTATGGTAATGATGGTGGTTTAAAAGATGAAGATGGTGTCCATAAGTGGGGGTATAGTAAAGACGGTTAGAGATATTCAAAATTGGTTTTAATTTGTGTGGCTCTTTTGAAAAAAAAATAATAAATAAAAATAAAAACTAGGTAATGGGAATAAAACTCTTTTTGGCTAGATAGTTGGATTGGGAATGGGTGGTTCTTAGTGAGAAGTTTCCTAGATTATATAGACTAGAAACCAATAAAGATATTAAGTTTGGTGATAAGAGGGTGTGGAGAAATGATACATGAGATTGGAGGTGGGATTGGGCTAGAGAATTAAGAGGTAGAATGTTAGGAGATTTTTAGGAATTGACTATTTTAACTACTTTTTTGTTCCAAATGTGTTGCAAGAAGATTCTTGGAGATGGTTACATGATGACAATGGTGCTTTCACATTTAAAAAACTTAGAGAAATGGTAGATGACAATATCCTAAATCAGACAAATGGTGCTCAAGAGACAAAATGGTGCAAGATCATCCCAAGAAAAGTATGCATTTTTATATTTGGCATCTACAACAAAGAAGATTACCGGGTTATACTTGGCTTGAACATCTTGGTATTGATCTTAACTCAACTCTTTGTTCGCGTTGGAAATGATATTAAAAGGTGGATCATTGCTTCTAAGGGTGTTCTCGCGTAATAGATTCTTGGGGTAAACTCTTTAAGTGGTGGAATATGGGTACGTGTAATATTAGGTCAGTTCAAGATATTATTGAACACAAAGGCTCACCAAATTTTCATAAAAAACAAAGAATGGTTTGGCAAGTGGTTTGTTGGGTCATGTTATATATGATTTGCAACGCTAGAAATAAGAGTCTTTGAAAAAAAAAATGTCGAAGAATTTATGATGAGGTACGAGTTCTCTCATTTCATTAGATCTCTAATAAAGCAAAGGAAACTATTTCATCATGGATAGAGTGGTGTTCGGACCCGATCAAGGCTTACAAATTCTAGTTTTCATAAATTGTTTACTCATGGTTGTCATTTGGATGTTTGACACAGTGGGCTGGCATACTGATATGCAGGTGTCATGGATGTTTGGCACAGTAGCTTAACATTTACAATCAAATAGATCCACAACAAATAAAAACACAAAGTAACTCAAACAAACAAAAGGGATTTTGTTCATTTATTTATTTTTCACACCACTAGCAACATTATTTCATATAATAGACTAAAATTTGATAATCGTTAATAGTCAAATAAACACTAGTCTAGTAGTCTTATAGATACTAAAACATTATTAACCATACATAATCTATCCCGTCACATATCAAACTACTTAAAACAGTTTGACCCATATGAGCATAAGTGATCATAATTTGCAATTTTTCAAAGAAAACAAACTAACTAAAATTTATAGAATCATGTTTGTCAAGTGATTACCCTGTGCAAGTCGAGCAGCTGCAAATGGCCATCAAAATTAAGGGGGCTTTCTAGTCCATTAATATTGATGATACCCAAAATGTACCAATTTTCGAGGCATTTTAACACTACTTTTATATGGTTTCCAACTTGTTTTTCCTAGTTTACTTGGGTAAATGTGGATAACTTTTGTTTTCTGGTGATACTAGTATTGTTGGTCCAGTAAAATCGATATATTAGCATAAGTAAACATTACGCTTGAAAAATCCATTATGGTTCATGGGCATCTCCGAAAACCCACCTTCGTTCACCCATGGTAATAATTCATGCTTAGAAATAGAAACTATGGTCTTCTGCTGATTTTCCAACTTCCTAATAAAAATGTTTACAACTCATATTTAACAATTAGTGATTACTAAGCAAAACTATCTCTATTTACCGACATTGAGTGAATTATGATTTCTACTTGTATACATTTCATCAAACACGTTGTGGGTGTCTACTACAACAAAAGTAGATCATTTTCACATTTGTATACAATTACTCCTCTTTCTATAAATAAGTGTCCACTATTGACTTTTTAAGTCTTTATTTTTAACTTTGACCAGAATTATTTTTTTGTGTTATGTAATACTTGATGCAAAATATATGAATGGATTGATTTGAAATGTATTTTCATTGATATAACTTTTATCAAGTATTATCATTGAAACCAAGATCCGACTCAACTAGGGTATAATAACAATGATTGATTGAATGCACAATGAATAATAATTGACACACCAAAGTTACCAACAAGATTTTCTCAAGAAACAATGATCCTCTATGGATCTTTTACTCTCTCTAAAGATGTTTTCCGAATGTTTTTCTCAAGAGTTTTTAAAACAAAAGCTATCGGCCTTTTATACACCAGAACCCTAAATAAACAATAATATAAAATAAATGCATATCACTACCTAAAATAGCTCATGAAAATCCTAACAAACTATATAATATGCGGAATAACTATCTCCGCAGTAACAAACTATGCGCTAATATTACTTCAGCAAAAACACTTCTTCAACAAAATCCATGTACTCCGCAGATTCCTTCAAAGATTATTTTCACAGAATTCCTACTTTGCGAATTCCCAACAATCCTCCCTAAACCGGAATTTGACTAGGTTAAGTTCCAGCTTTGATAGATCTTTAACACTTCAAAACAAGAGGATTGTATTCGCACATCGCAAAGAAAGAACCAAAACAAGAACATCTCTATGATGACAAAACTTTGAATCTCCGGATCTTTGCAAAGAACAATGACAAATGTACATCAAAACATATTAGTTTCATACTATTCTCATCACATCCGTGTGTTAACTCCTGTGAGAGGTGAATCATTGAAAATAATGGATTTGATTTCTTTACCAATAGCCATTACTACCGGAGTAGCCAAATGTTTAAGTTCGAAAACTATGGTACAATGATAACCATCTCGATTTATTAGCAAATCAAAGAACTATAAACGGATTTGATATGTCTTACACCGTAGTCATTTGCTCAGACTAGCCAATCCTTTGGTCACCCAATAGGCAAAGAACCATGGTGAATTGATGACCATTTCAACTCTCAAAGAATGAAGCATGGGTGAGTTGAGTACCCTATGATTTTGAGCAAACCATTACAACTATTAACGGAATTGAGATGTCTTTACTAAAACCGCTTTGCTTTTGACCGAGTTGATTACCATTAGTAGTGTGGTAATTAACCAACACCAAAACCTGCAAGCAAGAAAGAGTAGGAACTGAATACAGACAGGTTAGAGATTATTATTTTTATTTATTTTTTTTTTAAACAACAAACAAAAGAAATAAGATTTTTTTTTTAACATATAAAATAAAGAAAGAATAAAGCTAAACAAAACATGTAAAATAAACCATCAAGCAGCAGCAGAAACCAAAGACAGTTGTAGTGTCAGCAGAAACACTAAGCCTCCCCTTAGGCGTTTGAGGATGCAACAATGCAAAATGGTTAGAATACAAAAATACAACAATAAGCCTCCCTCAATCAATGCACCGACAAAGACTATTTTTCTTGGGTACCCGAATAAACCTTTCCTTTGAGTTTTCCAAGAATAACTCGCTGAGGGCTTAACAAATAGCCACTCTAACTCCACCATGTGCCATATTCATATGAGATACATAAGGTGTATATGATTGAAAATAAGAACTAGTAGGTCTATATGTCATGAGTCTAGCATTATCGCTCCACCAACCAAGAGTAATCGATGAAGAATATCCTCCACCGTAGGAACCGAAAAGGCCTATTAAGCCTCGCTGCCAGAAACATATGCATACACCTTAGGCTTACCAGTGGGAACTGGTTTACTGGCTCTCACATGTGCAGCTTTGGGAACAAATGGAGGAATACTAGCAACATTAGTCCATGTGGGTCTAAAAGTCTTATGGCCAGAGGAAACACCCATCTTTTTCTCATGATAATCACAGTCTTTAATAAGATGGAGTTTACTACCACACACAAAACAAGATTTTTTCTTAAAAGACTTATTCTTTACACAACTTTGTTTATTACATTTAAACTTATCAGAAACAGAATTAGAAGCAAAATTGTGTTTAACAGAATAAGTAACTGGCTTTGTTTTGGGCTCATCATCAGCTACTTTGGACTTGGGAGTGGTCTTGGGTGTGTGCCTAGGTGAGTCAGACTTTTCACTTGAATCACATGAGGCATAGTCAGTAGACTTTAGGTCTGATGACTTGTCACTTTTAGAACAAGAGACTGAGTCATTAGTTTTGCTACTAAGGTCTGGCAAGTCAATTGACTTTTTGCCATATAAATGGTGTGATCCATCAAAGTCAACTGTAATGGACAGGTCAATGGGCAAATGTTCACCTCTAATAGGTCCAGAGACAACATGTAATTCACCTTCTTTAACATAATTAGCTAAACATGCTGGTGTAGTTTTACGCCCATCATATTTAGCTTCAGGACCTACATATTTTTGAAAACCTAGACCTCTCCTAGATGTCTCAGATTGACTACCATAAATGTGACTAGCTAACTTGTTTCCATTCAATAACCATTCTTTATGCCTAGCAATTTCCTCATCTAGTTTCTCTTTAAGCTCTTGATTTTCGTAAACAAGATTAGCTTTTTCTTTTCAAATGCTTTTAAATCAATGTTAGCACAATCTAGATCAATTTGTAGCCCCTTTATTTTTTCCTCATAAGCTATCTGATTCTTTTGAAACCATACTTTTTGTCTTTTTAATGTTTTTAAGGCCTGCTTATAAGCCTCAACTTCAACATAGCATTCATTATATTTAGGTTTCATTTCATCATAGGCTTCTTTTAGTTCAATGTATTTATCACTACAACCAAACACACAATTTTGTACCTGAGAGATGCCATGAATGCAAAGTGTGGACTGGCAAGTTCTTCAAAGATAACCGCAAAGACGCCTTCCTTGCTCATCTTCTTGAATTCAGCCTTTCCACCATACCTTTCTTTGAGTGCATTCCATATACGACTTGCATCTTCCATATAACTAAAATCGCTACATGATCAGCAGGAATAGATTTAAGCAAGGTAGTTTCGCCTTGACTCTCTTTGTACAAAGAATGTGTTCATCCGTAGTCGTTGGAGGAAGAAAAAGAGGTTTCCATCTTGATCACATCCATCCTTTTCAAGTGTTGCCATTTTGGATCACCTTCCGATATTCATGATCCAAAGGTTCGCCTTCTTAGCCTGCACTGCACTCATCATCCATCAAATAAGGAAACATAACATCATCCATATTATAATCAAATTCTGCCATTTTATGTGATAACAGCAGTAAAGTTATGTGATAGCAAGAACCAAAATGAATGTCACCAGTAACCAACAATCAGTACACCTCGAAAAATATATCAGTAGGAAAGAAAGCGAGGAACCCACGTGACTAGAGTGACCAGCCAATAAAAATCAGCAGTAACCAATCATAATCATAAGAGAATTATACCATTTGCCATCAGCAGGAACAAGTGCCTTCACGTGAGACAACAACTAGCCAATCAAATGAGTATACGAATTAATTATCAATCACAAAAAATATCGAATGTCTTGTGTGACCAATAAATGTCTTGACTCCAACGTGACCAATCAGTAGTGAATCCTCACGTTAGCCAGTCAACACTTCAGCAGAAATAAAATATCATAAAGCGAGACCCACGTTGTATCAATTGACCAATCATAAATCAAGAACACACATAACTGATGTATACCGCGACCTTCAAAGAAGAATAAAACAATATCAATTCAATACAAGATCGAGTGATAAAAGTAGTAGGACCGCTATTGAATCAGCAGACTGCAAGAGTTGACCCTACACACAACCTCACGTGACCTTTGCAAATTTGTTTGACCAATCAAAACAAGCATCAATTAAATAGTCGAACAGTAAAAGCCTTGTACTATTTTACATGAGCCACCAGTTAAATTTGAAAAGAGTATCACTCATAATGAATTCAACCCACGCGCTTGTATGAGATCAACCACCAATTAAAACAAAGTAAAATCAATACGAGGTTACCTTGATTGAGATAAAACAAAGGTCAATCCCTTTAAAATTAAATCGATCTGCAAGGCCCTTCTATGCCTCTTTTGGCCCGCCACCGCTTCGCTTTTACATCGTCCGAAAATCCCAATTGCAATAAAACTTTATCAACCCTAGATCGAGAGCCACGAGGCTCGATACCACTTGTTGAAACTAGCGCACTTGATAGATCTTAAGCTCTCATAGATCGTTAGTATTGCTTATGTAATCACAAACAAACTAAAAGAAAATCTCTACAACTTGTATTCTTTAGCGGAATATAAACACAAGTATAAACACTAATAACTAAGAACTCTCGATCCTCTATGGATCGTTATATTGATAATAATCACGTAAACTTCTAGTACATAATTCATTCTATTGTGTTCCTTTATAGGCAAGGAACCCTAACTTGTTCACAAAGAAACGTAAAACTAAATAAGATATACACAATCACTTCCTAATAAAGCTCATGCATATCCTAACTAACTATAGAATATGCGGAATACTATCTCCGTAAACAAACTAATAATCAGATAACTTCAGAATTATGTCTTCTGAGAATCCATACACTTCAAGAGAATCCTTTCACAGAAACTTCAAGATAATTCATACTTCACATAATTCCCAACAATTACATAACAAAAATAGATAATTTAAAGTCAAAGTTGAAAAAAATAAAAAAAAAAAAAAAAAAAAAAAAAAAAAAAACTCTAAAATTCAATAGTGGACATTTATTTAGGACTGAGGTAGTATTATTTTAACTTAAATTCATTAACAAAAACTAAAATTTAACAATGATGAAAATTCAATGTGATCCAAAAATATATAAATAAATTATCCTAAACCATTCAACAAATGAAAAGAGTGAGTAAGTAACCAACCCGAGCGAGAGTGGGTTTGGGTAAATTGAAAAAAAAGGCAATGGCTTCTGTTCCGCTTATTTTTCCCTCTTTATCAAATACGAATCAAATTTTGACATTTTTTTCAATTCAATCAAATTAAGATCTTAAACCAAGCAATGAAGAAAGGAAGCAGATCGTGTCAAATTATTATTATGATGTTGTTTTCGTTGCTCTATTTTAATTTTACATTTAACTATCAGATCGATCCAACTCACACAAAGGAAGTAACCCGAACAATGGGAACTTTTATTTGGTTTTCCTTTTCTTTACTACTATTTGCACTACCCTTAATATGTATATGTATGTATACAATGTAAAATAATTAAAGTGTAACTGAAAAAGTTTGTAACATTTAAGATGACAATAACATAATCTCAATTTCAGTTTAACAAATTTGGATTAAAGTATTAATCAGAACTGAGATTGAGATGAATCTGTAAACTATAAAAATATTTGGTTAAAACGGAAACACAAAACAAATAAAGTACTACAAGTATGCTAACCCAACTTTTGTTACAAACTTGTTCAACAATTTTTAGATCACTCATTTATATCAATCAACTCAATAACTCACACAAACTGTGTGTTTTATAGCTGTGTGGATGTTTTTTTTTAAGTAATTATGTTGTCATTAAATATTAACAAAAGTTTACTTTTCTTTATATAACAACATTAATAAAAGTTGTCGACATTATAATTCAAAAGGTGATAAATAGTTAAAAGCATCGAAAATATTACACCACTAAATGACATTAAAAAGTGAAATTGTGAAAAACGAGTTGACTTCAGAATATTGGGTATAAAGTTTACTTTGAAATTTGTGCCATAAATGAGATTGTGGAAAACTGCCAAATACCCCATGCTTTAATTATTTTATACATAATGCATTCAAAACTTATACTTTGGGTATATATGACATTTTGATGTTTAGATTAGGTATACATGGAATTATCCCTTAAATTAGATAATGGTAATTGAGATTAACAGTAATTATACTTTTCTTGTTTTGAAAATTTAAGCACACTTATACCTTCTTTATATGTAATAGAGATGGGTTAGCTATTAAACTGCCTATAATAGTACTCATAGTTACGTTTGGTTGCGTCGATAACCACTAAACCCATATACATAACGCATGTCCGGTTAATTTTGGAGATTATTTAGTCATCTCGCTTGACCAAACCAAAATTTGGTTATTTTATGAATGCAAATGTATTGTGGGATATGCTTATGTGAATGCAAACGTATTATGTGAGTGCAATCAAATAATATGTTTTCACAAAATCTAGTTGAAACTAAAGGTTGGTTTGGTAGAATGTAATGAAATGTTAAATGAATGAAATAAACAATGTAATATAATAATTGATGAAATATAATGATTAATTGCCGCTTATTAATCATGTTTGGTTGGTATGATAGACGAACGAAATCGACAAAAAAATACTAAAATGCACATTGTTGATAGAAAGTTTATTTAATATGGTTAGTTAACGACGAGCTTTAATGTAATTTTGATTCCATTACAAGAGGACCTTAAAGAATGAAAATGATAGTTTTGATGTATTCGATCATTCTTTATAATGAATCATTACATTGTATAATTATTAACAAAAAGATTTTTCACCAATTATAATAGGGCAATTGCATATATACCCACTAAAACTTGCATATTTGCATATATACTCAAACCGCTTAAGTTTCATTGTACATTATATATTAAAACTTGTATTATGGGAAAATATGCAAGTTTTTGAGTTTTAGTGGGTATATATGCAATTCCCCATTATAATAATCTTTTCATTTCCACTTTGATTATAACATACCAAATACTAACTAACCGAGGGACCGTAAATGTAGCTTAGAGCAAGGGTGTCGTGGTTTCACCAATTCTCTTCATTTGGGTCCCACGTAGCCACATCACCTCCACATCACTCCAACACACTAACTAAAAATACCCCCAATCACAACTTACTCACTTCTCTTCATTTGGGCCCCACCCACCCTCATTTTAATTCTTTTCCATATTTTCCAAACACAATTAAATTCATTTCATTCATATAAAATAAAAATACAACATAAAAAAAATACATCATGAAATAAAAACATACGAAATTTAAAATACATAGCGAAATAAATAAACATACAAAATTTAAACTAATCTTGTTGTTGCCGATGTAGTCGCCAAACATGCTCAATGATATTTCGTTGAAGTCTTGTATGTTGCTTTATCACGCATCCTTTGACATTCTTTCGTTGTACATCGCATCCCTCAATCCATGTCCGTTGTATATTTGATCGCGACAAACATAAATATCGCTCATTTCGGATATCGCAAACTTTTGATCATTCAAAATCATGTTATGCAATATGATGCACGTGGTACATGACTCTTCTTAGCTTGTTGATAGTCCAAGCACGCGCCAGTTGGCTTATAATATGCCAACGCCCTGAAGGACCCCGAAGCTCTTTCAACGCCTTTATGAGCACTTTTTGTTTTTGTTTAAACAAGGCATTTTCTCCTAATATGCAATGAGAATGATTTGACAAAAGATGACCAAGTTGGATAAACCCGTCGGCTAGGTAATACCCGAGTTCAAATGTTGCACCGCTTACTTGAAACGGAACCTTGGGGCGATGTCATCAAGAAGGTCGTCGAATAACGGTGAATTATTCAAAATGCTTAAATCATTATTCGCACCGATACCCCAAAAATGCATGCCAAATCCATAAATCGTATGATGCAACGGCTTCAAGCATAATAGTTGGATATTTTTATCACCTCTATGAAATTGCCCTTGCCACTCAACGGATGCTTTTTCCATTCCCTGCATACAATCAATGCTCCCAAGCATTCCGAAACCCATGGATCGTGTTATGCATTATATAAATTTTGAATGTCACCCAAATTAGGCTTTTTAAAAACTCGGCATAAACAATTCAATTACACACATAGTAAAAATCTAGACAATCGCGTGCGTATGTGTGACCCCATTTGCAAATATTCATCAAATGCATCAGTGCGGTGTCAGAGGCCAATTGGCGACGGCAGATGTGCATTTCATAATTACACTCATACTCATTACACCACACGATCGGGCCGGACTCTAAAAAATCAAAATGCGGTGGAAGAGGATCAACAGCTTGAATATGATTTTCAATACCTTGTACTATTTGTAAGAATAGTTCATGGCTCATACGAAATCGACGCCTAAAATAGGACTCCGGATATTTTGGGCAATCGTAAAAATAGTCCGATATAAGACGCCAAAGAATTTCACGGTCACGTAGATGTAATTACAATGCGTGAACTTTCAGCTTCATCTTCTCCCAACGATTGCCCATAACCTGCAGCTTTCAGAATCATCTTGATATCTTCTAAATCATCAAGACCGAATCCGAACCACTCATGTTTTTTTTGCTTAAGATGTAAAGAGTTGAAAGAGTAGTGTGTGAATGATTTGAAAGAAAAGAGTGTGGTTGATTTTATGAAAATGAGGTATTATTTATAAGAGGGTGGGTAAAGTTTTTATTTTAAAAATAAAAGTTTTTTTTGAAATCAAACCGCTTGAAATGCAAATGGATATATTCGATTTTAGAACTTGTCGCTTTGTGTTTCGTTGTAACGGCGAAACACCATGGCGGTTACCGTGTCGTGGCGAGCCACGAAATGAAGTGGCGAGGATCCATGTAGGATTCGCAGAAGTGGTTTCTCCCACACCCCATGCTCTTAATCCAATAGATATATTTGCCTATCTTGCATTGTTTTTGAAATTTGACATGTAGCTTCTTAATCCAATAGATTGCATTGTATTTAAAACCAAGGGACCGTAAATGCAAATAAATTGACTTGGGAGTCGGGGTCAACCAACTTGCTTTTTACTTTGTAATTTCATTTCATCTTCCAATTTGATTGTATTCATACCAACAAGATTTACCTCAAAGATTTTCATCCATTGGGAAACTGTAAGTCTTCTTCTTATACTCTAATTATACTTTTGATATTGTCTCATTTTATAACATTTCAATATAATGTTTCATTTTGTATTTGCTCGATCATCTTATAGCTTGTTGTTCTATGTCTCAGATACAAATCATTTTTTATTTAATATCATGTGTTGTTATTATTTCAAGGCATTAGAAGTGATTATTTGATCCAATAGCATTATTAAGACTGAATTACACATTTTGGGTAGGTTTAGTCACAGGAAACATTTTATCTCAACAAAACCTATTAAATATAGAAAACGTGCCTAAACTTGAGACGTTGTAGTCGCTCAATACTATAATTCTTTATTTTGTGTAGCTATCATTTTGAGACATTACAATTGATTATTTCATCTATTGCCCAAATGACCACATTTTAATAACTTGTCGGTGTGAATGATAGACAACAAACAACAACAACCCAAAATCTCACGGGCGGGTATGGGGAGGTAAAATGTAGACAGATCCTACCCCCGCCCGTGATAAACCGAGGTAGAGAGACTGCCCAACGAGACCTCCGCAAGTGCATGTGTGAGTGAGAGATAGAGAAGAGAAGAAAGCATAAGACAAAAAAGTAACAAGCACAAGCACAAACAAAACAAAACAAAAACAACGTGACGGGCACAGAGAGAGCACATGCAAAGGCACAAAACAAGAAAAACAAAACAAAGGAACAAAGCCCTAAGAAAGCAAGGCACTAAAAGGAGCAAGATAGGCACACAAAAAGGCACCAAAACCTAAAGGAAAGGTAGAGCATAGAAACAAGGCACCAAACAAAACATGGCAAGAAAAGGTGCAAACCTAAGAAAGACCAAGCTAAAGCAAAAGCAACGACGGGCCTAGATCTACTGCAGAGCAAAAAGGGGTGCCAACGACCTAAAACGCCGGGCAAAGCGTAAGAGACGCCTAAAAGCCTAACACACCAAAACCACCTAAACCCCTAAGGACCCTAGCCAAATCTAACCGCAATTCCTAATCCTATCTCTCCACACCTTCCTATCTCGAGGTCATGTCCTCCGACAAGAGAAGCTCGACATATCAAGCTTAAGTCTATCTTCCCACCGAGATTGGGTCCGCCCATTCTTCTCACTCCATCTACTACTAGCGCTTGACCTTCTAACCTCACACTGCTTATGGTCTCCTCCCGACATGGCCGAACCACTCAACCCGCTTCTCTCATCTTCGAGATAATATTTCGACTCCAAGTTTTTCTCGAAAACTCCGCTCAGATCATGTCAAGCAAGGTTTTACCACAAGTCTATCTTAGCATTCTCGCCCGCCACCTCTACCTCAGTTAGCATGGGCCTTAGAGATGGGCCAACACTGGATCCAGACAAAGATAGCCGGTCTAATCGCCACTCTATAGAATTTCACCTTTAGCTTTAATGGGACGCCTCGTCACAAAGGACTCCCGACGCCGCCTCCATTTCGCCCAACCGGCCCGATCCGGGTTACGCCCTCATCTATCCTCCCCGATTTGTGAATCATCGAGCCTAGATATCTAAATGACTCATTGGGTGGCGTGATCCGTCGCCGATATGAATATCCTCGAGGTGGCCTCGCCTCGATTCTCCCAAAAGCACATCTCGTATTCGGTCTTATCTCTCGCCACCAAGGCCGTTGTCTTCCAGCGCCTCCTCCAGCCGAGCTCGATGTTTAACCTTCTACCGATTCTCGCCACCAATACAATGTCGTCAAGAAAGACCATGATCCACGGATACCTTCTTGAATCCTCGAGATAAGTCATCCAGATAAAGGCAAAAGGTAGGGACTTAAAGGCATCCTCGTGGAGCCCAACTCTCACTGGAAAACTCGAGATCCCCACGGTGGACCGTACACGGTCTTGGCCCCTCGTACATATCCTTAATGACTCTCACATACCTCCTTGGGGTTCCCTTATCAAAAGAGTTCTCCAAATCAACTCTCGTGGGATACTATCATATGCCTTTTCAAGGTCTAGGAAAGCCATATGCAGGTCCTTTTGTCTCTCTCTGTACTTCTCCATGAGGCTCCTGAGATGGTGAATAGCCTCAATTGAAGACCTTCTTGGCATAAAGCCAAATTGGTTCTCAGACACCCTCATCTCCATTCTCAGCCTCCTCTCAATAACTCTCTCCCACAGCTTCATGGTGTGGCTAAGGAGCTTGATGCCCCTATTGTTGCTACACACTTGCACACCCCCCTTGTTCATGAAGATGGGGATGACTTCGCTGAGTCTCCATTCCTCTGGAATCTTAGCGCCGGAGAAGATCTTGTTGAAGAGACGCAGTCACCATTCTACCCCTCCCGGCCCTGCATCTCCACGCTTCTATGGGGATTTGGTCCGCCCTACCGCTTTGTTTCTTCCCATGTTTTGAAGTGCAACCTTCACTGTTGATCGATCCCTAATAGTAGCATTCGGTCTTATATTAGTGTTCTCTTCTTCCCACTACCTTGGTGCTTCCTCCGTTGAAAAGTGAGGAGAAATACTCTCCCATCTTTTCCTAATATCTTCTTCGACCACAATGGTTCGTCCGCCATCATCTTTGATATATTTGACATTTCCTAGATCCTCCTCCTTCTCTCTGGGCTTTAGCAATCCTCGAAAATATCGCTTGCCCTCTTTGGAGTCCAGCTTGTACAAATCTTCGTACGCCTTGTCCTTTGCTCGAGACATCGCCTTTTTGCTTCTCTTTGGCTACCTTATACCTCTCCTCCTTGGTCAGAATGTCACCTTGGTGACCCTCTTGACACCAAGAAATTCTCTGAATCTGGATTGTTTCATTGCAACTTTGGCTTGCACCTCCTCACTAAACCACCAAGATTCCCTGTTGGGTGGTTGGGTCCTGGCTGTCCCCCTAGCCACACCGAGTGACTCTTTAGCCGTGTCTTTAATGACGTCGGCCAAAACGGTCCACAACTGGTCCGCATCTTTGGCGGTCGAGTCCGCCGCCCGAGTTGAAAGTCCCTCATAGACTTTCGTTCTGAATGACTCTGCCGCCCCATGATACGCTTACGCAGCGCGTTCGGGGTCAAAGGAACTTCCTTTCGTCGAGCAAGTTTTTCAACACCCTAGGCAAAGGAACCTAATCGTTGTAGTGTAGTATTAGGTAAGCCACGGCATTGATATCGTTCTCTAGGGAATAGGAATGCTAGTGAGAAGTTACTACGCTAAGGTTAAGGTTGAGGAAGATTATTTTTATCTTTTTATGTTTTTAGGAAATTGAAAGGTACGAATCTCGGTATTGGATTTGGGGTTTGGTGTTTCACCGATTACTCTACTATTATCTAATTATCTAAACTAAGGTGGTGGTAGTCTATGTCTAATTAATGTGTGCTCGTATGATAGTTTAAAGACTCCTTAATTATCTCATATTGATGGTTGAGTTGTCACGTCCTTATTCTTAGTTGCGTTGTGTGTCTAAAGTTGTAGGGTATGCGTTTCTCCCTGGATCTTTGAACTTACCAAAGGGTCTCATCTACAAAACCCACTAGGATAATAAACTCTTACTCTAAGGCACTCTTTGGATGGTTTAGCTTACAACTAATCGTAATTATATTCTAAGGTTCACAAGATGAATCAAGCATTATACACAACTAATGACCTATCGCATTACTAGATCATTAATCAACTAAGATAAGAAACAACCAATCAATATTTAATAATTAGGTTTCATATTCCCTAAGCAAACACACAAATAAATTAGCTTGACATGGAGAACATGCAAGCATACACACAAATAATCAAAGACATAATGGAATTGATGAAGTAAATACTTATCTTGATGTAAGATAGGTTTGAAACCCTAAAATAATGTACAAGACACCCTTGGTTCGGTTTTAGGTTTTACTCCAAAAGACTCTCCTAAAACCGAAAAATTTGGATTCTATATATAATATTACATATGCGACGCGCCACCTTATGTTGTGTGACGCCGTCGTGTCGCCGCCATTAGGGTTTCGCCTTGGCCACGTTAACCTTGCGACGACGCCACCTTATGTCCGTGACGCCCCCTCGCCTTCCGACGCCGTCTGGTTGCATCTAGGCCGTCGAGTAGCGACACCTACTCTTTTAAAGCCCGATGTCGCCACTTGAAAAAAGGGTTTTGGCTTCAGATCGTCACAAAATCCTTCGACGGCGCGCAGATAAGCAGGACGCCGCCGCCTCGCTTTCAGCAGCCTTTGAGTGTCTCGATCCCGACTTTGGCCATTTTCTTCAGATATTCGCGCCTTTTCGTCCAAATAAGTGCCATTCCAGATTTTGCCTTCAAGAGACCTAAAAGTGAAAAGGAACGATATTAAGCAATAACGGATACAAAAGTGATCAAATAAGGGCTTAAATGACCCTCAAAATGGTACCTTTAAAACCTTATCAAATATCCCTACACTTGTTATTTGCTTGTCCTCAAGCAAATGTGCTTTAGCCAATTAATTTATAAGTTAGGAGTCATGAAGCATTGATTTAAAACGGTCCACAACACATATAAGCCCAAGAAAGTCATAACAAGCACGGAAATTACATACTAGCACCTCACATGGGGTGTTTGGATACTCACATCTCTCTCGGTGTATATATGAAATATAACAAATAGGAAATGGAAGATAAACACTCATTAACCGGTCCTAGTACATAGATTACCATAGGCTTGAGAATAGATCAAACCTCCATCGCTTTGGCGAAGCACCTAGGAAAGACTATTAAAGTGGTCTTTAAAGGGTTGTAATGTTAGACTTACGGTAGGGAAACAAGGGTTTGGTGGGATAGGCTATTTAGTGGTGGCAAGTCAAAATCTCTATGTTAAATGCATACGAAGAATGCGCTGCTAATCCAAGACTCGACACTCTAAAACTCTAGGTAACGAAAATAAACAAACATAAATTTAAATGATAGATGTAGGATGGTAGCCCGATATTTTTTTTTTTTTTTTTTTTTTTTTTTTTTTAAATCACTCTATTATTTTTTTTTTTTCTTTTCTAATTTTTTTTCGATTTTTTTTTCATACACTTTACTCTACCTTCCTCTACGGTAACATCAAAATGATAGGGATTTATAGGCACATCCCTACACTTGAGTTTTTTATTACTCTAACACTAATTTGACCCGAATTGAAAAGATCAAAACACTTGGGGTATATTATTACGCAAACAAAGGAATTTGAATTTAACGCTCCTTCCCATCATTTCATAAATTTTAACTTTTCCCATGAATCCCAATCGTCCCAAAATCAGATACAAAGGATATGACTCGACTTAGCAACTCATGCAAGAAACCGATAATTGAACTAAGGGTTTAGGGTAATAATAAACATTTGCACTAAAAGTGAGTGCATAAGGGGTAGGCTAAGGCGATTTGGGTGTATATTTGGGGTGGTGTAAACAATGTTTTCATTGATATTCCGGATAAACCAAACATCACGAGAACCGCGAAAAGGATAGGCTCGAGGGGTTAACTAGGGTATCGTGTACTAAAGATGAGTACAACGCAAAGGGTGTGGGGAATTACTCAACCGATGTGGAAGAAGTAATTATATTACGGTATCAAACAAGGGTTATCCTAATGCCTCTTATCATCTAGTTATTCCTAACTACACAAGTGTAGTCTCACTTATGATCTCGAATGCATCACAAAACAAGTTCTAGAATCTAATATACTACCGGTTCACACTCTAAGCATTGAAGATGAATGCTTTTAATTCCTACTAATCTAAGGGCGATCGTCACATTTTGGGTGGAATTTGGGTGGTAAAGTGTTTTTTGTGCTAGTTATATAACTTCCAATCCGTGAGACGCTTTTGTTAAGACTAATGGCCCACTCCTATATGTCTTGAAAAATTTTAAATTTGGTGCCAAAATTACCCTAACCGACATTTTCTCATGGTTTATTACAAAAGTGCAATTGGACAAAGCAAATAATCAAGGATAAGCATAGTTTCAAAGTTCCCGCTTTATTTTCCTCCCTACACTTAAACCGAACATTTTCCCAATGTTCCCGAAAGTATCAAAGTTATGATAAAAGAAGGTAATCAAAATGAAAGAAACTAATACTCCCCGATTAGCTCGGTAGGATCCGTAAAGTGGTGGTTAAATCCTTTCCAAGAAGAATTATTGCGTGAAAAGCTCCTTCCAATCTTGTGTAACTTCTTCTTGACAAACTAAACCCGCACACTTGAACAAAACAAACGAAACCTTCGTAAAATCGGCTATAATAATATATATAAGACTCGATTTAAACTAGGATATAATGCTTGTGGAATGGATGTTTACGAATTTCTAAGAAAATTAAGACATGGAAAATTCCAAAATTTATAAGTAGCTCGTAAAACGAGAAAAGTGATCCGATGTTTTACTCCTTCCCGACGCCGTCAAAGTTGCAATCCCGATGTCGTCAGTTATCCCGACAAAAACTGCTCGCGATTTTCTAAAAAAATTCGAAAATTTACATCTTTAGAACTGGAAAATTTCGCAAAACATCCATTATGACTCGATACAAGCATTTGACTCGAACAAACAAACATATATATCTTTTGGTTAATTGTTATTCTCATGTTTATGTTTCTTTTGAAAATGTGTGTAATCCTCCCTACACTTATCCCTTATGTAAAGTACCTTTATATGCAATTAAGACGAGGTTAAAAAAAATAAATTATTTTTACAAATTTAAACATGAGGATAAACAATTAATAAAAGATATATGACACTAACAATCAAACAATTAAGCATGGGTTGCCTCCCACGAAGCGCTTTTCTTTATTTAAGAGTCTTGTAGCTAGACTCAGAGTCGTGCTCCTACGCTATCGCGTTACCGCCTCTTCACCCTTTGTTTTCCTTCATCGAAAGGGTGTAGACGCTGTATGCTCACCGTGGATTCCTTGCCAACGCCAATTATGGTGACGGTTTTATCTTTTAAATTGGTCTCCTTAATCAGGAAAGGCCCAAACCATCTTGGTTTGTTTCTTCCTCGTAATGCCCTTATCCGAGATCTATACAAGAGCACTTTTTCTCCCTTTAGAAATTCCTTAGGTCCTTTTGTACCTTAGGTATTGAGGTGGGATTGCTTCCTAACTTTTATCGGGTTTCCACAACGTCGCATACAATCCTTGAACCATAAAGTCTCTAAGCCCTTTTCCCGCCATTCATCTTCTTCTTAACATTGTTGCCCGGGCTTTTCGATTTCCACCCGTAATCATTTCCATGATCTTAAGAGGGTATCTTGGAATGATGGGTATCCTAGCGCACTCTTCCCGCTTTGAGTATCATGATGCCTTCTCCGCATTTGATGGTTGCCTTGGCGGTGGCCGTGAACGGTGTCCCAAGAATGAGGGGTATGTTTTTATCTTCCTCAACATCAATGATCACGAATCCACCGGATAAACGATGTTAGCCACCTCAATTAGAACATCTACAACGATTCCTACGGGTGGACATAAGTATGATTAGCTAAGGAAAGTCTAAGGTCGGTCTTGGTGGTTTCTCCTTAGTTAACTTATTATAGATTGACAATGGCATTATGTTCACATCGGTCCCTTGATCGCCAAGGCATTTATATTATCAATGTCACCGATACTAACCGGTATCACGAAATTTCTCGTGGTGTCTCGCTTTCTTGTTAACGGTTTTTATAACCAACTCATACAGAGGTTCCATAGGTAAGGCGCCATATTCTTCTTCCGCTATTTTTCCTTCAAGAGCATCCCTAAGAACTTCATTGTACCTAAAGTTGTTTACTTGGTTTGCAATGGTTTTCTTGTTAATTTCGTGCTTAAGGTAGTGCTCAATGGTCTCGTGTTCATCATTAGGCATGCACTCTCCTTCTTGCTTTCCTTAGTTTTCCACATCTCAACCCTTGCATTCTCGGGCATAATGGAAACGGCGTTAACAAATGAAGTGGAGTCCAATGGTTGCTTCACGAGCACCTTTTCGAACCTTTGTTTTGGTAAATTCAATTACCAAATTCATCATTTCTATCATTTTGCTTGCATTTCCTCTTTCGCCTATAAACCTCCTCTTCAACCGCTAATCTCTCCGTATGAGCCGCCATGTACTCCCTCATTTGATCCTTAAAGCTTGGTGAAAGTGGTATTGGGAAGTAGAATGGAAGCACCTTCGAACTTGGGTTTTGCTCACGACTGGGACTCAAGAAGGTGTGGGGCGGTTGGTGGAGTTGGCGGATTTGATGCCTTCTCGAGGAATTTGTACGGGGCTCTTTTCGCCTTTCCATAAGATAATCAATTCTCTCTCAATGGCACTCAATTGCTCCTCGATGGTATCGGAGGATTCGTAGGAGTTGATATGGCATTAACCACGTTAATCGGAGTTTCGGAGATTCATTCCAATCTTCGTAGCTTTGATCGGCAAGCTCCTCTATAATATCCCAAGATTTCTCCGCTTTAAAGTCGCCGAGCCTTCCACCGCGGCTCGATCAATGGATCGTCGAGTGATGAAATCGGTATGATCATAGAAGATTTGGATTTGAAGCCAAAGATCAATGCCATGGTGGGGAGTCACGGAGTAGTTCCTTGAATCGAGTCCACGCTTTGTAGAGAGACTCACCTTGGAGTTACCGAAACGTCAAGATGTCTCGCTTAAGTTTGGTGGTTCTCCCGTGGGAAAAATTGAGCAAGGAAGCGAGAGGTAAGATCATCCAAACTTGAGATGGAGCCTGGAAGTTGCTCAAGCCAATTACTAGCTTGGTCCCGAGAGAGAATTAGAAGAGACGCAGCGTGGTCTCCCGAGTAGTAGCATCAAGGTCGATGGAATCGACAATTTTGAGGAAATCCTCGATGTCGATTTGGATCTTCGAACGAAGTCCATGGAATGCACATCCGCTTTGCACCAACCGGATGGTGCCGGATCGCAGGTCGTAGTTTGGGCTTGGTCGGAAGCTCAATGGTGTTCCTATAGCCCAAGTGGCTTGGTCTTGAGTATTCACCAAGAGTACGGGCTCTTGGCGGGTCATTTGGTGGTGAGTTGATGAGTGGTGGTTGGTTATCATCTTCCATGATGAAAAGTGATGGGTGTTACGAACAAAAGTCACGAAGAAGGGGATAGACCAAGAGGAAGCTAAAATGAGAAAAATTTACTTGATAGGAATCAAGAAAAGAACCTAAACGAGGTGGACTACTAACTAGCTATTCTATTCCAGCAGCCGCGCCAAAACTTGATACGCTTACGCAGCTGCTCGGGGTCAAAGGAACTTCCTTTCGTCGAAAGAAGTTTTTCAACACCCCAGGCAAAGGAACCTAATCGCTGTAGTGTAGTATTAGGGTAAGCCACGGTATTGATATCGCTCTCTAGGGAAATAGGAATGCTAGTGAGAAGTTACTACGCTAAGGTTAAGGTTGAGGAAGATTATTTTTATCTTTTATGTTTTTAGGAAATTGAAAGGTACTAATCTCGGTATTGGATTTGGGGTTTGGTATTTCACCGATTACTCTACTATTATCTAATTATCTAAACTAAGGTGGTGGTAGTCTATGTCTAATTAATGTGTGCTCGTATGATAGTTTAATGATGTGTTTAAAGTTTTACTACTCCTTAATTATCTCCTATTGATGGTTGAGTTGTCACGCCCTTATTCTTAGTTGCGTTGTGTGTCTAAAGTTGTAGGGTATGCTTTCTCCCTAACTCTTTGAACTTACCAAAGGGTCTCATCTACAAAACCCACTAGGATAATAAACTCTTACTCTAAGGCACTCTTTGGATGGTTTAGCTTACAACTACTGTGTAATTATATTCTAAGGTTCACAAAGATGAATCAAGCATTAATACACAACGAATGACCTATCGCATTACTAGATCATTAATCAACTAAGATAAGAAACAACCAATCAATATTTAATAATTAAGTTTCATATTCCTAAGCAAACACACAAATAAATTAGCCGGACATGGAGAACATGCAAGCATACACACAAATAATCAAAGACATAATCGAATTGATGAAGTAAATACTTATCTTGATGTAAGATAGGGTTTGGAACCCTAAAATACCGTACAAGACACCCTTGGTTCGGTTTTAGGTTTTACTCCAAAAGACTCTCCTAAAACCGAAAAATTCGGATTATATATAATATTACATATGCGACGCGCCACCTTATGTTGTGTGACGCCGTGTCGCCATCATTAGGGTTTCGCCTGGCCACGTTAACCTTGCGACGGCGCCACCTTATGTCCGTGACGCGTCCTCTGCCTTCCCGACGCCGTCTGGTTGCATCTAGCCGCCCGAGTAGCGACACTCTACCTTTTAAAGCCGACGTCGCCACTTGAAAATAGGGTTTTGGCTTCAGATCGTCACAAAATCCTCCGACGGCGCCGCAGATAAGCAAAGGACGCCGCCTCGCTTTCACCAGCCTTTGAATGTCTCGATTCGACTTTGGCCATTTTCTTCAGATATTCACGCCTTTTCGTCCAAATAAGTGCCATTCCAAAGATTTTGCTTTCAAGAGACCTAAAAGTGAAAAGGAACGATATTAAGCAATAACGGATACAAAAGTGATCAAATAAGGGCTTAAACGACCCTCAAAATGGTACCTTTTAAAACCTTATCATCCCACTATACAGATTCTTCCATAGGATCCTCAAGACCTGGTCACAGTTCTCCTAGATTGTTGCCTCACGGAAAACAAATCCAAGACTAACAATTTGTGTTGGGATGAGCATGTCTCGCCAGGAAAACCCCGCAGTCCCTACATGCTCTTAGGTTCCTCTTCGCACCAACAGATAGTCAATCTGAGTGTTGTGACCCCACTGAAGGTGATCATGCACATCTTTCTTCTTGAAGAAAGAGTTCACCATTGCCAAGTCGTGTGCCAAGGTAAACTTTAAAATAGATCGACCTTCATCATTCCTAACTCCAAGGCCAAAACCACCATGGACCCCCGCGTAGCCATCCGAGGTTGCTCCTACGTGGCCATTCAAGTCACCTCCTATAAACAAACGTTGGTCCGAGGGGCACTCCCTAACAAGCTCATCGAGGGAGTCCCAAAAGGTCTTCTTCTCTATTTCGCTTCGACCCACCTGAGGTGCATATGCGCTAATTACGTTAACGGTTTCCCCTTCGATGACCAACGAACCGCCATGATCCTATCGCCTCCGGATCACTTGCACTACATTTTCCTTTAGGCCCCGCCAAAATAATACCAACATTTCTCACGTGTTGGAGCCCGAGTACCAAAGCTTGAAGTCATATCTCCCTCGAGTGGATCCTTCCATCTAGTCTCCTCGAAGCACGCAATGTCCACCTTATGTCTCCTCAAGACATCCGCAAGCTCGAAAAGCTTACCGTCAAGGACCCTACATTTCAAGCTTACCGTGTAAATGATAGAATATTATCTAAATAAGATTAAATTGCGAAATCACACATTTAGTTTGTGTCTAGACTCTAGATTTTGTTGTCGCTCAATAACTTATTTTTATGCTGTTATCATTTTAAGACAAGGTATGAACCGAGTCACATACTTAGTAAAATGATTTTTTATGAATTGTAACATATACGTGATTGTATATACCGTGGGTATAAAAATCTTACTTTTAAATGTAATTTGACCTATCAAAGATATCGTGATAATGCCTACTCTTTCTCGAATTTCTTTACTTGTGAATGCACTCAATCTCATTATTGAAAATGGCTACTACGTCCATTCCTCATCGGTGGAAATATGATGTCTTCGTATTTTTAGAGGTGAAGATATCCAAAAGCTTCATGGATCATATTTTCAACAACTTCAAGCTTAAAAGGATTCATGCTTAACGCCCGACCCGACAAGGGTAAAGGAATCACAAGTAATGGTGTCATATCAAAGCAAACATAAATAACCAAAAGAAATCTCAACATAAATATTGAAATAATCCAAGTCAAAAGACTTCAATACATTGGTCCCAATAAGGAAAATAAACTCCAAATGAAAAGTCTAAAATATAAAGTCTAAATGGTATCATAAGATCAAAGCTAAAATCTCTAAGGTAAGTCCACTCAAGACTCATCCCAAAGCAAAACCCAGCTCAATGCTTAGATACCGCCATGAAAGAAAAGAAATGCGGTGAGCTTCAAAAGCCCAAAAGCCCAAAGAATGATATACAAGCAAAGCGAATACGAAACGAGAACGAATACGAAATAAAGTGAAAGAAAGATAGTGAAATCATAATCATTTCAAAAGATAAATCAGGATATAAGAATAAGTTTTATAGCTAACTACCTCGAGCCCATACACATATGCCATATCATAAACATATCATAAACACATAAGGCAACATTTTGTAGGGGAGACCTACCAGAGTTATGAAGGACGTGCATGCACGCAGCATCAATCATCAAACACATATAACATAAACATATAATATATAGCATATAACAGATCTAGGATGCACCCATACGCCCCACAAACATACATGGATAATATAACATAAATTGAGCTCATACAAATATCAGATAAGGGACGTGGCGAACTTCACTCATCGCCTAGAGTCATGTCAAGTGCATTTATCGACACGGACATGGAACCCCATGACTAGTTAATAATTGGCTCGGTGTCAAACTATCTTAGGTCAAATAAGAATGTCATAACCGACATAGATCATATTTTATCAAATGTTTAATCATGTTTTCAAAATCAAAGGTTTTATGATTCAAAATCAAAGTTCGGATAAGCAATACTCAAATAAACACATTAGGGTTCATAGCAAAGGCTTAGGAAATCCTAATATGAAAAAGCGAAAAGAAAACATTATAGGAAACCTTTCTTGAAAAGGTCGAATATATGTACCTTATTCCAAAGCAAATGATCGAAAAGAAGACACAGGGAAAGCAAAGAATTACTCCTTCTTCACAGAACCTATATACATTAACGGTCGTATATATTATTAATGATTCCATAATCGTCAAAATGATCTTTTAATATTTTAGGGTTTTATAATTAAATGAGACTTAATGTTATATTATTGATATCGTAGATTAAGGTTCATATGTCTTTTATTAAAGTTTAGGGTTACATGAGAAAATAGTTTTATACGTCTTAACTCACACATAAAATAACGATTTAGTATATTTAGCTTCAAAACCCTAATCAACTCTCATCTATAATTTAGGGTTTCTATTCTTTAATATCTCATTGATATGCATTATCTTACATGTTACGTCTTTTAATGACTCGTTACTTAACCTAACACGTCACAAAATAATCTTTCCTTTTTATGTTTCACCATATACGTTTTATGATTTTATGTGACATACAAGTTACTTATTACTCGTATTAATTACACACGCATATGAGACACGATTCACAACTATTAGGGTTTAGCATACCTTATTAGATTAACATGTCAAAACTAGGGTTTACGTTTACATAACCTTTACTTAATTAATGCATCTTCAAAACTTATGCGTGACTCGGTTCAAATTAGGGTTTTCAGCTATTAAGTTTTACACAAGTATTAACTCATCTTCTTACTTTACTTATTCAAGTTATCAAGTTTATACCTTATTCGAAAGTCAAGCATGTTTCGGTCCAAATACATATGGTTCGGCTTTTATTAAATCGACACAAACATAACCCGATTCAATATTACATATTACGTACATCACTCTTAAATACTTATAAGGTTTAGTTACTAGGGTTTCTTGTTTTTGGTTCCCATTCGGTTCGGTACAAAAGAAAAAGAAACAAAATCGACCAAACGAAACATATAACAATATACAAACGCAAGATACATCAAACAAAGACTAGAATAGGTTATACCTTAACTTGGTTGAGCAAAAATCTCGACACCAAGGGTGTTTGTTTATTCGGCCGAGCAAAGAAGAAAAGAAAAGAGAGCAATAATAAAACTAGGGTTTCACTTTTGTGATTTATGTATTGTATATATAGTAGTTGTATTTGAGTTAGACTAGGAAAGGATTGGATTTTCGGTTTGGCCCAACCGAATCACAACCCAAACGCACACCATATGGCTTTCGGCCTTAGTCCACACGAAACAAAATAAACACGACCCAAATCATTTACGAAACGTCCAATCTTCGTCGTACCAAAATCGATCACGTAATATATTTTAATTAGGTTTTAATTATTCACAAGTTAACCTTTAATTTCATTAATTGTTACAAATATATTTTACGTATTTTATAAATTTTAGTTCCAAGGGTATTTTAGTCTTTAGTTAGATTTTAGATTTTCAAGTTTTACAATTCTTCCCCTCTAAAGAAAAATTTTCGTCCTCGAAAATTGAAATGAAACGAAATGAAAACGAAAACGAAAACGAGAACGAAAACGAAATGAGAACATACCAAACTATTCAAAGAAATGAGGATAACTAGCTCGCATCGACTCCTCGGTTTCCCAAGTAGCCTCACGTTCAGGATGATTCTTCCAAAGAATCTTAACGAATGGAATAACTTTATTTCTCATGACTCTTTCTTGTCTTTCCAGAATAGCTTCTGGTTCTTCAGATAAAGACATATCGGATTGAATTTGATCAAACGGATAAGAAGCAACGTGTAACGGATGATAGTTGTATCCCCTTAGGAGTGATACATGGAAAACGTCATGAACATGCGATAACTGAGGCGGAAGTGCTAAACGATACGAAACTTCTCCTATACGCTCAAGAATCTCAAACGGTCCAATAAATCGAGGACTAAGCTTGCCCTTGATTCCAAAACGTTTCACACCTCTAAACGGCGAAACTTTCAAAAATACCCGATCTCCAACCCGAAATTCTAAATCACGACGATGCTTGTCGGCATAACTTTTCGGCGAGACCTAGCTTCCTTGACTTTTCTCTAGCAATGACTACTTTCTCATTAGTGATCTCGATCATTTCGGACCTTCAATCAAACGCCACCTACTTCATCCCAACAAATAGGTGCTCTACATTTCCTTCCATAAAGAAGTTCAAACGGTGCCGCCTTAATGCTAGCATGCCAACTGTTGTTATATGCAAACTCTACTAAACATAAATATTCATCCCAACCGCGGTCCATTCTAAAGCACAAGCCCTTAGCATATCCTCTAAGGTGCATATAGTCCTCTCGATCGACCATCCGTTTGAGGATGAAATGCCGTACTAAAATTAAGTCGAGTACCCCAAGCTTTCTCGCAAACCTTTCCGAAATGAGAAGTAAAACGGATCTCTGTCGGACACAATAGATGCCGGAGTACCATGAAGTCTAACGATCTCTTCTGTGAAAAATCTCCGCCAATCTACCAATACCATAATCCTTCACGATTGGCAAGAATGAGCGATTTGGTTAGTCGATCAACAACTACCCAAATCGCATCATGCTTCTTCCTAGTAAGAGGTAGTCCGATCACAAAATCCATAGATATCTTATCCCACTTCCATGTTGGAATATCCAATGGTTGTAACAATCCACTAGCCCTTTGATGTTCAATCTTAACTCACGACAAATCATACACCTTGACACAAGCGTCGCCACATCACGCTTCATTCCATTCCACCAAAAGTATCGCTTCAAATCCCTATACATCTTGGTAGAACTAGGATGAATAGTGAAAGGAGAACTATGAGCTTCATCATAACTTTCTCAAGTACCGATCATTGGGAACACAAAGCCTATCTCCATACCATACAATACCGTCATTATCAACCTTAAACTCCGTCATTTACCTTCTTCAACATTTTGCACCACGCCCACAACTCGCCGTCATCTTTTCGAGCCTCTTTAATTTGCGGTATAAGGTTCGACTCCACCTTCATACTTGCCCGGTATCCATCAAAACCTCGTACACACAACTCAACATCCAAATTCTCTAAGTCACGAAAATCCTAGGCTCAATCTTGATATTCGCAAGAATGCCCGATTTCGACTAAATGCATCAACAACTACGTTAGCCTTACGGATGGTACTTGAATGTTTGTGTCGTAATCCTTAAGAAGTTCTAACCATCTTCTTTGTCTCATGTTAAGTTCCTTCGGTGAAAATATACTTGAGACTCTTATGATCGATGAATATATCACACGCTCTCCATACAAATAATGTCTCCGGATCTTCAACGCAAAACCACCGCAGACTAACTCAAGATCATGAGTTGGGTAATTCTCCTCATAAGGTTTTAGCGCCTCGAAGCATAAGCTATTACCTTTCCATGTTGCATCAAAACACAACCTAATCCTTTCTTAGATGCATCATCAGTAAATTTGAAATCCTCCCGAACCGGTTGGAAGAGTCAAAATAGGAGCCGACACCAATCTCCGCTTCAACTCTTCAAAACTCTTCTCTCGCTCATCCGTCCATACAAACTTTTCACCTTTCCTCATCGGTTGGGTTAGGGGTAGAGCTAAGCGAGAGAAACCTTCAACAAAACGTCTGTAGTAACCAAAGAAGTCCAAGAAAACTCGACCTCGATTCATCGTCGAGGTCTTGGCCATTTAGTGATAGCCTCAACCTTAGACGGGTCCATGGTGATACCATCACCGATACGATATGACCAAGGAACGCAACTTGTCTTAACCAAAATTCGCACTTCAAAATTTGGCGTACAACTTCTTCTTCCTCAAAATCTCCAAAACTATACGGAGATGTTCTTCATGCTCTTCTTCGACTTGGAGTAAACTAAAATGTCGTCGATGAAAACAATAACGAACTTGTCGAGAAACTCATGGAAAACACGATTCATCGGTCCATAAACACAAAGAAAGCGCATTGGTCAATCCAAAAGGCATAACGAGAAATTCGTAATGACCATATCCGTACGAAACGCGGTCTTAGGAACATCTTGCTCCTTCACACGAATCGATGGTAGCGGACCTCGGTCAATCTTGAAAAGAACTTAGCTCCTTGCGGTTGATCAAACAAATCATCAATACGCGGCGAGAGGATAACGGTTACGAATGGTAATACGATTGAGTTCACGATAGTCGATACATAGCGCATGCTTCCATCCTTCTTCTTCACAAACAAGACAGTGCACCCCATGGAGAAACACTTTGGGCGAATGAATCCGTTTTCTATCATCTCTTGCATTTGTTCCTTCAACTCCTTGATTCTACAGTGCCATACGATACGGAGCCTTGAAATTGGTTCAAGACTGGGAATTAACTCAATGCTAAACTCAACTTCTCGGTGGGGAAGTCCAGGAGTTCATCGAAAACG
This sequence comes from Chrysanthemum lavandulifolium, assembly GCA_022545495.1. Lineage (NCBI taxonomy): Eukaryota > Viridiplantae > Streptophyta > Magnoliopsida > Asterales > Asteraceae > Chrysanthemum > Chrysanthemum lavandulifolium. The sequence goes on along the minus strand of CM040245.1, from coordinate 245,553,639 downwards.
CGTCGAAGAATTCGCAAACAACCGAAGATTTTCAATGTTAGGACTCTCCAAAGATATGTCCTTATGAGTTGCTAGAAAACCTTGGCACCCATGAGCAATCATGTTTCGTGCCTTCATAGCGGAAATGAGTTTAACATATTTAAGAGGTTGAGAACCGTGATAAACAATTCGGGATGTTTCGTCTCCAAAGATCACCGTTCTAGCATAGCGATCGATTGAAGCTCTATGATAAGCCAACCAATCCATGCCTAGAATGATATCAAAGTCGACCATATCGAGAGGATACAGATTTGCAAAGCGAATACGATCATCAAAACGAAGAGGACACTTAACGATTTATGATCAATGATCACGTGATTTTTCATAGGCGTAGAAATCGATAAGTGATTCGTTAACGGTTTAGGCTTCATATTAAGTTTCTTAGCAAATGTGATAGATATAATGGAGTGTGTGGCGCCGAGATCAAATAAAACAAAGACAAGATAATCATCAATGAAAAGAGTGCCGTAATGGTACGAAGTGCGCTCCTTTGGTTACGAGTAGTAGCAAACACACGTCCAAAGAGTAGTCGGCGGCTTGATATAGTTTCCGTGAACCGCCGAGTTCTTCTTAGGACAATCTTTAATCTTGTGAGCGGTGGAACCACAAGCAAAACAACCACCGGTGGCCTTGTAACACCGCTGCCCGGATGAGCCTTTCCACAAGTAGTACAAATAGGTGGGGTGGCAAAACTTCACCGTCCTCTGGCGACTAGAAGATCCAAGCACGACCCGATTTGCTCCTCGAGTTGGTGATCCTTGTTGTAATCTTTGGTTATTGTTACTTTGGTTATGACGATCACTTCCATTCTTACCAAAGATTTCTATTATCTTGACCCTCGTCTCGGGCGCCCGGTGTCAACATTCCTTCTCGATTGACCCTCCGATCATAACTCCTATCCACTTGACCTCTCGAATCATAACTCCTACCGAGTTTCCCTTATAGTCATTGCCTTGAGTCCTACCTTGAATCCGATCACCATCGCGATTACGCTTGTTGGAACCCGAAACCTCATGAAAGATCTCAATGTTACGAGCTGCGTCATTGCAGCCGACACATTCTCATACTCAATATTAAGAAATCGGTCCAACACCCACTTCTTGATCCCCACTTGAAGTGCTTAGCTTGACGCCTACCATCTCCAAGAATAGCTCCCACAAAACTCATGACCTCATAAACCTACTCATGTACTCATTGGAATTCTCATGATCAAACCGGTAGATCGCTGATAATCCTCTCATACCTTTGTTGTTCAAAGATCGTGGAAGTGTGGTTATAGAAGATAGTCCAAACTCATTCCGTGTACAAGTCACGAAAAGCGTCTCCTCCTCTTGCTTGTTTGGCGCCTTCCACCAATTTAAAGCATCACCTTCCAATTTGAATGAAGCTAAACGAGTCTTAAACTCGTCTCCACAACCCAAGACTTCAAACGACTTCTCAATATGAGTGATCCGGTCCTCGGCCTCGGAGGAGTAAAGCGGTGCTAAGCGAAAGAGGCTTAAGCTTCAAACGCTCGAGCCAAGTATGAATACCGACGGGTTGATTTCCTCCACCACTACCCAAGCACCATTCGTTACGAATGTTGTTGATCACTGCTCCATCATCTCGGTGTAGTCAAACCAGGAAAGAGAGTTGAGAGCATTCGCAATCGCAGTATCCATGTTAGTAGCATCATCATCTCCATCCGCGCCACCAGTAGTACGAGTTCGAACCATCTGAACGATTAGCAAAATGAACAAAGGTGAGATACGAAATGGAAGTACGAAGGAATCCTAAGGTCTACCCAAATCCTCACAGGTCAAATCCTAAGCTCTAAAGTCTCAAAACCTAGGCTCCTTATGTCACAGGTCCTGACTACAAGTCGTAAACACAGGCTCGATACCATAAATTGTAACGCCCGACCCGACAAGGGTAAAGGAATCACAAGTAATGGTGTCATATCAAAGCAAACATAAATAACCAAAAGAAATCTCAACATAAATATTGAAATAATCCAAGTCAAAAGACTTCAATACATTGGTCCCAATGGAAAATAAACTCCAAATGAAAAGTCTAAAATATAAAGTCTAAATGGTATCATAAGATCAAAGCTAAAATCTCTAAGGTAAGTCCACTCAAGACTCATCCCAAAGCAAAACCCAGCTCAATGCTTAGATACCGCCGCGAAAGAAAAGAAATGCGGTGAGCTTCAAAAGCCCGGTGAATGATATACAAGCAAAGCGAATACTAAACGAGAACGAATACGAAATAAAGTGAAAGAAAGATAGTGAAATCATAATCATTTCAAAAGATAAATCGGGATATAAGAATAAGTTTTATAGCTAACTACCTCGAGCCCAAACACATATGCCATATCATAAACATATCATAAACACATAAGGCAACAATTTGTAGGGAGACCTACAGAGTTATGAAGGACGTGCATGCACGCAAACATCAATCATCAAACACATATAACATAAACATATAATATATAGCATATAACGGATCTAGGATGCACCCATACGCCCACAAACATACATGGATAATATAACATAAATTGAGCTCATACAAATATCGGATAAGGGACGTGGCGTAACTTCACTCTATCGCCCTAGAGTCATGTCAAGTGCATTTATCGACACGGACATGGAACCCCATGACTAGTTAATAATTGGCTCGGGTGTCAAACTATCTTAGGTCAAATAAGAATGTCATAACCGACATAGATCATATTTTATCAAATGTTTAATCATGTTTTCAAAATCAAAGGTTTTATGATTCAAAAATCAAAGTTCGGATAAGCAATAGACTCAAATAAACACATTAGGGTTCATAGCAAAGGCTTAGGAAATCCTAATATGAAAAAGCGAAAAGAAAACATCATAGGAAACCTTTCTTGAAAAGGTCGAATATCATACCTTATTCCAAAGCAAATGATCGAAAAGAAGACACGGGAAAGCAAAGAATTACTCCTTCTTCACGTAACCTATATACATTAACGGTCGATATATTATTAATGATTCCATAATCGTCAAAATGATCTTTTAATATTTTAGGGTTTTATAATTAAATGAGACTTAATATTATATTAATGATATCATAAATTAAAGTTCATATGTCTTTTATTAAAGTTTAGGGTTACATGAGAAAATAGTTTTATACTTCTTAACTCACACATAAAATAACGATTTAGTATATTTAGCTTCAAAACCCTAATCAACTCTCATCTATAATTTAGGGTTTTTATTCTTTAATATCTCATTGATATGCATTATCTTACATGTTACGTCTTTTAATGACTCGTTACTTAACCTAACACGTCACAAAATAATCTTTCCTTTTTATGTTTCACCATATACGTTTTATGATTTTATGTGACATACAAGTTACTTATTACTCGTATTAATTACACGCGCATGAGACACGATTCACATCTATTAGGGTTTAGCATACCTTATTAGATTAACATGTCAAAACTAGGGTTTACGTTTACATAACCTTTACTTAATTAATGCATCTTCAAAACTTATGCATGACTCGGTTCAAATTAGGGTTTTCGGCTATTAGGTTTTACACAAGTATTAACTCATCTTCTTACTTTACTTATTCAAGTTATCAAGTTTATACCTTATTCGAAAGTTAAGCATGTTTCGTCCAAATACATATGGTTCGGCTTTTATTAATTCGACACAAACATAACCCGATTCAATATTACATATTACGTACATCACTCTTAAATACTTATAAGGTTTAGTTACTAGGGTTTCTTGTTTTTGTTTCCCATTCGGTTCGGTACAAAAAGAAAAGAAACAAAATCGACCAAACGAAACATATAACAATATACAAACGCAAGATACATCAAACAAAGACTAGAATAGGTTATACCTTAACTTGGTTGAGCAAAAATCTCGACACCAAGGGTGTTTGTTTATTCGGCCGAGCAAAGAAGAAAAGAAAAAGAGAGCAACAATAAAACTAGGGTTTCACTTTTGTGATTTATGTATTGTATATATAGTAGTTGTATTTGAGTTAGACTAGGAAAGGGATTGGATTTTCGGTTTGGCCCAACCGAATCACAACCCAAACGCACACCATATGGCTTTCGGCCTTAGTCCACACGAAACAAAATAAACACGACCCAAATCATTTACGAAACGTCCAATCTTCGTCGTACCAAAATCGATCACGTAATATATTTTAATTAGGTTTTAATTATTCACAAGTTAACCTTTAATTTCATTAATTGTTACAAATATATTTTACGTATTTTATAAATTTTAGTTCCAAGGGTATTTTAGTCTTTAGTTAGATTTTAGATTTTCAAGTTTTACAGGCCTTACTAACATAAAAACTTGCTGGATCGTGGCCCAAACATTCGACCACTAAACTAAATACACATATTAATTCATCGATTTTGTTATTAACGCTCAACACTTCCCTAATAACAAATTCTCACAAACACAGCCTTCTTATTCTTTTGCTTTCTTCTCCATGGATTCCTTAATGTTGCAATCTTCATCTTTGTTGAAACCAAATGTGCCAACCTTTCTTGATTTTGCCTTGCCCATAGTCCACTAATGCTTGGTCCGGTCATTTTCCTTGGCATCTTCTTGTGCCAATATTCCAGTCCATTGGAATTCATTGCCACTTCATAGTAGCATCCTAAAAGACTTAAGTGCGTTCTGTAGCACTCCTCTAAACCATCCACATATTCTTTTGGGAATCCCATTGCAATGGCTACCTTAGTCCATTTGTTTTTCCTAACAACTTGGTGTGACCACCCATTCCCTTCACAATGAGATAAAGGTCTAAAAGACAAATTCAGATTCCATTAATATTAACGGGCATGGGTCGCTCCGCTACTTTCATATAGTCCTTATAGAACCATGCCAAGAATCTCTGAAGTGGTTTTTCACCTCATCTTTATATTCGACACTTATTCTTTGATTGCAAACCATTGTCATGAACCCAATGAGACTTTCAATTTCACATTTAAATGGTACCAATGCTTTCATCGAATCAAAAGCCTATTTCCTGATTGTGTCTTGCCTTTCTTGTCCTTCCACGCAGTCTATATCATTGCTGCCAATGCTTTCACTGCTGTTGTCTTCATCCCTTTCAGTCATATCGGTTGTGTTTTCATCTTCAATTTGAATTGGCCTCTCCCACGATCCTCCAACCTCGCTCTGATACCAATGTTGGTTTTCCAGGATGCGAGACCAACCTTTATGCAACATGCGACTGATTTGACATAGTTTCGTTCAATTTGCCGCACAAAACTCGAAAGGGTTGTTTGGGACAACAGATAAATTGCGTAGTAAGAAACCGAATGTGTAAAACAATGTGTATTTGATATTGATTGAGTGAGTACATTGTTTTACAGACCTATGCTTATATACATATGAAACGCTCCAAGAGAGTTAGTTATGCCGCTCACAAAGAGATACAACGGTTTATTAATAACTGCTATCCCTAACCGCTATTCTAATAGCCATACATGGGCCTTACTAACATCAAAACCTCTTGAATGTGGCTCAAACATTCGACCCACTAAACTAAATACACATACTAATCTACGATTTTGTTATTAACGCTCAACATGATGTAGATGATCATAGCGCTAGATTCACTCAAGGGTTCAACTAGTTGGTTTTGCCTGTAGTTTGATTATATTCACAGTAAAAATAAACAGCCTACTAAGATCTCATGGAGTTGATGAAATCCTTCACATGGACTTTCTAGACGAGAATCAATCTATTCAAATTCTTCAGCCTCGTGCCTTTAAGACAAAAGATTCTTCTAGAGGCTTCAAAAGTTTCAAGGAAGTTGTGAATATGTGCAAGGTCACCCTCTGCCCTCAAAGTTTTGGGTCGCTTTTTATATGGAAAACAAGGCGGTGGGTTAGTGAGTTGGATCACTCAAAGTACATCCTAATAAAGAGATACAACAAGTGTTTCGATTAAGTTATGATGGGCTAAACAACCAAAGAAGAAAATATCTTGCTTGATATTGCATGTTCATTCATTGGAGTAAATAGTGATTTTGCAAAGAAGTGTACTAGATTGTTGTAACTTTTTGCGTATGCAAATATACAAGTTCTAGTTGATAAGTCATTTATCACGATCTCGAGCAATAATTCACTCAAATGCATGACTTGATTCAAGCAATGGCAAGGAAATTGTATTTGAAGAATCTTGCACGCCTGGGAACCGAGGCAGATTATGGGTTAATTCATCGAGATCTACAATATCTTGAGTGAAACCAAGTAAGAATTGATTTTTACCGACATGCAACTCATTTCCATATGCTTCATAATACAATCTAGTAATGCTATTTCTTGTATGTAGGTCGTTAATGTAACATTTTATTAGAAGTGATGGTCATTCACATTTAAGAACTTTGTAACGTGTGTTAGATATCATACTAGAATAGTCATCGGGCTCGTGGATTGGGCTAAGCTAAATGGCTAATAGTTATGTAAGCTAGCCTTTATCATTTGTTATCCAATCCAAGTTCACGAGGCCCAAGCCCAAGCCCATTAGGCGCTTATGTCTTGTACTATATATACCCCTCAAAGTCTCATTTGAGGGTGTGCTTCAGTGTGTATGTGTGTGTGTTTTCTTTAAGCAATAAACATCTTCTTGTTTCATCTTTCTCTTGTTTTCATACGCACCATCTTAAGTCACCATCTTTCCATCTTAATCTTTCTTCTTTATTTACGCATAGCTTTTGTGTTTGTGTTTCACGTGTCCCACGCGTAACATGTTTAACGTGTTCATCTTGTGATAAGGTTGATAAAAGTAAGGTCCTACAATTGGTATCAATCGCCTAACAATGGTTTAGGAGTGTTATGTTACGTTTTTGTTAGAACTTTACACATAAAGTTGCGTTTTCTATAAACGTGGGCTTTTGCATAAAGTTTTGATTTTTACGTGTTGTTGCTTAAAGTTGTAGTTTTATTGATCATTAAGTGTTTTGGAAGAAGTTTGCAAAAGAAATCGTTTGGAAACGTGTTTTGGTGAAAAATTGTGTTTTACAACCGGGCATTTTACGCAGAAGCATACTTTTGGTCAAAACCTCTTTTACGTGAAGAAAAGTCAAACCCTAGTTTTCTATGTGTAAGGTTTTACGATAAGAATTGAAGTTTACGCATAAGCTTTTGGTGAACCATCTTCGTGCAACAACGGTTACTCAATGCTTCCTCACTTAGATAAGTTTGTGGAACACTTCGACTTGTGGATATCTTTCACGCTTGGACAAGTGTGAAGGATTTTGGTTTTAAACCTAATCTTACGCCTAAGCAGAAAGCTTACGAGTAAGCACTCTACGCATAAGTTAAATCTTACGCGTAAGGTACTCTACTTCTAAGTAAAAAGTTTACGCATAAGACTTACGGTCAACCTTAAGTTTACGCGTAAGTTAGGTTTTACGCATAAGGAATCCTACGCCTAAGCTTTCTACGCATAAGGAATCCCACACATAAGCAATGTCTACGCATAAGCACCAATTCCTACGCTTAAGAACAAGTTTACGAGTAAGATTTTGAGCAAAACTTCAAACGGCTATAACTTTTGAACCGTAACTCCATTTTCAGCGTTCTACCCATCAAAACGACCGTGAGAACGAGGAGATTGGCACGCCGAATAAACTAAAGGGTCAACTTTCAAGTCCTAAAAAGTCTGAAAAGAAGTTATTGAGGTTTTTCGCTCGGACCCAATTTTCACTACAACAACCGAGAGTTATTTAAATGTTTTCTAAAACATGTCGCTTCTCAAAATTTCTCAAAATAAAGGCTTTCGTATACTTCAGTACGAAACCCATACCAAAAATGATGAATCTTGATTATTTCAAATCAAAACTCGTGTTTTTAAAGAAAAAATCGAGTGTACGCTTCAGTGCACTACATTTATAATTGGTGAGAAATCATCATCATCTTGAGCACCTTTTTAAAGATTGTTCAAAAAGATTTTCAAAATATTTTGTGCTCAAGATAACTCCCTCTAGAACCCTTTAATTGATTATGCTTTATTAAAGGGGGAGTATAAATGAAAAATGTTCCAAATTCATGCTTAAATCAAATCCATTTGTCTCCCCACAAGATTCTAAAATGATGCTTAATCCGTTGATATCAAAAATATCACGAATATGCTATTTTTGAGGGGGAGAAGACATGATTAAAATGTGATCAAAAATATTAAATGATCGGTGTTTGAATCTCAAAATGAGCTTGACTCGCATGTAACCAATGAATTGACGGAATTAAAGTCAAGAATGTACCATCTCGAGAAACTTGTGATAGACATGCACTTTCATGGGTCTAACCTCCTTTTCAAGGAGTGTTTACAACTTCAAGGTAATTATTAGAGCTAGTTGTCACCTAAAACCGACAATGGAACTCTTTAACTAAGCTACGTAATCATGTCTCGTGGGAATTGTCTATCATGAGCCGATCAATTCAAAAAGTGCGAACTCTACCCTCTTTGTGCATTTCATCAAAACTTATAAGCGAGATGTGAAGGGGAGTGTTTTGAAAATAAAACTCGGAGTGTTTCAAACATGTTTTCAATCATAAACACTCTAAGAGATTATCAAGAAAAATGGTTTTATGGCAACATGGGACAATCATGGAGTTATAAGGTGACTAAGGATAGGAACATTTGTCCTATGATCCGCCAGAGCCGGAGGGATCTACCAAGGACATACCCATAGTTAGTATTAGAAGTCCTTAGGTATGATTGAAAAAATGAGTAATGTGAGAAAGGAGAAAGAAGAGGTTGAAGAATTAAAAAGAAATGTAATGAAAAAAGGGTGAAAAGAAATAGCCCTCCATATTCAACCTTAGGGCGTAAACCGGTTCAATTCATATGCTACTAGTTTTCACAAAGATGACACTAGTATTAAAGACAAAGTCGTCATGGACCCGATGACGACCGATAAGGTTTAAAATGTACCTTTTGAGGGTCGATTAAGCCCTTATTTGATCACTTTTGTATCTGTTATTACTTAATATCGCCTTTTCACTTTTAGGTCTCTTGAAGGCAAATTGCTAGAATGACACTTATTCGGACGAAAAGGCGCGAATATACAAAGAAAATGGCCAAAGTCAAGAATCGAGACACTCAAGTCTTTGAATGACAAGGGACGATCGGGTTATACATGCGACCGTCACGACCACTTTGTGACTACCAAGAGCTAAATTGCTTATTTACAAGTGACGGTGTCAGCTTTAAAAGAGTAGGTCGTCGCAAACTCGCACGGCCCAGATTTGATCCAGACGCGCCGAGACTAAAGGGACGGCGTCACAAGCATAAGGTGACGTCGTCGCAAGACTAACGTGGCCAAGACGAAGCCCTAATGGCGTCGACCCGGCGGCGCCACAGTTAAAGGTGACGTCGCGAATGTAATCTTATATATAGAATCAATTTTTAGTTTTCGCAGTGTAGTCTTTTGGAGTAAAACCTAAACCGAACCAAGGTCTGTCTTTTATAGTATTTTAGGGTTCTAAACCTATCTTACACCAAGATAAGTGTTTTACTTCATTAATTCAATTATGTCTTCAATTATTGTGTGTATGCTTGCATTATCTCCATGTCCAGCTAATTTACTTGTGTGTTTGCTTAGGAATATGAAACTTAACTATTAAATATTGATTGGTTGTCTTTTATCTTAATTGTTAATGATCTAGTAATGCGATAGGTCATTCGTTGTGTAGTTAATGCTTGATTAATCTTTGTGAACCTTAGACTATAACACCTAGAGTAGTTGTAGGCTAAACCATCCAAAGAGTACCTTTGAGTTAGAGTTTATAAATCCTAGAGATTTTGTAGACGAGACCCTTTGGTAGTTTCAAAGAGTTAGGATAAACGCATACCCTCGACCTTAGACACACAACGCGATTAAGAATAAGGACGTGACAATTCAACCATCAATAGGAGATAATTAAGGAGTAATAAAACCTAAGTAAACACATCTTTAAATCATCATACGAGCACACAATAATTAGACATAGACTACCCTCACCTTACTTAATTAGATAATTAGATAGTAGAAGTAATCGGTGAAATACCAACCCCCAAATCCAAACCCCGAGATTCGTACTTTTCCATTTCCTAAAAATATAAAAGATAAAAATAATCTTCCTCAACCCCAACCTTAGCGTAGTAACTCCTCACTAGTATTCCTATTCCCCAGAGAACGATATCAATTCCCGTATTCACCCTAATACTACACTACAACGATTAGGTTCATCGCCTAGGGTGTTGAAAAACTTGCTCGATTTAAAAGGAAGTTCCTTTGACCCCGAACGCACTGTGTAAGCGTATCAAGTTTTTGGCGCTACCTTGCCGGGAATAGAATAGCTAGTTAGTAGTCCACCTCGTTTATGTTTCTTTACTTGATTCCTATCAAGTAAATTTTTTCTCATTTTTTAGCTTCCTCGTAGTCTATCCCCCTTCTTCGTGACCTTTGTTCGTAACCCATCACTTTTCATCATGGAAGGTGATAACCCCCCTCAAATCATTGTCCTGCCAAGAGACCATACTCTTGGTGAATACTCAAAACCTAGCCACCAAGGTTATAGGAACACCATTGAGCTTCCCGACCAAGCCCAAACTACGGCCTGCGATCCGACACCATCCGTTGGTGCAAAACGGATGTGCATTCCATGGACTTCGCTCCAAAGATCCTAATCGACATCTTAAGGATTTCTTAAAATTGTCGATTCCATCGACCTTGATGCTACTACTCAGAGACCACGCTACCGCTCTCTTCCAATTCTCTACGGGACCAAGCTAGTAATTGGCTTGAGCGACTTCCCCGGCTCCATCTCAAGTTGGGATGATCTCACCTCTCTCGCCTTGCTCAATTTTTCCACCGGGAGAACCACTAAGCTTAGGAATGATATCTTGATGTTCCAACAAGGTCAAGGTGAATCTCTCTAAGCATGGACTCGATTCAAGGACTTACTCCATAAAGTCCCTCATCACGGCATTGATCTTTGGCTTCAAGTCCAACTCTTCTATGATCATGTCAACTTCCCCACTAAGCGATCCATTGACCAAGCGGCCGGTGGAAAACTTAGTGATCTCACCGCGGAAGAATCGTGGAGTATAATAGAGGACCTTGCTCTCTATGACAACAAAAGTTGGAATGACTCCCGTGAGTTGCCCAAAACCGTTAAGGCAATCTCCTTGCCTCCAATTGACTCACAATCTTCCGACCGTAGGATGATCGAGCTTGAAGATCAAGTAAAATTCCTAATGAGCTCCTACAAAAATCCTAAGTCTTCACGCCACGTGAACAAAGTTTCTTCCTCGTGTGAGCCGTATAGTGACCCTCACACACGCACTTGCACCCAATTCCCCGAACAAGCTTCTGTTGACTACGCATCCTCGCGTATTAATGGAACGGGAGGAAGATTCCCTACAACACCCGGTCCTAGGACTTTCAATGACACCCGAGAAGCATGGAAGGGCAAGCCTGACTTCTATTGGGGACAAACCAAAGAATTCACTTCCAATGATTTCTCATGGCCCCCATCTCATGGCCCTACCCAACAAAACATTGAGGGATGTTGCAACACCTAGTCGCATCCCAAGAAGCTCAATAGCTAAGCTCTCGGACCGCTTTAACCAACAACAAGCCGAGATTGAAAGCCATGACCAATAGTGATAGGAAGGTTAATTCTATCTCAACTCCCAAACCTTCCGTGTAGAGATTAAGGACCCAAGTAAGTTAGCTAAACACGCCCAATTCACAATACCAACACCTTAGTGAAACCTAATAGAACAAATGACGAAACGGGCCATGAAACCATACTTGAGGATAATGAAATGTAGGAAATAGATGAAGTAGACAATGACTATTTCAATAAATTTCCTAGGGAAGAAGAGCTATCTCGCCACCCTCACTTAGTGCGTGACCTCCGTCACATGTATGTTAGGAAAATCCCTAGGATCAAGTTTGGGAACCCTTGGAATCTTAACATACCATGTTGCATAGGACACCTTTTCGTGGCAAAGGCCTACATTGACCGCAAATCACCAATAAACATAATGAGTAGCACCTACTATAATTGGGTAATGAAGAAGCCTATCCCAACTAGGCAAGACCCCGATAATCCTAGGGTTAGGTGCAATTTTCTTGGTAGAATTAAGGGATTACCCGTTTATGTAGGTAATTTCACGTTTCCTATGGAATTCATAATTGTGGATGACATTAGCACGGCCATAGATCCTAGCTTGTCCCACGTTATTCTAGGAAAGCCTTTCATAGAAAATACTGGGATGACTTATGATCCCTCATTAGGAATAGTGCGATTCAAGGATGAGACCGATGATGTAGCTTACCAAATTCCGTTTAAGATTGAGAAGTTTTCATCACTCTCCAATGATAAAAAGGAACTTAAACTATCGGTCTAATATAGGAATGATGAGGATAAGGAGAAAGGAGTAGATTATGTTATGGCCAAGGTTTTCGGATTCTATAAGGATTGCTTGAACTTAGGACCGGAATATAGAACCGATTGGGGAGAGGACGACCTCTTAGAAAGGTGCATCATAGGCACTTTACAACATGGAATCCCCAATAGAGACCGTCATGAGGAAAGAGGTGACTGTAATGAAATCAAGTAAAGGTACGACTACGAGTCTAGCTACAAGACTCATAAATAAAGAAAAGCGCCGGGAGGCAACCCATACTTAATTATTTGCTTCTTTGTGTCATATATCTTTTATTGATTGTCTATTCTCATGTTTAAATTTGTAAAAATGCTTTATTTTGTTTTTAACCCCGTCGTAATTACATATAAAGGTATTTTACATAAAGGATAAGTGTAGGGAGGATTACATACGTTTTCAAAAGAAACGTAAACATGAGAACTACAATTAATTAAAAGATATACATGTGTGTTTGTTCGAGTCAAATGCTTGTATCGAGTCATATTGGATGTTCTCGAAGATTTTTCCGATTCTAAAGATGTAAGTTTTCCGAATTTTTCTAGAAAATCGCACCGCTTTTTGTCAGATAACCGACGTCGCCAGATCGCAACTGACGCGCCAAGAAGAGTAAAACAACATATTACTTTTTCTCATTTTCGAAGTGTTTATAAATTTTGGAATTTTCAGGTCTTAATTTTCCGTAAATTCGTGAAACATCCATTCCACAAGCATTATATCCTAGTTTAGTAGAGTCTTATATATATTATTACCGCCGATTTACGCGAAGGTTTCGTTTGTTTTCTTCAAGTGTACAGTGTTTAATTTATCAAGAAGGAGATACAAAAGATGAAGGAGCTTTTCACTAAAACGTTTCTTGAAGATAATATAACCACCACTTTACACGGATCCTACCGAGCTAATCGTGGGGAGTATTAGTTTCTTTCGTTTTAAATTACCTTCCATTATCATAACTTTGATACTTTCGGGAACATTGGGGACAATGTTCGGTTTAAGTGTAGGGAGGAAAATAAACGGAACTTTGAAACTATGCTTATCCTTGATTATTTGCTTTGTCCAATTGCATTTGTGTAATAAACCATGAGAAAATGTAGGTTAGAGTAATTTTGGCACCAAATTTAAAATTTTTCATGACATATAGGAGTGGGCCATTAGTCTTAACAAAAGCGTCTCACGGATAGGAAGTTACATGACTAGCACAAAAATCCTTTACCACCTAAATTCCACCCAAAATGTGAGGATCGCCCTTAGATTAATAGGAATTAAAGCATTCATCTTTAATGCTTAGTGTGTGAACCGGTAGTATAATAGATTCTAGAACTTGTTTTGTGATGCATCCCGAGATCGCTAGTAAGACTACACTTGTGTAGTTAGGAATAACTAAATGATAAGAGGCATTATGATAAACCTTGTTTGATACCCGTAATATAATTACTTCTTCCACATCAGTTGATTAATTCCCCCACACCCTTGCTTTGTACTCATTTTTAGTACACGATACCCCTAGTTAACCCACAGAGCCTATCCTTTTCGCGGTTCTCGTGATGTTTTGGTTTTCGAATATCAATGAAGAGCATTGTTTACACCCCACCCCAAATGTACACCCAAATCGCCTTAGCCTACCTTGTATGCACTCACTTTTAGTGCATTATTGTTATCACACTAAACCCTTAGATCAATTATCTAGTTTCTTGCATAAGATGCTAAGTCGAGTCATATCTTTTGTATACAGTTTTGGGACGATTGGGATTCATGGGAAAAGTTAAAATTTATGAAATGACGGAAAGGGAACGTTAAATTCAAATTCCCTTTATTTGCGTAATAATGTACTCCAAGTGTTTTGATCTTTTCGATTCGGGTCAAATTAGTGTTAGAGTAATAAAAACTCAAGTGTAGGGATGTGCCTATAAATCCCTATCATTTTGATGCTCTTGTAGAGGATGGTAGAGTAAAAGTGTATGAGAAAAAAAATCGAAAAAAATAGAAAAGGGAAAAGAAAAAAAAATAGAGTGAAAAAAAAAAAGAACATACTGGCTACCATCATGCATCTATCTTTAATTTATGTTTGTTTTTCAGGTTATCTAGAGTTTAGAGTGTGGAGCTTGGCTTAGAAACGCCATTCTTCGTATGCTTGTAACATAAAGATTTTTGACTTGCCACCACTAAATAGCCTATCCCACCAAACCCTTTGTTTCCTCACCGTAAGCCTAACATTACAACCCTTTAAAAGACCTCTTTGATAGTATTTCCTAGGTGCTACGCCAAAGCGATGGAGGTTTGATCTAGTCTAAAGCCAATGGTAATCTATGTACTAGGACGGTTAATGAGTGTTTATCTTCCATTTTCAACTTGTTATATTTCATATACACCGAGAGATGTGAGTACCCAAACATCCCATGTGAGGTGCTAGTATGTAATTTCCGTGCTTGTTATGACTTTTATGGGCTTATATGTGTTGTGGATTGTTCTAAACCAATGCTTCATGACCCCTAACTTATAAATTAATTGGTTAAAAGCACATTTGCTTGAGGACAAGCAAATACCAAGTGTAGGGATATTTGATAAGGTTTTAAATGTACCTTTTGAGGGCTGTTAAGCCCTTATTTGATCACTTTTGTATCCGTTATTACTTAATATCGTTCCTTTTCACTTTTAGGTCTCTTGAAGGCAAATTGTTGGAATGACATTTATTCGGACGAAAAGGCGCGAATATCTGAAGAAAATGGCCAAAGTCAAGAATCGAGACACTGCAAGTGCTGAATTACAAGGGACGGGATCAGTTATACATGCGAAGCCGTCGACCACTTTTGTGACTACCAAGAGTAAATTGCTTATTTACAAGTACGGTGTTAGGCTTTAAAAGAGTAGGTCGTCGCAACTCGGACGGCCTAGATTTGATCCAGACGGCCGTCGGAGACCTGGGGACGGCGTCACAAGCATAAGGTGACGCCGTCGCAAGACTAACGTGGCCAAGACAGATCCCTAACGGCGACCCGGCCCGTCACCGGATAAAGGGTGGCCGTCGCGAATGTAATCTTATATATAGAATTTGAATTTTTAGTTTTAGGTGTGTAGTCTTTTGGAGTAAAAACCTAAACCGAACCAAGGTCGTCTTGTATAGTATTTAGGGTTCTAAACCCTATCTTACACCAAGATAAGTGTTTTACTTCATTAATTCAATTATGTCTTCAATTATTTGTGTGTATGCTTGCATGTTCTCCATGTCCGGCTAATTTACTTGTGTGTTTGCTTAGGGAATATGAAACTTAACTATTAAATGTTGATTGGTTGTCTCTTAACTTAATTGTTAATGATCTAGTAATGTGATAGGTCATTCGTTGTGTAGTTAATGCTTAATTAATCTTTGTGAACCTTAGACTATAACACCTAGAGTAGTTGTAGGCTAAACCATCCAAAGAGTACCTTAGAGTTAGAGTTTATAAATCCTAGAGATTTTGTAGACGAGACCCTTTGGTAGTTTCAAAGAGTTAGGGATAAACACATACCCTACGACTTTAGACACACAACGCGATTAAGAATAAGGACGTGACAATTCAACCATCAATAGGAGATAATTAAGGAGTAATAAAACCTAAGTAAACATATCTTTAAATCATCATACGAGCACACAATAATTAGATACCCTCACCTTAGTTAAATAGATAATTAGATAGAAGTAATCGGTAGAAATACCAACCCCCAAATCCAAACCCCGAGATTCAGACTTTTCCATTTCCTAAAAACATAAAAAGATAAAAATAATCTTCTCAACCCCAACCTTAGCGTAGTAACTCCTCACTAGCATTCCCATTTCCTAGAGAATGATATCAATTTCGTGGCTTACCCTAATACTACACTACAACGATTAGGTTCACCGCCTTGGGTGTTGAAAAACTTGCTCGACGAAAAGAAGTTCCTTTGACCCCGAACGCTATTGTGTAAGCGTATCATGACCGCACTAAACCTTCTAGCCACTCAATTCCTCTAAAAGGATTTGTTTCATTCTCACCGGAACCCTACATAATCTATCAACTTTCTCTAGAGATTGTTGGTATGAAGAAGGAGACCTCTCCTAGTCTCCGCTTAGGAAAACCAAAATGCACTAATCGAGTCTAGAGCTACGGGATTCATCAAAAGATCTCACAGAACACATGACTTGACATCGCTTTGTTGTTCATCAATAAGGACACAAGTGATATATTCTAGAGTCATACGCAGATCTTAGCAATCGCTGAACATTTATGAGAAGTTTCACATCCGCGATCTTCAATGATTGAATGGAAACTCCCACCACCGCCCGCTGTGTATTCATGTTTCTCTTGATCACCAACCGTTCATAGTCCACCTTTACCACACGAGCAAGTCCGCTATTGCCCTTCTTTTTCAAGTGAATCCTAAGTAACATCAAATTTAGCATGTTAAAATTAACCATTCTTCATGTTTCTCTTTTTGAGAAACTATTAAACCAAATTTATTTCAAAATCAAATTTGGTTTATATAGTTTATCTCTGAGCTCAACCAGCCATAGGATGAACTACAAAGCTTGTTAGAGGTTGTTTATAAATCAAATTTAACCATGATTTGGTTCATATAGTTTATCTATTCAGTTTAAAATTAAGCATTCTTCCTGATTTCCTTTTAATGCAGGCATGGTTATAGATAAGCTGATATAAAGAGCTGATTAAATTTGATGAGTGATACGGTTTTCAGTACTTAAACTGAAACTGAATCTGCCAAAACCGCAGAACGTGCCGAACTAGTCTCTGAGTTGAACCAGCCATAGGATGAACTACGAAGCTGGTCAGAGGTGGTTTATATATCAATATTAGCCATGATTTGGTTTATGTAGTTTATCTATTTAAAAGGAACTATTTAACCATCAAATTTAATCATCAAATTTAACCATCAAATTTAATCGACTCTACAACCATTCTTCCCGATTTCCTTTAAAGAAAATAAAAATAATTCACAAACAAAGAAAGACACCCACTCAAAATTGTTAAATTTATTTTCACATCGCTTGCCTCGTTAATAAACTCGATTTCCATGTCGTTCTCGTTGGAACGGACTTCCATGTTTAGGTTGTTCTCGTTGGAATGGACTTCCATGTTTAGGTTGTTCTCGTTGGACATGACTTCCACGTCGATAAGCAAATCTGTAATCCACAGTTTATAGATTTACTAGCTTAAAGACTCGTGAAATTCATGGGTATTTTAAAGAAAAGCAAAAAGATAGATAATTAATAAGTTACGCAATTACATAATAAGTCGTTAGTAAGAAACACATGAGTATACGCAGTTGAAACTAAAAAAATTCGTACAGATGGTATAGTAACCAAAAAAAATATAAAGTTGCATAATCATATTTTGTAGATTTTTGTGCTGATAAAGTTGTACTTGTTGCTGAAAACTAATACATGCTAATTCAATTGTCGACCCTCTTTCATTATTAAAATTTATGGTATTCGTAATCAAAGTCATCATCTCCCAATTAGAAAAATTGTTTTATTGGGGGTGGTGTTATCCTTAAACCTACCCTCGTGTTATTTGCACCTTCCTGAATTGTTAAAAATTATCATTATTTTACTTTGGCATTTTTTTCATTCAACTATTAATTGCACCTCTAATTAATACCATAATTGGGAAGAAATACTTTCCCGATGCTCATTATTTCGAAACAAACGGATGAAAAAATATATTTAGTGTATGTTATTCTGACAAAAAAAATTAATAAAAAAATCAAAACAACATTAGGGGAGGTGCAAATGTGAAAAACGGAAGGTACAAATGAGTTTCCCTTTTTTCTTTATAAACGACTTAAGTTTTACAATATTGTTGCACATAATATGCTAAAACATTACTCAATTTTATAATTTCTTTTAAGTTGTACATGCAAGAATATACACTTCTTCAACATGGAACTTTAATTTATATAACTCATTGATACATACCCATTTCAATCGTTCTTTTTACAAACATTCTTCCGATTTAGCTACAAAAGAGAAACCAACATGCTCACAACATTATAATCTGCTTTAGTCACTATAAGCCTTTTATATAGTAAATGTCGTACATAACGCTATGTTCTCGATTTTATTGGTGGAGAGAAAAGGAAAGATTTTTGGAGATGAGAGGAAAGTAAAGAATAGTAAATTACACCAAAATTACTCTCATAATCTTCTTGTCAAATTAGGATCAAATGGAGTAACGATGACTTTAAAGTATTTTTTGCTTACATTCTCCTTCTTTTCTTTTTAACTCAGTAATACAAGATTAAAATCAATTTTTTTTCCTCTCCTCTTCTTTTCTCTCTTTTTTCCCTTCTTCATTTCTCTTCTTTCCATATAAAGTCATTTATTTCAACTACAAAGACCATGTGATAAGAATTTGAAAGATACACTTTTGAGGGGTCATTTAAGCTCTTAATTTATCACTTTTGTATCCGTTATTGCTTTATTTCGTTCCTTTTACTTTTTAGGTCTCTTGAAGGCAAATTGTTGGAATGACACTTATTCGGACAAAAAGGCGCGAATATATGAAGAAATGGCCATAGTCAAGAATCGAGACACTCAAGTCATTGAATTGGGCCCAGAAGGGGCCATCGCGTAAATGCTTAATCACGGCCGCGACACATCTTGAGACGACTCGAAGCCAAATTGCTAATTTACAAGTGACGGCATAAGGTTTAAAGAGTAGGCGTCACAACTCGACGGCCTAGATTTGGATCCCGACGGCCACACGAGCATAAGGTGACGCCGTCACGAGTTGACGTGGCCAAGACGAAAACCCAATGGCGACGACCCGACGGCGTCATAATTAAAGAGTGGCCGCCGCAGATTGTAACACTATATATAGAATTGAATTTTCGCTTTTACGGAGGTAGTTGCGTGGAGTAAAACCTAAACCAAACAAGGTTGTCTTAGGCGTATCTTAGGGTTCCATACCCTATTTTACAACAAGATAAGTGATTTACTTCATTAATTCAATTATGTCTTCAATTGTTTGTGTTTATGCTTGCATGTTCTCCATGTCCGGCTAATTTACTTGTGTGTTTGCTTAGATCTATGAAACCTAGGTATTGAATAGTGATTGGTTGTCTCTTATCTTAATTGTGATTGACCTAGTATTGCGATAGGTCATTCGTTGTTTTTAATGCTTGATTGATCTTTGTTGAACATTAGTTTATAATTACTAGTGGAATTGTAGGCTAAACATCCAAAGATAACCTTAGTGTTAAGTTTATGAATCCTAGAGATTTCGTAGTCATTAACCTTAGGTAGCTTCAAAGAGTTAGGGAGAAAGCATACCCTAAAACCTTAGGAAACACAAGCGTTAAGAATAAGGACGTGACAATTCAACCATCAATAGGAGATAACTAGGAATAATAGCATATAAGTAAACACATTTTTAACTATCATACGAGCACACAACAATAGACATAGACTACACTCACGCTTAGGTTAGACAATTAGATAAGTAGAGTAATCGGTAGGAATACCAAACCCTAAATCCAATACCCGAGATTCGTACCTTTCTATTTTTCTAAAAATATAAAAAAGATAAAAACATAATCTTCCTCAACCCCAACCTTAGCGTAGTAAATTTCACTAGGATTCCTATTCCCTGAGAACGATATCAATTCCGAGGCTTACCCTAATACTACACTACAACGATTAGGTTCACTCGCCTGGGTGTTGAAAAACTTGCTCGACGAAAAGGAAGTTCCTTTGACCCCGAACGCGTCGTTGTACGCAGCATCAAGTTTTTGGCGCGCGCCGAGGAATAGAATAGCTAGTTAGGAATCCACCTCGCTTAGGTTTCCTTGCTTGATTCCTATCAAGTAAGATTTTTTCTTATTTTAGCTCCTCATAGT
The DNA here is from genome assembly GCA_022545495.1 of Chrysanthemum lavandulifolium. NCBI lineage: Eukaryota > Viridiplantae > Streptophyta > Magnoliopsida > Asterales > Asteraceae > Chrysanthemum > Chrysanthemum lavandulifolium. Next base: position 245,533,291 of record CM040245.1, on the reverse strand, counting down.
CTATCCCCTTCTTTGTGACCTTTGTTCGTACCCTCATCACTTTTCATTATGGAAGGTGATAGCTCATCATGCAACAACCCACCACCAAATAAATCAGTTTCACTTAAAACCCAACCCAATAACCAACACAACCGCTGAAGCCGTTATGTAAGTTGAAATAATGACCTTCAAGATTTGCAAAAGGTATTTGACATTACTATTAGGGATGCTGTTGAGAAAGTGGTTAGCGCCTCTGTTGTTGGCTCTATGATCAGCAGTAATTCGGATAATAGTTTTGTCAATAATAATGTGAATGAGGAGGATAGTGCTTACTTTAATCTTTACCCCACTAAGGAAGAGGTTGCTTACCATCAATACATAATAGACAATCCCCGATCACCCATCATTAGGATATGTCCAAAGATTAGGAGAGGAAATCCTTGGAACCTAAAAATCCCTTGTATGATTGGATATAGGAATGTCGAGCATGCTTACATAGATACGGAATCTCCTATTAATGTGATGTCATCAGCTGTTTACAATGACATTATGAATGAGCGACTTAAGATTAGGAGAGATCCTAAGTATCCGTGTGGGGTTTGCAACTTTGTGGGAAGAGTCAAAGATGTACACGTCTTTATTGGAAATTTCACCTACTTAGTTAATCATTTCTGAAGCGTTAAATCTTGATAGTACCAAAATCGATCCATAATATCTTTTAGTTGGAGGTTTAATTATTCACGTTAATTTTAATTTCATTAAATGTTACAAATATATTTCGTATTTTATAAATTTTAGTTCGAGGGTATTTTAGTCTTTAATGATTTTAGATTTTCGTTTTACAATTGGATGGATCATGTAGAAGATCGAATATACAAGTGTTCTAAAGGAGCTATGGTAATAAAGCAAAGGATGGCATGTAAGCCGATCCTGCTTGTTTTGGATGATGTGTTGGTTTCCGGGATGCGAGACCAACCTTTATGCAACATGCGACTCGATTTGACATAGTTGGTTGGTTATTGCAAGCGAAGGGTTGTTTGGGACGGTATAAATTGCGAGAGTAAGCTGAATGTGTAAAACAATGTGTATTTGATATTGATTGGTGAGTACATCATTTACGGGCCCTATGCTATATATACATATGAAACATTGCAAGAAGGCGGTTATGCCCATACAAGAATCAGGTTTAATAATAGCTGCTATCTAACCGCTATTCTAATAGCCACCATGGGCACACTAACATAAAATACCATGGGTTGTGGCGAACATTCGACCCACTAAACTAAATACACATACTAATCTTGATTTTGTTATTACGTTCAACTTCCCTAATAACAAATTCTCACAAACACGATCTTCTTATTCTTGCTTTCTTACTCATGGTTCATAATGTTCAATCTTCATCTTTTTGAAACCAAATGTAACCTTTCTTGATTTCCTTGCCCAGTCGGCTAAAATGCTTGGTGGGTCATTTTCCTTGGCATCTTCTTGTGCCAATATTCCATCCATTGGAATTCATTGCCATTCATAGTAGCATCTAAAGACTTAAGTGGATTCATGTAGCCTCTAAACCATCCACATATTCTTTTGGGAATCCCATTGCAATGGCTACCTTAGTCCATTTGTTTTTCCTAACAACTTGGGTGTGACCACCCATTCCCTTCACCGATGAGATAAAGTCTAAAAGACAAATTATTCCATTAATATTAACGGGCATGGGTCGCTCTGCTACTTTCATATAGTCCTTATAGAACCATGCCGATAATCTCTTGAAGTGGTTTTCACCTCATCTTTATATTAAACACTTATTCTTTGATTGCGAACCATTGTCATGAACGATGAGACTTTCAATTTCACATTCGTCGTTGATGCTTTCATTGAATCAAAAGCCTATTTCTGATTGTGTCTTGCCTTTACATCCTTCCATGATCTACATATCATTGCAATGCATTAACTTTCTTTGTCTTCATCCCTTCGAGTCCTTATCGGTTGTGTTTTCATCTTCAATTTGAATTGGCCTCTCCCGATCCTCAACCGCTCGATACCAATGTTGGTTTTCAGGATCAGAGACCAACCTTTATACAACATCGACTCTGATTGACATAGTTTACGGTTGAATTCTTTCACAAAAGCAAGGGTTGTTTGGGACGTATAAATTACAGTAAGAAGCGAATGTGTAAAAATGTGTATTTGATATTGATTGAGTGAGTACATTGTTTTCGGGACTATACTATATACATGAAACGTTCCAAGAGAGTTAGTTATGCCGCTTAAAAGAGATACAGCGGTTTATTAATAAGCTATCCCCCTAACGCTTCTAATAGCCATACATGGGCCTTACTAACATAAAACCTGCTTGGAATGTGGCCTAAACATTCGACCGCTAAACTAAATACACATACTAATCTCTCGATTTTTATTAACGTCAACATGATGTAGATGATCATAGCGATTAGATTCACTTGCGGTTCAACTAGTTGGTTTTGCCGGAAGTTTGATTATATTCACGGTAAAATAAGCGGCTACTAAGATCTCATGAGTTGATGAAATCCTTCACATGGACTTTCTAAGCGAGAATCAATCTATTCGACTCTTGGTTCACCGTGCCTTTAAGACAAAGATTCTTAGAGGCTTAAAAAGTTTCAGAAGTTGTGAAATATGCTGCGAGTCACCTCGGCCCTCAAAGTTTTGGGTCGTTTTTTATATGGAAAAGCAGTCGCGTGGTGGGTTAGTGAGTTGGATCGACAAAGTACATCCTAATAAAGAGATACAACAAGTGTTTCGATTAAGTTATGATGGGCTAAACAACCCGACAAAATATCTTGCTTGATATTGCATGTTCATTCATTGGAGTAAATAGTGATTTTGACAGAAAGTGTACTAGATTGTTGTAACTTTTGCGAGATGCAAATATACAAGTTCTAGTTGATAAGTCATTTATCACGATCTCGACACAAATTCATAGTACATGACTTGATTGAAGCAATGTAGAAATTATATTTGAAGAATCTTGCGCTGGGAACGAGCGGATTGGTTAATTCATCGAGATCTACAATATCTTGAGTAAAACCAAGTAAATTGATTTTCTTGCATATCAACTCATTTCCATATGCTTCATCTGATCTAGTAATGCTATTTCTTGTATGTGAAATTGTCGTAACATTTTATTAAGTGATGGTCATTCACATTTAAGAACTTTATAGCGTGTGTTAGATATCATACTAGAATAGTCAGCGGGCTCGTGGATTGGGCTAAGCTAAATGGCTATAGTTATGTAAGCTAGCCTTTTATCATTTATCCAATCCAGTCTCGAGGCTGACCCAAGCCATTAGTATATGTCTCATAATATACCCCTCAAAGTCTCATTTGGGGTGTATCGATGTGTATGTGTGTGTGTTTCTTTAAAGCAATAAACATCTTCTTGTTTCATCTTTCTCTCTTGTTTCCTCACACGTACCATCTTAAGTCCCATCTCCATCTTAATCTTTCTTCTTTATTTCACATAGCTTTGTGTTTGTGTTTCACGTTATCCTACGTAACATGTTTAAATGTTCATCTTGTGATAAGGTTGATAAAAGTAAGGTCCTACAATTGGTATCAATCGCTAACAATGGTTTAGGAGTGTTATGTTCGTTTTTGTTAGAACTTTACACATAAAGTTCGTTTTCTCTAGCGTGGGCTTTTGCATAAAGTTTTGATTTTTACGTGTTGTTAAGCTTAAAGTTATGGTTTTATTGATCATTAAGTGTTTTGGAAGAAGTTTGTGCAAAGAAATCGTTTGGAAGCGTGTTTTGGTGAAAAATTCGTGTTTTACAAGCGGGCATTTTTTAGCGTAAGCATACTTTTGGTCAAAACCCTCTTTTACGCGTAAGAAAAGTCAAACCCTAGTTTTCTATGTGAAGGTTTTACATAAGAATTGAAGTTCGCATAAGCTTTTGGTGAACCATCTTGAACAACAGTTGCTCAATGCTTCTCGCCCAGATAAGTTTGTGGAACACTTGACTTGTGGATATCTTTCACGCTTGGACAAGTGGAAGGATTTTAGTTTCAAACCTAATCTTACGCCTAAGCGAGCTTACGAGTAAACTCCGCTAAGTTAAATCTTAGCGTAGGTACTCTACTTCTAGTAAAAGTTTCGCATAAGACTTACGGTCAACCTTAAGTTTCTGCGTAAGTTAGGTTTACGCGCAAAGGATCCTCGCTTAAGCTTTCTCGCATAAGGAATCCATAGCAATGTCTCGCGCAAGCACCAATTCGGCTTAAGAACAAGTTTCTGAGTAAGATTTTGAGCAAACTTCAAGCGGCTATAACTTTTGAACTCCATTTCAGCGTTCTACCCTCAAAGCGACCGTGAGCGAGGAGTTGTACGCGAATAAACTAAAGGGTCAACTTTCAAGTCCTAAAAGCTCAGAAAAGTTATTGAGGTTTTCGGTTCGGACAATTTTCACTACAACAACAGAGAGTTATTTAAATGTTTTCTAAAACATGTCGTTTCTCAAAATTTCTCAAAATAAAGGCTTTGTATATGATCTGAAACCCGTACAAAATGATGAATCTTGATTATTTCAAATCAAAACTCGTGTTTTAAAGAAAAAATCGAGTGTAAACTTAGATGCACTACATTTTATTGGTGAAATCATCATCATCTTGCACCTTTTAAAGATTGTTCAAAAGATTTTCAAAATATTTTGCTCAGATAACTCCCTCTAGAACCCTTTAATTGATTATGCTTTATTAAAGGGGAGTATAAATGAAAAATGTTCCAAATTCATGCTTAAATCAAATCCATTTGTCTCCCAGATTCTAAAATGATGCTTAATCCGTTGATATCAAAATATCACGAATATGCTATTTTGAGGAGAAGACATGAGATAAAATGTGATCAAAAATATTAAATGATCGGTGTTTGAATCTCAAAATGAGCTTACTCGACGGAACCAATGAATTAATGAGAATTAAAGTGATAAATGTACCATCTCGAAACTTGTGATAGACATGCACTTTCATGGGTCTAACCTCCTTTTCAAGGAGTGTTTACAACTTCAAGGTAATTATTAGAGCTAGTTGTCACCTAAAAGACAATGGAACTCTTTAACTAAGCTACGTAACCAGTGTCTAGTGGGGAATTGTCTATCATGGCCATCAATTCAAAAGTCCGAACTCTACCCTCTTTATGCGATTACATCAAAACTTATAAGAGATGTGAAGAAGTGTTTTTGAAAATAAAACTCTAGAGTGTTTCAAACATGTTTTCAATCATAAACACTCTAAAGTTATCAAGAAAAATGGTTTTATGGCAACATGGGACGATCATGGAGTTATAAGGTGACTAAGGATAGGAACATTTGTCCTATGATCCATGAGCCGGAGGATCTGCAAGGACATACCATAGTTAGTATTAGAAGTCCTTAGGTATGATTGAAAATGAGTAATGTGAGAAAGGAGAAGAAGAGGTTGAAGAATTAAAGAAATGTAATGAAAAAGGGTGAAAATAGCCCTCCATATTCAACCTTAGAGGCGAAGGGTTCAATTCATATGCTACTAGTTTCACAAGATGACACTAGTATTAAAACAAAGTAAATCATGGACCCGATGATGGATAAGGTTTAAAATGTACCTTTTGAAATTCGATTAAGCCCTTATTTGATCACTTTTATATCATTATTACTTAATATCGTTCCTTTTCACTTTTAGGTCTCTTGAAGGCAAATTGCTAGAACACTTATTGGACGAAAAGCGCGAATATACAAAGAATAAAGTCAAGAATCGAGACACTCAGCTTCTTTGAATGACAAGGGAGAGTCGGGTTATACATCTGACGCCCGTGCACCACTTTAATGACTCGGTGTAGCAAATTGCTTATTACAAGTGGCGGTGTCGGGGCTTTAAAAAGTAGGTATTTGCTCGAACCCGCCTAGATTTGATCGAGACAGTGTCGGAGACTAAAGGAGACGGCGTCACAAGCATAAGGTGGCGTCGTGCCAAGACTCTGTGGCCAAGGCGAAGCCTAATGGCGTCGACGGGCAATCACAGTTAAAGGTGCGCCGTCGCGAATGTAATCTTATATATAGAATCTGAATTTTTAGTTTCGATGTAGTCTTTTGGAGTAAAACCTAAAGCCAGAACCAAAGGCATCTTTTATAGTATTTTAGGGTTCTAAACCTATCTTACATAAGATAAGTGTTTTACTTCATTAATTCAATTATGTCTTCATTATTTGTGTGTATGCTTGCATTATCTCCATGTCCATTAATTTACTTGTGTGTTTGCTTAGGAATATGAAACTTAACTATTAAATATTGATTGGTTGTCTTTTATCTTAATTGTTAATGATCTAGTAATCGATAGGTCATTCGTGTGAGTTAATGCAATTAATCTTTGTGAACCTTAGACTATAACACCTAGAGTAGTTGTAGGCTAAACCATCAAAGTACCTTTGAGTTAGGTTTATAAATCCTAGAGATTTTAAGGCGAGACCCTTTGGTAGTTTCAAGGAGTTAGGATAAGCATACCCTCGACCTTAGACACATGCGCGATTAAGAATAAGGATGACAATTCAACCATCAATAGGAGATAATTAAGAATAATAAAACTAAGTAAACACATCTTTAAATCATCATCTGACATACAATAATTGACACAGACTACCTCTCACTTACTTAATTAGATAATTAGATAGTAGAGTAATCGGTGAAATACCAACCCCAAATCCAAACCCGAGTTCGTGCCCATTTCCTAAAAATATAAAAGATAAAAATAATCTTCCTCGACTGACCTTAGCGTAGTAACTCTCACTAGTATTCCTATTCCCAGAGCGATATCAATTCCCGTATCTTACCTAATACTACTCTAGCGATTAGGTTCCTTGCTGGGTGTTGAAAAACTTGCTCGACGAAGGAAGTTCCTTTGACCCGAGCGCACTGTGTATATCAAGTTTTAGGCGGCTCTGGGGTGAATAGAATAGCTAGTTGTAGTCCCTCGTTTATGTTTCTTTACTTGATTCCTATCAAGTAAATTTTCTCATTTTAGCTTCCTCGTAGTCTATCCCCTTCTTGACCTTTGTTGGTAACCGTCTTTTCATCATGGAAGGTGTAACCCCTCAATCATTGTCCCGCGGGGACCGTACTCTTGGTGAATACTCAAACCTAGCCACAGGTTATAGGAACACCATTGAGCTTCGACCAAGCCCAAACTCGGCCTGCGATCCAGCACCATCGGTTGGTGCAAAGCGGATGTGCATTCCATGGACTTCGTTCAAAGATCTCGACATCTAAGTTTCCTTGGGTGTCGATTCCATCGACCTTGATCTTCTACTTTCGGGAGACCGCTGCGTCTCTTCAATTCTCTCTACGGGACCAAGCTAGTAATTGGCGGCGACTTCTAAGCTCCATCTCAAGTTGGGATGATCTCACCTCTAAGCTTCCTTGCTCGATTTTTCCACAGGAGAACCACTAAGCTTAGGAATGATATCTTGATGTTCCAACAGGTGGTGAATCTCTCTGAAGCATGGACTCGATTCAAGGACTTACTCCATAAAGTCCCTCATCAGCATTGATCTTTGGCTTCAAGTCAACTCTTCTATGTCAATCAACCCCTAAGCGATCCATTGACGGCGGTGGAAAACTTAGTGATCTCACCGGAAGAATCGTGGAGTATAATAGGGACCTTGCTCTCTATGACAACAAAAGTTGGAATGACTCCGTGGGTTGCCCAAAACCGTTAAGGCAATCTCCTTGCCTCCGATTGACTGCAATCTTGAGCCGTAGGATGATCGAGCTTGAAGATCAAGTAAAATTCCTAATGAGCTCCTACCAAAATCCTAAGTCTTACGCGTGAACAAAGTTTCTTCCTCGTGTGAGCCGTGTAGTGACCCTCACACACACTTGCACAATTCCCGAACAAGCTTGATTCGCATCCTCGGCGTAATGGAGCAGGAGGAAGATTCAACACCGGTCCTAGGACTTTCAATGACACGAGAAGCATGGAAGGCAAGCACAGCTTCTGTTGAGAAAACAAAATTCACTTCCATGATTTCTCATGGCCCCCATCTCAGCCCTACCAACAAAACATTGAGGGATGTTTGCAACACCTAGTCGCATCCAAGAAGCTCAAATAGCTAAGCTCTCGGACCGTTTAACCAACAACAAGCGAGATTGAAAGCCATGACCAATAGTGATAGGAAGGTTAATTCTATCTCACTCCCAAACCTTAGGTGTGAGATTAAGGACCCAGTAAGTTAGCTAAACACGTCAATTCATCAATACCAACACCTTAGTGAAACCTAATAGAACAAATGATGAAGCAGGCCATGAAACCATACTTGAGGATAATAAACAGTAGAAATAGATGAAGTAGACAATGACTATTTCAATAAATTTCTAGGGAGAAAACTATCTCGCCACCCCACATAGTCGTGACCTCCGTCACATGTATGTTAGGAAAATCCCTAGGATCAAGTTTGAACCCTTGGAATCTTAACATACCATGCGGACACCTTTTTGTGGCAAAGGCCTACATTGACATGAATCACCAATAAACATAATGAGTAGCACCTACTATAATTGGGTAATGAAGCCTATCCCACTAGGCAAGACCCGATAATCCTAGGGTTGGTGCAATTTTCTTGGTAGAATTAAGGGATTACCCGTTTATGTAGGTAATTTCCGTTTCCTATGGAATTCATAATTGTGGATGACATTACTTGACCATAGATCCTAGCTTGTCCACGTTATTCTAGGAAAGCCTTTCAAAATCTAGGATGACTTATGATCCTCATTAGGAATAGTGCGATTCAAGGATGAGACCGATGATGTACTTACCAAATTCCGTTTAAGATTGAGAAGTTTTCATCACTCTCCAATGATAAAAGGAACTTAAACTATCGGTCTAATATAGGAATGATGAGGATAAGGAGAAAGGTAGATTATGTTATGGCCAAGGTTTTGGATTCTAAGTTGCTTGAACTTAGGACGGAATAGGCCGATTGGGAGGGCGACCTCTTAGAAAGGTGCATCATAGGGCACTTTTACAACATGGAATCCCAATAGAGACCGTCATGAGGAAAGGGTGGCCAGTAATGAAATCAAGTAAGGCCACGACTCGAGTCTAGCTACAGACTCATAAATAAAGAAAAAGCCGTGGGAGGCAACCCTTACTTAATTATTCTTTGTGTCATATATCTTTTATTGATTGTCTATTCTCATGTTTAAATTTGTAAAAATGCTTTATTTTGTTTTTAACCCGTCGTAATTACATATAAGGTATTTTACATAAAGGATAAGTGTAGGGAGGATTACATCGTTTTCAAAGAAGCGTAAACATGAGAACTACAATTAATTATATACATATGTGTTTTGTTCGAGTCAAATGCTTGTATCGAGTCATATTGGATGTTCCAGAAGATTTTCGATTCTAAAGATGTAAGTTTTCGAGAATTTTTCTAGAAAATGAGACCGAGTTTTGTCAGGATAACTTTTGGTGTCGAGATGACATAACTTGTGGCGTCAAGAGAGTAAAACAACATATTACTTTTTTCTCATTTTACGGTCATTTATAAATTTTGGAATTTTCGGTCTTAATTTTCCGAAGTGCAAACATCCATTCCTGACATTATATCCTAGTTTAGTAGAGTCTTATATATATATTACCGCCGATTTGCGAAGGTTTCGTTTATTTCTTCAAGTGTCAGTTTAATTTATCAAGAAGGAGATACAAAGATGAGAAGAGCTTTTCCGCGAACGTTCTTCTTGAAGATAATATAACCACCACTTTACACGGATCTCTGCAGGCTAATCGGGAGTATTAGTTTCTTTTCGTTTTAATTACCTTCCATTATCATAACTTTGATACTTTTCGAGAACATTGGGACAATGTTCGGTTTAAGTATGGAGGAAAATAAGCAGAACTTTGAAACTGCTTATCCTTGATTATTTGCTTTGTCCAATGCATTTGTGTAATAAACCATGAGAAAATGTAGGTTAGAGTAATTTTGGCACAAATTTAAAATTTTCATGACATATAGGAGTGGGCCATTAGTCTTAACAAAAGCGTCTCACGGATAGGAAGTTACATGACTAGCACAAAATCCTTTACCACTAAATTCCACCCAAAATGTGAGATCGCCCTTAGATTAATAGGAATTAAAGCATTCATCTTTAATGCTTAGTGTGTGTTGGTAGTATAATAGATTCTAGAACTTGTTTTGTGATGCATCCCGAGATCGCTAGTAAGACTACACTTGTGTAGTTAGGAATAACTAAATGATAAGAGGCATTATGATAAACCTTGTTTGATACCGTAATATAATTACTTCTTCCACATCAGTTGATTAATTCCCCACCCTTGCTTTGTACTCATTTTTAGTACACGATACCCTAGTTAACCCACAGAGCCTATCCTTTTCGCGGTTCGTGATGTTTCGGTTTTCGAATATCAATGAAGAGCATTGTTTACACCCCTTTGAATGTACACCCAAATCGCCTTAGCCTACCTTGTATGCACTCACTTTAGTGCATTATTGTTATCACTAAACCCTTAGATCAATTATCTAGTTTCTTGCATAAGATGCTAATTCGAGTCATATCTTTTGTATCTCGAGTTTTGGGACGATTGGGATTCATGGGAAAAGTTAAAATTTATGAAATGACGGAAGGCGTTAAATTCAAATTCCTTTATTTGCGTAATAATGTACTCCAAGTGTTTTGATCTTTTCGATTCGGGTCAAATTAGTGTTAGAGTAATAAAAACTCAAGTGTAGGGATGTGCCTATAAATCCCTATCATTTTGATGCTCTTTAGAGGATGGTAGAGTAAAGTGTGAGAAAAAAAATCGAAAAAAATAGAAAAAGGAAAAGAAAAAAAATAGAGTGAAAAAAAAGAACATGGAGCTACCATCATGCATCTATCTTTAATTTATGTTTGTTTTTTAGGTTATCTAGAGTTTAGAGTGTGGAGCTTGGCTTAGAACGCCATTCTTCGTATGCTTGTAACATAAAGATTTTGACTTGCCACCACTAAATAGCCTATCCCACTGAACCTTTGTTTCCACCGTAAGCCTAACATTACAACCCTTTAAAGACCTCTTTGATAGTATTTCCTAGGTGCTTCATAAGCGATGGAGGTTTGATCTAGTCTAAAATAATGGTAATCTATACTAGGACCGGTTAATGAGTGTTTATCTTCCATTTCAACTTTTATATTTCATATACACGAGAGATGTGAGTGCCCAGACATCCCATGAGGTGCTAGTATATAATTTCGTGCTTGTTATGACTTTTGGGGCTTATATGTGTTGTGGATTATTTTCTAAACCAATGCTTCATTTAACTTATAAATTAATTGGCTAAAAGCACATTTGCTTGAGGACAAGCAAATACCAAGTGTAGGGATATTTGATAAGGTTTTAAAATGTACCTTTTGAGGGCTGTTAAGCCCTATTTGATCCTTTTATCCGTTATTACTTAATATCGTTCCTTTTCACTTTTAGGTCTCTTGAAGGCAATTGGAATGACATTTATTCGGACGAAAAGCGAATATCTGAAGAAAATGGCCAAAGTCGAGAATCGAGACACTCAAGTTCTTTGGTCAAGGGGCGGGATCGGAGTTATACATGCGAAGCCGTCGCACCACTTTGTGTGGCTCATGTAGGTGCTTATTTACAAGTGGCGGTGTTAGGCTTTAAAAGAGTAGGTCGTCCATGACTCGAATGGCCTAGATTTGATCCAGACGGTGTCGAGGAAAGAGACGGCGTCACAAGCATAAAGTGGCCTTCGTCAAGAATGGCCAGGCAGATCTAACGGCGGCGAGAGCCCGGCGTCACGGATAAAGGTGGCGCGTCGCGAATGTAATCTTATATATAAATTTGAATTTTTAGTTTTCGGTGTAGTCTTTTGGGTAAAAACCTAACCAAGACAAAATGTCTTGTATAGTATTTGGGTTCTAAACTATCTTACACCAAGATAAGTGTTTTACTTCATTAATTCAATTATATCTTCAATTATTTGTGTATGCTTGCATGTTCTCCATGTCGGCTAATTTACTTGTGTGTTGCTTAGGGAATGAAACTTAACTATTAAATGTTGATTGGTTGTCTCTTAACTTAATTGTTAATGATCTAGTAATGTGATAGGTCATTCGTTGTGTAGTTAATGCTTAATTAATCTTTGTGAACCTTAGACTATAACACCTAGAGTAGTTGTAGGCTAAACCATCCAAAGTACCTTAGAGTTAGAGTTTATAAATCCTAGAGATTTTGTAGGCGAGACCCTGGTAGTTTCAAGAGTTAGGGATAAACACATACCTACGACTTTAGACACACTGCGATTAAGAATAAGGGCGTGACAATTCAACCATCAATAGGAGATAATTAAGAGTAATAAAACCTAAGTAAACATATCTTTAAATCATCATCTGAGCACACAATAATTAGATACCCTCACCTTAGTTAAATAGATAATTAGATAGTAGAGTAATCGGTAGAAATACCAACCCCAATCGACCCGAGATTAGTACTTTTCCATTTCCTAAAAACATAAAAAGATAAAAATAATCTTCCTCAACTGACCTTAGCGTAGTAACTCCTCACTAGCATTCCCATTTCCTAGAGAATGATATCAATTCTGGTGGCTTACCCTAATACTACACTACAGATTAGGTTCATCTGCCTAGGGTGTTGAAAAACTGCTCGTGACGAAGAGTTCCTTTGACCCCGAGCCTTATTTATGTGGCGTGTATCCGCCTAAACTAATTCTAGCCTCAATTCCTCTAAAAGGTTTGTTTCATTCTTTGGGAACCTACATAATCTATCAACTTTCTCTTGAAGTTGTTGGTATTGAAGGAGACCTCTCCACTAGTCTCCGCTTGGAAAACCAAAATGCACTAATGGAGTCTAGAGCTACGGATTCATCAAAGATCTCATAGAACATGACTTGACCTTGCTTGTTCATCAATAAGGACACAAGTGATATATTCTAAGTCATCTGCGGATCTTAGCAATCGCTGCGGAACATTTATGAGAAGTTTCATACATGATCTTGATGATTGAATGGAAACTCCATGCTTGCCTCTTTTGTATTCATGTTTCTCTTGATCGGTCAACCGTTCATAGTCCACCTTTACCAGAGCAAGTCCGCTATTGCCCTTCTTTTCAAGTGAATCCTAAGTAACATCAAATTTAGCATGTTAAAATTAACCATTCTTCATGTTTCTCTTTTGAAACTATTAAATAAATTGTTTCAAAATCAAATTTGGTTTATATAGTTATCTCTGAGCTCGACAATAGGATGAACTACAAAGCTTGTTAGAGGTTGTTTATAAATCAAATTTAACCATGATTTGGTTCATATAGTTTATCTATTCGGTTTAAAATTAAGCATTCTTCACGATTTCCTTTTAATGGGGCATGGTTATAGATAAGGCGATATAAAGTGATGAATTGATGGGTAATCACGGTTTCGATCATAAGCTGAAGCTGAATCGCAAAGCTGAGCGTGCGAACTAGTCTGAGTTGAACCAGCCATAGGATGAACTCTGAGTTGGTGAGGTGGTTTATATATCAATATTAGCCATGATTTGGTTTATGTGGTTATCTATTTAAAAGGAACTATTTAACCATCAAATTTAATCATCAAATTTAACCATCAAATTTAATCGACTCTCTACAATTCTTCACGATTTCCTTTAAAGAAAATAAAAATAATTCACAAACAAAGAAAGAACCCAACCAAAATTGTTAAATTTATTTCACAACTTGCCTCTGTTAATAAACTCGATTTCCATCTTTGTTCTCGTTGGAGCGGACTTCCATGTTTAGGTTGTTCTCGTTGGAATGGACTTCCATGTTTAGGTTGTTCTCGTTGGACATGACTTCCGTCGATAAGCAAATCGTAATCCAGGTTTATAGATTTACTAGCAAAGACTCGTGAAATTCATGGGTATTTTAAAGAAAAGCAAAAGATAGATAATTAATAAGTTACGCAATTACATAATAAGTGTTAGTAAGAAACACATAGTATCATGATTGAAACTAAAAAATTAATACGAGATGGTATAGTAAAAAAAAATATAAAGTTGCATAATCATATTTTGTAGATTTTGTGATGATAAAGTTACTTGTTGAAAACTAATACATGCTAATTCGATTTCGACCTCTTATTATTAAATTTATGGTATTCGTAATCAAAGTCATCATCTCCCATTAGAAAAATTGTTTTATTGGGGTGGTGTTATCCTTAAACCTACCCTAGTGTTATTTGCACCTTCTGAATTGTTAAAATTATCATTATTTTACTTTGGCATTTTTCATTCAACTATTAATTGCCCCTCTAATTAATACCATAATTGGGAAGAAATACTTTCCCGATGCATTACAAACAGCGTGAAAAATATATTTAGTGTATGTTATTCGACAAAAAAAATTAATAAAAATCAAAACAACATTAGGGGAGGTGCAAATGTGAAAAACAGAATGAATAGGTTTCCTTTTTTCTTTATAACGACTTAAGTTTTACAATATTGTTGCATAATATGCTAAAACATTACTCAATTTTATAATTTCTTTTAAGTTGTACATGCAGAATATACACTTCTTCAACATGGAACTTTAATTTATATAACTCATTGATACATACCCATTTCAATCGTTCTTTTTTTCAAACATTCTTGGTTGCTACAAAGAAAACCAACATGCTGACATTATAATGTTTTAGTCACTATAAGCCTTTTATATAGTAAATGTCGTACATAGCAGCTATGTTCTCGATTTTATTGGTGGAGAAAGGGAAAGATTTTTGGAGATGAGAGAAAGTAAAGAAATAAATTACAAAATTACTCTCATAATCTTCTTGTCAAATTAGGATCAAATAGATATGATGACTTTAAAGTATTTTCCTTACATTCTCCTTCTTTTCTTTTTAACTTTCGATAATACAAGATTAAAATCAATTTTCCTCTCCTCTTCTTTTCTCTCTTTTTCCTTCTTCATTTCTCTTCTTTCCATATAAAGTCATTTATTTCAACTTCAAAGACCATGTGATAAAATTTGAAAGATACACTTTTGAGGTCATTTAAGCTCTTAATTTATCACTTTTGTATCCGTTATTGCTTTATTTGTTCCTTTTTACTTTAGGTCTCTTGAAGGCAAATTCTTTGGAATGACATATTCGGACAAAAGCGCGAATATATGGAAAATAGCCATAGTCGAATCGAGACACTCAGTGCTTTGGGCCCAGAGGGGCCAGGCGTCCTTTCGTCTGGCAGTCACACATCTTGAGACGACTCGAAGCAATTGCTAATTTACAAGTGACGGCATAAGGTTTAAAGAGTAGGCGTCGCAACTCGAATGGCCTAGATTTGGATCCGGGCGTCACGAGCATAAGGTGACGCCCGTCGCGAGATGGCGTGGCCAAGCGAAAACCTAATAAGCGACGACCCGAGCGGCGTCATAATTAAAAGTGGCCGCAATCGCGGTTAACACTATATATAAATTGAATTTCGGTTTTACGGAGGTAGTTGCGTGGAGTAAAACCTAAACCGAACAAAGTTGTCTTAGGCGATTCTTGGGTTTCATACCCTATTTTAACAAGATAAGTGATTTACTTCATTAATTCAATTATGTCTTCAATTGTTTGTGTTTATGCTTGCATGTTCTCCATGTCAGCTAATTTACTTGTGTGTTTGCTTAGATCTATGAAACCTAGGTATTGAATAGTGATTGGTTGTCTCTTATCTTAATTGTGATTGACCTAGTATTGCGATAGGTCATTCGTTGTGTTTTTGCTTGATTGATCTTTGTTGAACATTAGTTTATAATTACTAGTGGAATTGTAGGCTAAACATCCAAAGATAACCTTAGTGTTAAGTTTATGAATCCTAAGTTTCGTAGTCATTAACCTTAGGTAGCTTGAAGTTAGGGAGAAGCATACTAAGCTTAGGAAACACAATGCGTTAAGAATAAGGGTGACAATTCAACCATCAATAGGAGATAACTAGAATAATAGCATATAAGTAAACACATTTTAACTATCATCTGAGCACAACAATAGACATAGACTACACTAGGTTAGACAATTAGATAAGTAGAGTAATCGGTGGAATACCACCCCTAAAATTAGCATTAAAATATATGAAAAAACACAAGTACCTGTGTAAATGGGGGGCCGCCAGTTTTATGATTGGAGGAGAAATGTTAGACCTTGTAAAAAAAAAAAGGGTATATATGCTTTTTTGTATTTTGCCATCCAAAATAGGGGTATCTCCAGAATCTGTTTGTAAATAACAACAAAGAGTAAATAGCAATGGAGGTTTTTTTTAAGAAAAATGATTAGAAGGCGATCTAAAATGAGAGTTACAAATATAAATTGGTGTATTTTAAAAATGATTGGTGAGAAATGATGCATTTCAAAAATTGAATATATAAATGGGGTAGGTCTATTTGTAGGTCTAATTAGTAGGCCTATTTATCATTACTCTTTTTTTAAAGCTCTCTTTGTTTCGGTACGTGAATTAGAAAGTGTTCCATTAAATGTTATACATTTTTAATTTTTAAAAGTAGGGCTGATCATTCGGCTTAACCTGACCCGAGCTGAACCGAAACCGATAAAACCAAAACCAAAATTCGCTAAAAACCTAAACCGAAACCGAAACTACTCGGTTTTTATCGGTTTCCGCTTGAACCGGACCGACCCGATCTGATCCAAAACCGAAACTCGGTAAAATCATAAACCGAGTTCGAACCAAAAATCGGTAACTCGGTTTCGGTCAGGTCAGCTTTGTCGGGTTTCAGGTTTCGGTTCAGATCTTTCTCGGTTTTGCTCACCCCTATTTAAAAGTGTTTATAACATGCATGTTTGGATGACGTGTTATACATCAAAAAGTGACATGAGTGACTGGTTATTTTATGTGACGTGTCACGGAAATGTACATAGTTGAACACTTTTTGAAAGTTTGTAACATTTATTGAAACATTTTTTTTAGTTCACATACCAAAACGTCATTTTTAAAAAAATACGTTGCCATTTAATCACCTAAACCAAAAAGTAAATCATGGCTTATTTCTTGTGCTTAATTTATACTTAAAACAACGTATCTTTTGAGAAATTTATATCTTAGTTCAAAAATATATCCATTTTACATTGCATGTCATGGTTTATAATTTTTTTCGGTTTTAGACAAGCCGGTTTGTATAAATGAAGCACTTGTGGTTGGATGGTTAGCAATGCATATTGGGCAAACAGTTTTTTATGGTATTTTCTTTTAATTACTTATTTACTCACTAAACTTATGTAATTACATATTTACTTAAAACATGCTTAAACACCATCATATATTATGTATTGAAAGCTTGTATTTTGAGAAAATATGAAAATATTCAAATTTCATTAAGTATATATTCATTTCATTTTTTTTTAATAAGTACAGTACCCTCTTACATAACACATATTTTCAGTCTTTTGTATTTGAATACTTTTTTGTCTCAAAATTATTGTAGGCAAAAATAGACACACTAGATGGGGAAGGGATACGGTGAAAAAAAAAAAGTAAAATGAGAATAATAAAAAGAATTTTCAGCCACACATTTCAAATAAGAATGAGAATTCCAAGAGGATAAGCATATCTTTATGCAGACGCATTTGAAATGTGTGATTGTGATTTCCTCTCACCCTTTTCATTTTAAGTTTTTTTTCTCTCATTTGATCCTAACTCCTTAAAAAATAATATAACTAAATCGGCTTACTATTGTTCATTTTTTTAAAATGGTAGTGTCAATTAATCAATAAACGTGTTTTAAAAACTTTTTAATAACAAGTTAAAGTGAGATAATATTGTAAAATTGATCAAAACTTTCTATTAGATATAGTAGTTGTCATTTCCTAAGAAAGTGAACATCGTGGCTTGAAAGGCGTCTCTTGATAGGTTGGCAACGCGCTCTAATCTTATGGTTCGTGGTATCACTCTTTTCACTTACAACTGCCCTTTTTTTGGAATGGATATAGAGGACATTGATCATGTTTTGGTTAGTTGCCAAAAAGTTTGTGGCATTTGGAGAAAGGTGTGGAGTTGGTGGAATCTTCCTCCCCTGGTCTCGTTCATTTCGTTTTCGGCTATTGAGATCGCAAGTGGGATCGTCAATTTTCATGGTGATGCGAACCTTATCAAAGTGTTGAATGGGGTCTTACCGATTACTATATGAGCTATCTGGAATTGGCGAAATCGTCTCATTCACGCCACTGATGATGACATTTCTTCTATTAAGAACGAATACATTTTCTCGGGTATCCAACGTATGGCTAAGTTATGGATGTCCGCACTTATAAGCTCAAAAGTGAAAACGGATTGGAATTGTTGGGTTGCTAGACCATTTGATTTATTTTCTTAATTCTCTTTTTGCTTTGTATAGTATGTGTTTTTGTTTAGTTTGTTGGGTTGTGGCTTTTTGCCCGTTTGGGATTCTTTGTATAGTTCCGCCCTTCGCTTGTGAGGTCCCTTTTGGGGTTCCTCTGTTTATAATATCAATCTTTTCAAAAAACAAAAGAACAAAAAAATGTAAATGGACAAATAAATTGAGATGAAGATTAAAACATTTATTTCAAAACAGTAAAAAGTTTAAAGGATGTTTGTTTAAGCTTACAATTTGGGCGTAAGCTTATGGCTTGTGAAATAAGTTTATGGGCAACTCGTGCTTATGAAAGAACTTTATAAGTAATATTATAAGCTTATTAATGGGTAAACCCAAGTATTTGTACCGACTATTGATGATAAATGACCTAAAGAATGTGTAAGAGCACACGGTGTAGTGGTTCTTATAACTATTATACTGCACCGTCCCTTTGTGTTATAGGTGCCATTGCCATTCCCTTTACATTTGTTATGCGTTTCTTTTTTTCTTTTTTTAACTTGAGTTAGTGGGTATTTATAGTGATGTGTTATAGAAATTTTCTTAAGGAGGATGTTTATGCTATGGGAGTGTTATAGGGTACATGTTGACGTAGCGACACCTATAATAGTTATACGGTGCAACTGCACCTTGCACTCTAAGCGTATGTGAAATTACATTGGACTTGAGGCAAGAGGGTGTAGAGTTTTTTTAGTAGCACGACAAGAGCATTTTGCCAATTTGTCAAGCAAGTACAAAAGACATTGCTCCTCTCTCTTGTTTGCAGCCAACTTTTAACGCCATGCGGCATGACTACCCCACTCTCCTTTGTTTGGCACCAGCTTTTGGTGTGTGTGTGTTGTGTGTACATCAGAGGTATTTATAAATGAAAAAGTTGAGGGATGAAGAATGTGTTGCAAACTCTTTTGGCAAGATACGAAAGGGATAAAAGTTGATATCATGCTAACGTGAATGTCTAACATACTTGGCAAAAAAGTTCCACACCTCCGCCTAGGAGAAAAAATTTCTTTTGCTATGACATTTTTCAAATAAACACAAGTCATCGTCCTCTCAAATAAGCTAAAAAATGTTAAATGAAAACGCTTGTATGTAAACACATAGACTCAACTTATCTAAATAGTCAAATATCCTTATATTGACTAAATAAGCTAATAAGGTCCTAAACCTTTAAGACATACACCCTTTAGTTCATTGAAGCATATAATACTCTTTATACAATTTGACTAATTAAAAGTTGGGAAAATTCCGAAAATAGATCAGTCATCCTACTGCATATCACTTTCTACCCCTATTTTTTAAAAGTCTAAAATACATCGGGGCCGACTCTTGTTTGAGTCAACCTTTGTCTACATTTGACACGTGTCCTAGCCAACCAAATAAAAAATTAATTCATGTATCATATTTTGACACTTGTTGACTTGTGGTTGGATTGTACAAGTTTCCCAGTCGCTCGGTTTATTTTGAATTTTTGAAAATTTAAGGTCTAAAAAGTGATATGCACTAGGACGACTGGTCTACTTTCAGAATTTTCCCTTAAAAGTTTTACTTAGTCTAAGAGGCCATTGTTATTTGCTTGATCTTATAGAAACCTTTATCATATAAAAGCTTTCAAAAACTCATGTGATAAAACAAAAGAGATAATTACATATTTACTCAACCTAAACATGAAAATGTCATATATACCCAAAATACAACTTTTGAATGCATGATGTACAATGCATTTAAAATATGTTTTGGATAAATATGACATTATCATGTTTAAATTGGGTAAATATGGAATTGCCCCAAAACAAAAAGTATTTTATAAGTTAACTTTTAAAAGTGTGATTGGTGTAGGAGCTGAAGCTTATACAACAAGCTGTAATTTAGAGTTTTTTTGTCATATAAGTGTTTGTTGAATTAACTGTAGTTACAACTTATTATTGTAAAACTATAAAGAAAATCAAATCGGACTCACATATATTCTAAATTTTTCCCTGTTACTCACTAATGTTACAAAAAATATATAAAACACGACCTCTTCTCACCGCTCTAGAATATTATTTTTATTTGCTCATCTTATAAAATCTTCTAAGTTACAAAAGATTGTAAAGTGATTTGCACACTCCATTAATTGATTTGCACAATTAAAATGTTTATGTCATGACATTTATACCCCTACATCATTTAGTGGAGTGTGAAATCAAAACACAAATATTAAAGGTATAAATGTCATGACACAAACTTTTGAGTGTGCAAATAAATTGGTGGAGTGTGCTAATGACCTCCCTTTCATAAACTATTATGCCAAACACAACTTTACTTATAAAACTCCCATAATCCAACTATCCAAACACACCTTCATAATCATTATCACCATCATCATGGAAGAGACTGGTGATGTATAGTCCGCATTCGGGTCATGAACCCGACCAATGGACGCTACTAACACTCGAGCCCACTGCGAGTGGGCTAACACGGTAACGGTTTGGGCTCACCAAGGCCCAAACCCGAAGTTATTTATGGTCTTGATATCGATATCTCTTATTTATGGGATATGTATCAACTAACCAACTTAGGCGGGATACGCCGAAGGTTGTGGAACATGAAACCAACAAGGATTTCGTGTGTATATAAAGGGCATCTTGGCCCTTATTAAAGGTACGATCTCAAAACCCTACTCTCGAATAAACCCTAAAAAGCGATTACTTACTCTCATGGGAGGATAATCGTGGGAGATAATCCACGATAAGCCTAACGGTGTTTTTGCTTTTCTTAGTGTGCGGTCTCAAGCATCAAGGTCTAATTGATACGAGAACCGGAGTCCAATAAGGAACGCCCAACTTTTGTATCAAAAGTGGCGCCATCCGTGGGACCAATCACTAAGAACTAGAATGATAAAGCACGGAAACCTAAGCTAGCGATCGACAGTGACCTACAAGGAAGAAGCGACCAAGCGAATCGGCCTCTAAGCGGGCCTATGGAACAACCAAGACGACCTAAAACCAAAGGTCGTGCCCAGATCGGTCTTCACGGCGGTGGGACCACGACAGGACAACCCATGCCACTACGGCAACCACCGGCGCAAAAGTTCCATAGCGACCTTCTTACCACTCCCCACCAATCGGTGCGAAACGAACCTCACAACCCCGCCAGCACACCCGAGCGAAACAGGGTCCAGAGGGAAAGCAGACACCTCGGCGCTAGAAGGAGTCGCGCTGAACTAGCGCCAAGTGATTTCGTGTCTCAAAACTATGAAACCTTGGCTGCCCTCATGTAAGAGTAAGCAAAAAGAGGTCGAGTCGAGCCGCAAGCCCCGACTCAACTTCGACCAGAGCATGAGACATCCCCATCACGTCACCGAAGAAGGAGGCGCGAGAGGATAGCCGCGCCCCGGTGTTTACCGTGATCGGGAGGAGAGTTGTGAACGATGAAGCGGTGACCTCGATGATCCGGGAGAACACGAAGATGACAGATGGCGTACCAATGTCCACGCTTAGGCTTGGTAGCGCAGAGTCCACGAGACTGGGCGACCAGCACTCCCAGTGAAAGCTCTTGAGCTCGGATTACGAGGGACAAGGCGAAGCTAGCCGAAGAGAGGAAGCTCGTCCTCCGGTGACTCCTCGGACAACGAGGGAGGAGAAATAGGACATTGGAAGTCTAGGAGAAGATATCGCGACCAGAGGATCGAAGATATGTCTCTTCCACCGCGGCGACAAAAGGTGGATGCGTTCACTCGGCGCATCGGCGATTTTTCAAAAGATAAGAGAAAGCGCATGCCGCCAATGTGAAAACCTACACGGAACAGTGATCCGGACGATCACCTAAAATTTTGAGTCACCGCTACCATCGAAAATTGGCCACAACCCGTGTTGCCACATGTTCAATTCCACATTAGTGGGAAATGCGAACCGGTTCAAGATCTTCCACGCGAAGCATTGGTGGTTTTGAAGAGTTCGCGGAAGGCGCTTTGCACGAACTTTACTCAAAGGAAGAAGTGCGTAAAAACCCGTCGAACTTGCCGTGGTAAAAACGCCGCGGGAATCTACAAGCACTTATGTGAAACGCCACAAAGACGAATGCATACATGTCAAGGCATGTCCCGAATACTAAAGATCTCGTGGTTCATGAACGGTGTCAATAACCCGAACTCATCAAAGGTTGAACGACAAGGTACCCCAAACCTTTGATGAACTTATGAAACGCACGAGGTCCTTTATCCAAGGAGAAGTTGTTGCGGCAGACAGCAAGAAAGGCTACTCAAACTATAGATCACAAGAACATCCTAGGAGACAATCCAATGACCAGAGTAGCAACCGCAACAAGAACTATCGCGGTCAGGGGATCAGAAGAGAGAATGACAAGTATACCCCGCTAACCAAGACTCCAAAGGAGATATTCGCAATGGAAGGCGCGAACTTCCCGAAACCCCCACCAATGCGCACCACAGAAGAGTGGCGCGTGGGGAACGGATACTGCGACTATCATGGACATAAGGGCCACGCCACCAATGAGTGTGTCCAATTGTGCCAACTAATTGATAAGCTAGTAAAAGAAGGCAGATTGGACCATTTAGTTAAGAACATCAAGGAGGGGAAAGACAAGCAAAAGATTGGGAACAAGAAAGAAGCACCCAAAGATAAGGCTGACACCATTTACATGGTACAATCATGGCAGCGAAAGACTAGGCAGAAGATCAGCCAAAGGTTTTTCTATGGAAGCGAAATTTCTTTCCCCACCTTGGCTGCGGACAACGCAGTGGTAGAACCACTTACCATCGAAATTAATGCAGGGGGTCACGATATCCACCGCATGTATGTTGATGGAGGAGCATCCGCAGATATAATGTATAAACACTATTTCAAGCGAACGCGACCGAGATACGTAATCGATTAAGCCCGGCCATGACGCCATTGATCGGTTTTACGGAGAAAAGATATGGCCCATGGGGCATATCGCTACTAGTCAATGTTGGTAATAAGGAACACCACGACGTACCGGATGAACTTTATGGTGATCAATCCCTTCGCCATACAATGGCATTATTGGAAGACCAGTGATATCAGCCATATGCGCGGTACCGTCGACAACACATGGGATGCTCAAGTTCCCGGTGGATTGGGGCATTGTTACTCTCTACAATACCACCGTACCACCTATAGAATGTAACACGATTACAAGTGAAACGGCACACATCCCAGAACAGCGCGCAACTAAAGTATCAAACCTGAGGGTCACAATTCATCCTGATTACCCAGGGCAAGAAGTATCGATCGGGGGATCGATGTTTGATAAAGGTAGGGCTATTGTATGCGCACTCTTGCAAAAGAATCTGGATATCTTTGCATGAGAACCAAAGCACATGATTGGTGTGCCATGCTCGATTCTGAACACAAGTTGAGAATCCGGCAAGGATACTCCCAAGACGATGAAGAAGCGTGGCGGGCTCGAGCCGCGAAAAGCCATTTTGGAGGAAGTACACAAACTTGTGGATAAAGGCATCATGCGAAGTCTATTACCATGACCGGCTTTCCAACCCAAAGGATGGTTAAGAAGAGCGATGGTAGTTGGCGGATGTGCGTGGACTTCACGGATCTCAACAAAGCATGTCCACAAGATCGCACACCACTACCGTAGCTAGATTAGAAGGTAGAGTCTTTATGTGGATACCCACTTAAATGTTTCTTAGATGCATACAAAGAGTACCACCAAATCCAAATGGCTAGAGAAGATGAGGAAAACGGTTTTCATACAAGCCAAGCGCCTATTGTTATACAAAGATGCCCTTTGCTTGAAGAATGCCGACGCCACCTACCAATGATTGGTAGATAATGCATTTGAAAACAAAGGGCCGCAACCTAGAGGTTTATGTTGATGACCTTTTCATAAAAGCCATACCGAGGACTAATTGGTGCGCGACATGGAGGAAACATTTAGACACTACTAAAGATCAACATGAAGTTAAATCTAAGAAATGCACCTTTGCGCTGTAAGGCATATTCCTTGGATATTTGATAGAGCCTGATGGCATTAAACCGTGTCCAGAAAAAACGAATGCTGTCATCCAACTTCCTTCACTACGCACGTTGAAAGAAGTCCATTCTCTTAATGGAAAACTAGCCGGTTTGAACAGATTCTTGTCCAAATCAGCAGATAAGTCACTCCCCCTCTTCAAAACACTCAAGAAGTGTATAAAAAAGGGAGAATTTCAACGGACTACGGAAGCGAAGAAGCTTTTATACGGCTTAAACAACACCTAGCGGCAGCTCCCCACGCTAGTCGCCCCCATGAGGAATAATTAATTATGTACTTATCTGCGACTCATGGAGCGGTCGGTGTGATGCTCTTGACTTGATAGAATTCAAGACAAACACCGGTATATTTTGTAAGCAAAGCACTCAAGAAAACGGAGGTTAACTATAGCGCAATGGAGAAGTTGGTCTTGGCATTAGTATTCGCCAAAAGGTCACGCGCAGTACTTCCAGCGCACGCAATAGCGATGATCACATACCAACCTATCAAGCAAGTTATCTCCAAACCCGATGCATCGTGACGACTACGAAGTGGAGTGTGTTGCTAGGTGAGCATAACATCTCCCATGCACCACTAACCGTGGTTATGGGCGGTACTAGCGCACTTCATCATCGAAAACCGATGTCGATGATACGACTTCACAAAGCAAGGTGGAACTACAAGAACCATGGATCCTATTCACGGATGGATCTTCATGCGTGGACGGGTCAAGCTTGAGCCTTATCCCACGAGTCTAGAAGGAATGGAACTCACTTACGCATCGCTTTGAATTCACAACCACAAACAACAAGGCAGTATGAAGCCACGATTCTTTGGATTACGATTGCATTTCGAATGGGCATACGCAACCTAGAAGCAAATGCGATTCGGCTAGTAGCCAACCATGTGTTGGGCGAATATGTGGCTAAAGAGGAAAACATGGTTCAATACCGACAAGACCAAGTCACTAATCCGTGGTTTCGGCGGGTTTACTATCAAACAAGTTCCTAGAGGGAAAATGAAGGCGGATGCACCGAGCAAGATTGCATCCACAAGCTTTGCACTGTCAAAACAAGTATTAGTGGAGACTCTTAAAGCAAGTCCATCTCGTAGATGGAGATATCCATGATGATAGAGGAGCAAGGTCATACATGGATGACTCCAATCGTCGAGTTTATAAGCAAGGGCATACCGCCCAGAGCGAGAGGGCGCCCGACAAATACGCCGCACATCACGTAGGTTTGAACTTCGAGATGGTATATTATATCGGCGCTCATTTCTACAACCATGGCTTCGATGTGTCGAACCCTTCGCGCATTACGACTCGAGAGATCCACTCCGGCTCATGTAGTATGCACTTCGGGACCATGGTTCTTGTAGCACGCGCCTTACGGCCGATACTACCGGCTCACGATGCACCGTGATCGCGGATTTGATTTAAAAATGTGGCGATCGCCAAGTTCATAGACATAGACCCATCCCACGCCGACCGTAATGTGAGCTAACACCTATTACGCCGCCATGGCCATTCTATAAATGGGGTATCGATATTGCGGTGCCCCTTCCTGCTGCGGGGACCAAATTCCTTATTCGGCTATAGACTATTTCACTAAGTGGATTGAGGCAAAGGCGGTCACGACAATCACAGTAATCAGGTAAAACGATTTGTTTGGGAGAATATTGTATGCCGTTTCGGATTACCTGGAGAAATCATTTCTGAAAATGGAAACCAATTCTGTGACAACCCTTTCAAGGAATGGTGCGAGAAACTAAATATTGCACAGCACTTTGCGTCAGTTAAACATCCACAAACCAATGGTTTGGTCGAGCGTGCAAATGGTAGTATGGGTGAAGGAATTAAAGCACGCTTAGACAAACACAAAGGGAGGTGGGTGGAGGAATTATCACATGTTTTGTGGGTGCACCGCACGACAATCAAAATTAGCACGGGAGACACCCCCTTTTCTTTTGTCTATGGGACAGAAGCCATCATACTAGCCAAAATTGGGATGCCAACTATTCGTACTACTGAAGTTAATGTCACAACCAATGACGATGAACGGCGTATAGACTTGTACTTGTTGGAAGAAAGGCGCGAACGCGCAGCTATATGTGAGGCGAGAGCTAAGTCAAAGATGAAAGGATACTACGATGCTAAAGTTCGAAGCACCTCATTTAGACCAGGCGACTTTGTATATCGCGCCAATGATGCGAGCCATGCAGAAGATACAGGAAAACTTGGACCGAAGTGGAAGGGACCTTATGAAGTCATTGAAGCATTAGGAAAGGGCACGAACAAGCTGCATGACATGGATGGACGTGAGCTACCACGCACATGGAACATTTGCAATCTCAAATGATGTTATCTCTAGGAAAGGCTACGGCCCAGCCCACGGACACCCCACACTTTAGTAAAGTGCTCAATAAGTATCCGTGTATTTACATTCTGTTTTACTTAGGCAAATGTCTTTTTTCTTTTTACAACAACTTGCAAGTAATAATAAAACGTCGCGGTTTCTAGCTAACTCCGCGACACATTTCACCTTGTTATTTACATATTATTTATGTCTCAATATTGTCATTATATTATATTTTTCCTACATGGCGTGCATGCACTTACTAAAACCTACGATGGTAAAAGGACGAGTAAACCTACTGAATAACTCGTTGAGTAAAAGGGTTGCAAACCCATCAACATCGGATCATGTATCCTTGTTAAACACCTTATTCTCAAGACGTTGGGATAAGTTCAATGGGCATCCCACGATGGATGCGCAACAATGCACATTGTGCGTGTTCAACAAACTAGGAACCAAGACTCTTGACTCCTTGATATGATATTTACAGTACGCTTCATATCACACCATACACAATTATGATACAAGCACTTAGAAATTAAGTTTCAAGTACATTATATCATGATTTTCATACACGATTATGGACTTCATATACTATTTGCATTTATATAATTGTTTGATTCTTAGACAGCATAGACGTTCTTTATGCAAAGACAGATAACTAAGTACAAACATTATAATGGCAACCACATTCGATAAAACATATGGATCAACACGCATTCAACAAAAAAGGGAAATTTCATTATGGACCAAAAGTTCATACAAAAGGATATTTACAAAGATGCTATAGCCTATATACTATTACAACGCCTAAGATGTGAGCTCTCAACATGGTACGCAGCGTCTGACCTCTTTAAGTTTCTTCACAGACAAGATCTGGCTAATATCGTTGCCACCGACAGTACCCCGTCGGATCTCGGAGACGCTTGTTGCGCCAAGACCACAAAGAATGGCCTTTCCCTTCACACCCTTCTTCTTGCAAGCCTCATGGCATGGGCTTCTAAGGTCGCTTTCAAAGGACTTCCTTCTCGAAAGCAGGGGTTCGTGGATATCGCGTGGCGCAGTAAAGATAGGCACTTGCACCGTGACACGTCAGCTCAAAACTAGTCATTGCGCCTCTGCATCATCGACGCGGTGTCGGGCCAAGGTTAACCCTCAATAATCAAACCTATGGGATAATCCTGGTCGCGCTCAATTGGGCAACTGAGGAAGCTCCACGACTTCATTTTCTCCATCGCAATGACCCGGATCATCATAGGCACGCCATTATACCGGGCACTGGGCGGCAGCCTTGTCACAAAGCCGCTCTCATGAAGCTCTTCTATGGCCTCCGATTACCACGCCAACACAAGACCGAACAACACTCCCGAAGGTGTCTCACCTCCCGAGATTCCAAAGTATTGAGAGCGACAAGGCGAAACCATGGTCGATGAGCCACCTGCGCCAAAGAATTGTGGAAACCGGTGCGGATATAGCTCTTCATCGTATTCGCCGAGCTTGCGTAGCTTCATCTCCGCTTCTTGAAAGCCTCCCACGGTTGCATGAAACTCCTCCAACCGAGAAGTGCTCATTCTTCCCATTCTCCAAATATCCAAGAGCCTGCACGCACGTAGCCTTATAATCCTCTAATGCGGAACGCCTCTGGATCACTTGGGTTAGAAATGACATCTTTTCTCCAAAGAAGTTTTTGGCATAGGAGCTCGCCGCCTCTCCTTGACTGAGCATCCAACCGCTACCCAAAGAACAGTAATTTGCTTATCCTTCTGCGCGCTTTGGCTACTCTCCTTGGAATACCTTGACTTTAGCTGCGCAACCAATGTAGCCTGGTGCGCAGCAGCCAACACAAGCTCCTCAACAAGATGGTCCATTGGCACATCTCCAGATGCTAACGACTTAGCGCCTTGGTTCTTTGGATCCTGAGGGTCAGCGTGCAAGGGACTCGCCTCGGGTGGCGACTCCCCAGAACACTCAACAGTAACCCCAACGGCTTCAACACTGCATGCAAAGAGAAGTGAATTAATAACACAAACAGGGAATGTGATAAGTGATTCGGTGACGATACTTACTTGGGGAGCGGTCTAAGTTGCACGGGGAGGCATCGTCGATGACGACTCCACATCAAGAATGACATGACGTTTTCTCCTAGATGGGCTCGCGCCATCACCACCGCGCGCTCTTGCGCTTTACCCTTGTCCCGCCTCCTCCGACTCTATCCCGAGGACCCCACGCCTCCGATATGTCTCGTGCATGAGAACTCCATATCGGGAATGTACCACAGGGTTGGGCCGCACAAGATAGGGGTCGCCTCCCAAGACAACGGGAGCCACTCCCGGATCCTCCGAACCATCTCCATGGTGCGCCCGCAGTAGCATCCGAATGGGACTTCTCCTTCTCTCGAGGCGCACCCACAGTGACTTGGCGGGGTTTGCCAACGAACAACGCCGAACAAGTCCATCTCTGCAAAGAAGAAACAAACAAAATAAGATTTATATAAAATACAAAGGTGAAAAGAAATACTCACACTAATAAAGCAAAGGAGAAGGAAGGATGAGCACCCACACTGGTCATTCGCGTCTAGGAATGTTGGCACCTTGTCAGGACTATCGAAATAGTTGCGACCGATGCCCATGTGCACCAAAAATTCCTCTGGATAGGAATTGATGGGTATACGATTAGCATTTATCGCTTTCGCATCATCCATGACCGCACGTTTCGTGGAGTGGGCGCCATCCTTTGGTAGTGAACTCGGGTATAGAAGTCAAGTCCTAGGGAACAACGCCATCCACCCGTAAAAATTTCTCTCCGTTCCTAAGCTGCGTCTAATTTCTCGATAACACCGCATCCGCCCCGTGCTTAGCAAAGGAAACCCACCCGCTTGACCACCACGTATGGTAAACGCGGAAGAGATAGATGGTGGGGTTAATCGCCAACAAACGGCATTCACCTCGAAGTTTGTTATTTTGCCGCGCTATCTATGTGTAGTTGGGATATGTGTAGGTGATAGTAATTTAGAACGTCGCACAAGAATAAGGAGATAGGCACACGTTGATTTGCAAATTAAAAACGTGTGTATACCCTCACTTTCCTTCGTGGAAATCCGCTATGACTGCGCGGAACTACGGATGCATGGCATGGCGGATATAATACTCAAGTGAACTCACGAAGTTCGTCCTCGGTTATATCGGATGAGAAGTCGGCTAATCCATGAACCATGATGAGTTTTCGATGCGCACGTACTGTTACCTTTAAAAGTTTGTGGTTTTCTAGGTTGATATTTCGAGCTTTTTCTTTAACAATGGTGGAAAAGATTTTTACTGTGATAATCACAGTAAAAGGGAGGCGGAAGTTTATATAAGGTTCCACATCCATGCAATGATCGACACGTGGACCCCACTTTCTCTAAACGTGTGGATAGGAGTTGCTGACGTGACACACCTTCTACCCACTTTTTCACATTTTATGAAGGAAATATTTGACCTAATTAGACTAGATTCACCATATCTTCTTTTAGGTGGGAAAACTTTAGAGCTTCCCCGCTACGCCTCGAGGAAAGTATTTGCTACAGTTATTAGTCTAGCATCTGCGGGTTCCACCCTGCGCATACTAGACGGGGGACATGATGACGATAGTCCGTGATTCGGTCATGAAACCGACCAATGGACGCTACTAACACTCGAGCCCAGTGCGAGTGGGCTAACACGGTAACGGTTTGGGCTCACGAAGGCCCAAACCCGAAGTTATTTATGGTCTTGATATCGGATATCTCTTATTTATGGGATATGTATCAACTAACCAACTTAGGCGGGATACGCCGAAAATTGTGGAACACGAAACCAACAAGGATTTCGTGTGTATATAAAGGGCATCTTGGCCCTCATTAAAGGTACGATCTCAAAACCCTACTCTCGACTAAACCCTAAAAACCGATTACTTACTCTCACGCCGGAGGATAATCATGGGAGACAATCCCACGATAAGCCTAACGGTGTTTTCTGTTTTCTTAGTGCGCATGTCTCAAGCATCAAGGTCTAATTGTTACGAGAACCGGAGTCCAAATAAGGAACGCCCAACTTTTGTATCAACAGAGACCATTATGGAAGAAAGATAAGAGGAAGTCATCAAACCTACCAAACCCCATAACCCGACCCGACAAATATCCACATTTCTTAAACCATGTGCTGCAGTTTTAACCCATAACCTTAAGCCCTTTCCTTTGAGTACTAATGATAAAAAAAATTTATAAAAATGTGACCTTTGAAAATGGGTTTAAAACCCACCAGAAAGTTGGAAAGATTGGGTGAATACCATGCACTTAAAGCATAAATCCACGTGGCAAAAAGCTGGAATTTATAATGTTGTACTTAACTCATCTTATAAAATCTTGGAAAATCATGAATTGGTTTTGTCCTTTGTTAAGAAATGGTGTCATGAGACTAAAACATTTGTGTTTGTTTGGGGTGAAGTTGGTATTACTTTGGAGGACATTTTGGTTATTGGTGGTTTTTCGGTTTTGGGTCAAAATGTTTTTGATGATGTGGGGAGTGATGTGGAGTCGGAAATGGTATTTGGTGCGTTAAGTGAGGCGATGGGGCAGTTGGGTAGGTCTAGTTATAGGAATGCGAGTCAAGGTGGTTGGATTAAGATGTTTAAAGATAGTGGTAGTGAGATTGAGCATGAGGCGTTTATTGCGTCATGGTTGTCTAGATTTGTTTTTCCTTCGTCTAGTAACATGGTTGTGTTAGGATTGCTCTTGCGCCTGCTGTTCTTGCTTGTGTTTATCAAGATTTAATCTTTTTGAAATATAGGATTCGTCTTAGTGATGAAACACATGTTATTAGTTGGGCTCCTATGTAGCTTGTTCAAATTTGGATATGGGAAGGGTTCTGAAGATTAGTACTAAATACGAAATTGGTTGCAACCTAATATTTGCTAGATGGGAGAAAATGAATGCATGTGTAGATGATGTTGGCTCGTTTGTCGATCATTGTGCATTATAAGATTTTATTTGGCAGCCGTATGTTAAGGATTCAAATGAAAATGCGGGGTTTAGTTGGTTTATCGAGAAAAGGGAAGGTGTGTTGTCTTTGGGGATTGCTTAGATGAAGAATTGGAGTCAGGGGTTCGATGTGTAAGAGTGTCTGAGTTGCGATGAAGAATTGGGATAAATGGAAGCTGTATCCAACAATACTTGCCTCATAGAGTTGCGATGCAGTTTGGGATGAACCAAGATGTTCCTGCTGATGTGGCATGAGTGAATGAAAGTCGTGAAATCGCTTCGGAGTAGTAGTTTGTGTTGGAATTATATAACATGACAATCATATATAAAACACATAACACATCAAAGAAACATGCGGAAGCGTATAGAAACGAATAATGAATAATTAACTAACATAAACATAAAGTATGCGTACCTTTTGATTCTAGCCGAACAAGAATCAATTCCACAAAACTAGCAATTGAGATGAACCCTAATTAGAGTTTATAGGATTATAAGAATTACCCCTTACTGTTTTGTAATTCAATCCAAGATACAATCAATAGTGTGATAGTAACACGTTCTTGTACAAACGTACTATTAACGAATTAAAGTAAATGCCAGTTTAAATAAACACAAAACAATTTGTTTGATGAACAAGAAAATCTGATCGACCCTACAAAGGGATTAGTTTGATTGGTTATCACCAAAGAAAAAGAAAAACAACTTTTAGGGTTATTGTGTGTACAAAAGGTGAAAAACAATCAACCCCTAACCTTGTTTATATACTAGTAGAAACTTAGAGCTCAAGTTAGATTAGGATTAGGAAACCCCAATCCATATAACCGGCAATACAAACCCAAAAGGGTTTCCTGATCCTTCTTGACATCTAATTTTTACTTTAGCCCTTTTCTTTTAATACTTAACGACCGTTAGTCCATTACATTTAATTACTTAACGTTCATTATGTGTTTTGTGTAATTAATAACTAAATATAAAATTTTATATTTAATTATTAAACTTTAATTCTCATACGTAAAGTGTGCAATCCCGTGGTCTCGAGTTCGATCCTAACACACATCTATTAATATTTTGTCCATTAAACTAAGAGTTTGCAGTATCTGGTTTGTGATATCGCGACCGAAGTTATTGGCAGAGATGGATCAAGAAATGATGGTAGTGATAGTATTCGTACATTGGGTGAACTTGAAACTAGATCAGTAAACTTGAAGAAGTACATGCACATCTCAAAGCTAAAAAAGGGAATTGTTGATGTAGTTTGCTTATCGTGGCAAATTTCTTTATAGTTTTACACACGTATATTATTAGCTTATATCTTTAGAGGTGTGGTTCAGGAATGTATGTTTACATGAACCAAATATGGTTTGTCCTCAATTTAGAACTTCTGTTTCGTGCAGCATTCGAATATCTAACTCTGGAATCGTGATTATCGTCCTACTTATTGGTGAATGGAGTTACAGTAATAACTGGTGCATTGCATCTAACCTTTGGTTCCGGCATGTTTTCTCGAAGCTTGTCACATGTAGCCTGATATATCAGTCTGTTTTGCTGCTGAGACTGTTTTCCTTTTAAACGATACTCAAAATCCTTCTAAGGTTGCCTGCTGCAAGACTCGTAGCATTAATGACATGGTCATTTACGTTTAAGAAATTGGAGAGAAAATTCTATCATTTCGATGATGGTTATAGGAGATTCTATCATTTAATGACTCGTAAATTTCTATCAATTACGTTTAAATGACCTGAGAAAATTACTGATTTATAAACTCTTTAGGTTGTTTTCACCACGAATTTGTAATCATGTGATCAAATACAGTAAATCCCTATGGACTGGTATCCTGCAATCTGGATGAGGCATTTAAAAGTCAATGTTCCCAAATGCTATTGGATGTGATTTCCAAATGAAACCTATGTTTTGTATGTAATATTTGTATTCCTTGAAGTCTTGAACACAACTTGAAGAAAATACAAACACGAGATGCTTGGTAAATGAGCAGGTCTGCTTGATAAATGAGCAGGAAAGCTACTTGGTAAAGGATCCGGGAAGATGCTTAATTAGTAAATGAGCGGTAAATGACCTTTGTATAAAGGTGGGCAGACATTGGACTGCTAACTCAACATTATGTTGAAGACAATTATGTTGTTACACAGAAGAAGGTAATTAAGGATGTTGCCTTGACTAAGGTGGTTCCTAGGCCGAGGTTTAAACATGGTTTAGTATCGGGATTGGCTAAAGTATTAGTAATAAGGTGGAAATTGCTAGTAAGAATGAAAACTAGAATAGAAGGCACATGTGGGTCGGCTAAACAATCCATAAACCAATTGGATTTCGTCTTGGTCGTACGTTTTTCTTTTTAGTCTATACAACATATAGCTTTAGATTAATGTTGTATATATCTTTGTAAATTTAACGTTATAAGCTTTCATAATTATAGGGAACGTTTGTGTATATATTAGTAGCTAAGGTATGTCTTAGCACGTTTGGCGGTCTGCTGAATGTTTGTGTATTGTTTTGATGAGTAATATGTAGTTCACCCTTTCACCCACTAAAGGGAACTCTTACGAGTATATTGTCTCGTGTGTTATGTTATTCTAGGCGACATTGTTGTTTATCTCATGTTCACTAAATTGTTGCTTGTGCTCGATAAAAATTTATGATCTAGCGTTCCGCGATTGAACATCAGGTTTGTTGTCATAGTTTTCCAACAAATTTATGATCATATTTAACCATACCATGTTGTATCTAAAGACATAATTTGTTAAGAGGTTTAAGAATCCCGTACCATGGTGTTTATTTGCTTCTAATTTTTTGAATTTTGGCCTATACATCAAACATGATCTAATTGTTTATTTTTTGCATTGCAACGGTCTCTTTATAGTATTAAGCAGGCACCTAGGGCATGGTTTCAACGATTTACTGCTTTCATTACTACAGTTGGGTTTAGTCCTAGTCGTTGTGACTCCTCTTTATTCATTTACAGACAAGGAGATGAAACTGCATTTTTGTTACTTTATGTGGATGATACTGTTCTCACTGCTTCATTTGATAGTTTGTTACAGTGGATCATTGCTTCTTTACATACAAAATTCTCTATGACCGATTTGGGTGCTCTTAATTATTTTTTTGGATGTTTTCAGTTACGCGTGACTCTTCTTGGATGTTTTTGTCACAGCGTAAGTATGCTATAGAGATTTTGGAGCGTGAACATATGGTTGGTTGTAACCCTTCTCCGACTCCTGTTGATACTAAGTCCAAGTTAGGTGATTGTGGTACTCTAGATGTTGATCCTACATTATACAGGAGTCTTGCATGTTCTCTTCAGTATGTTATGTTTAATCGACCTGATATTACTTAGGCTATGTATCAGGTTTGTCTTTATATGCATGATCCACGAGAACCTCATTTTCTGCTC
The DNA here is from genome assembly GCA_022545495.1 of Chrysanthemum lavandulifolium. NCBI lineage: Eukaryota > Viridiplantae > Streptophyta > Magnoliopsida > Asterales > Asteraceae > Chrysanthemum > Chrysanthemum lavandulifolium. The sequence continues at coordinate 245,498,166 of CM040245.1, read as the reverse complement.
TTAAGCGGATTTTACGTTATGTTCAGGGGACATTAGACTATGGCTTACAGTTATTTTCATCTATTACCAAGTCGTTGGTTGCTTATTCGGATGTTGATTGGGCTGGTTGCCTAACTACTAGGCGGTCTACTTCCGATTATTTTGTTTTTCTTGGCAACAACTTACTCTCATGGTCCTCTAAGCGTCAGCCAACGCTTTCTCATTCTAGTGTAGAGGATGAGTATCATGGTGTTGCCAATGTTGTTGCTGAAACATGTTGGATCCGGAATTTACTTTGTGAGCTTCATACTCCTTTATCTTCGGCTACTCTTGTTTATTGTGATAATGTGAGTGTTGTGTACTTGTCTTCTAATCCGGTTAAGCATCAGCGGACTAAGCACATTGAGATTGATATTCATTTTGTTCGTGATTTGGTTGTTGTTGGTGAGGTTCGAGTACTACATGTTCCTTCTGTTGGAATTATATATCAAGACATTCAAATAAATAATCACAAAAATATCAAAGTAATAGTGCGAAAGCGTATAGGATGTATTAACGAATAATTAATTAACATAAAGAATATGCGTACCTTTTCTTGATTCTAGCCGAACAAGAATCAAATCCACAAACTAGCAACGGATGAACCCTAATTTGATTTAGTTAGGATTATGTGAATTACCCTCACCGCTTTGTAATTCAATCCAAGATAATAACAAAAGTATGTTATTACTATGTTCTGTACACACGCACTAAACCGAATTAAAGTAATGCTAGTTTTTAGTAAACGAATAACTTGATGTGGAAAGTTTAAGGATCGACACCCACAAAAGGTGTGGCCGATCGGTTTGGACAAAACACCCACAAAACAATTTTAGGTTTAGCTTCATGAATACAAGAGATGCAAAGACAAGACCCCTAGCCTTGTTTATATACCCAAGCAAACTTGGTGAACAAGTTATGGATTGTTTCCTAATACCCCTAGGCCGATCGGTTCTAAACCTCCACAAGGGGTTCCGGAATCTTCCAAACTTTGCAATTAAGTCCTTTCCAAATACCTTTAACGCATCAGTTAGTCCATTACATTAATTACTTAACGTCCGTTAGTTATTTCGTTTAATAAATAAATAAATACAACATTTATATTTAATTATTAACTTTAAATTCTCATACGAAAGTGTGCAATCCCATAGTCTCGAAGTTCGATCCTAACTCACGCTCTACTAATTTATATCCATAAAACCAACAGCCCCACTGGATATATCTTAATAGAGTGATCACATTCGGTTAGCGTCTAGCAACACTTGATGCCTCTAGTACAACTCGAGCAAGGCTCCTCGAAAACCTTTAATGATTTCTCCTTATTATTATCCTTTTGTTTCTAATACCACGTTAAATAAAGATATGGAATTAAGTCATTCTTTATATAACTATTCTGCTTCGTTTGTAAGTGATTGACCAAGATTACCGAATCATCTAAACATTTTTAGGGAGATTTGGGTGCGGCCGACAAACATCTTGTCAACCCTACGAGGCCCAAGAAGATTAAACTCCAAATAAATTTGAAGGAACAAATTCTATTTTGACTACAAGAATAACCCACAAACTTTGTAACATTTCGAAAACAACCTTATGACTACCGCCACGTATAGCGTTAAGTTGCTCCACGTAAATGCACTACATTCATGACACTTATCCGTATCTCAAGTCTAAGGATAACTATTCATAATTTACTTATAACAATATCCACAAAGTAAATTATGTAGTTGGATAAGTCCTATATTCAATTCATTGAATATCATCCAAATTGGTATGCATTCTCATCAATATACTTTCAAGTATATTCTACCACATCTCTTAGATTTGTCTTAGTTTAATGATACTCCAATATCATTAATCGACAACGGACATTTAGAATAACTTAGTTACTCAGGGATTAAACATGCAAATATAGGACAACAATATTATAAATGAACATAAACATAATCCAAACTTTATTTCATCAAAATAATAAATGTTTTACAATATCCTTTATCCAAATACTAATCACGCTTATGCATGAAACTTTTAGCTAAACGAAGTCCAATTCCATTGGCAAGTCCTACAAGCTTGTCTTTAGCTAAAGCCTTAGTGAACGGATCACTAAGTTATCATCTCGTGTGAACTTTCAAGAGATTTATTTCACCTTCCGGACTTGTTCCCTAACATAGTGATACTCAGTAGAAAATGTTTGGTGCCCTTCATGACCTGTGTTCATTGGCAAATATGATTGCGTTAGAATTGTCACAATACAAATCATTAGGCGATTCAATCAAGGCATAACACCAAGCCCGAAATGAATTTCCTAATCCAAACAAGCTCCATTGCGCCTTCCAAAGCAATTTATGTATTCGGCTTCGTCGAGACATCGCATCAGACTCGCTTCTTGCTCTTCCAATAATGCTCCTCCATTGATGACAAAGACATAACCCGTCGAGACTTCGATCATCTTTATCACATCTGCCAGACGCATCACAAGAATCTGTAACACCAAGCTTTGTGTCCGATTTCCACCATACACTAAAAACATATCTTTAGTATTTCTAAGATACTTTAGAATATGTTAACAAAGAATCCATGAAGTTCACCCGGATTCGCTGATATCGACCGTCATGTTTTGAGCGAACGCCACATCCGGCCTTGCATCTCACAAGATACATAATAGATCCTACTGTACCAAGCATAAGGAAGTTTACGCGCGCGCCACCTCAGCAGTGTGAAGCACACATATCGCTACATAAGCCATGCTTTACTTCCATCGGAAATATCCTTTCTTGGAATTTTGCATATTGAATCTCTTCAATATTTTATCAATGTAAGCGCTTTGACTTAAACCAATTAACCACTTTGACCTATCTCGGTGAGATCTTAATTCCCTGAATGTATGCAACTTCTCCTAAATCCTTCATGGAAAACACTTCCCAAGATATGCCTTAACATTTTGCATACTTGGAATGTCTTTTCCCATAATTAATATGTCATCAACATAAAGAATTAGGAAAATAACATCACTCCCACTAGCTTTGTGATATACACATGGCTCATCAAGATTTTGAACAAATCCATACCTTTTAATTTCTTCATCAAATCTTTTATTCCATTGCCTTGATGCTTGCTTCAATCCATAAATGGACCTTTGAAGTTTGCATACGCTTTGAAATTGTGGATTCACGAACCCTCAGTTGCTTCATATAGATGTCTTCATCTAAGCGACCATTTAAGAAGGCGGTTTTGACATCCATTTGCCATATCTCATAATCATAGTACCGCTATAGCTATGAGAATTCTAATAGCTCTAATGTCCGCACACAGAGAAAAGGTCTCCTCGTAATCAATGCCATAAGTTTGAGTAAAACCTTGCGCAACTAGACGAGCTTTATAGACGTGTACATTGCCATCTATGTCGGTCTTAATCTTATAGAGCCACTTACTCCCAACCACCGAGGCGTTTGGAGGTAAGTCAACTTCTACCCGACTTCATTTTCTCTCATGGATTGCATTTCATTCATTGCAACCGCCATTTAGCCTTGTCGACTTGCCATGGCGACTTTATAACTAGTAGGCTCTCCAAGATCTTCTAACATAGTTTCCTCAACCTCACGTTAAGACATAGACGTTCAGTGCACGATATTCCTTACGGATCTACGAATGGAATCACTTCAACTTCGGTGGAGGACCCACTATCGTGCTCTACCGTATACGTTAGTGTTTTCGGAAGGTAATGCATCTTCTTGATCATCTTCCGGATCATAAACTCTCCCATCGAATTCTTGAGATACGAGATCTCTTCAAGAAAATCTCCATACCTAGCAACAATTACTTTATTTTTAGTTGGATAGTAAAAGTAGTAACCCATAGTTTCCTTGGGTATCCTACGAAGATACACTTTCTGATCTTTGTTGGAGTTTATCTGCCGAGTCGCTTAACATACGCCCGCAACCCCGCACCTTTAAATAAGACAGTTAGAGTTTTACCATGCCATATTTCATATGGTGTCTTATCAACCATCTTTGTGGGAACCATATTTAGAATACGAACAACAGATTCTAAAGCATAATCCCAAAAGGATAAAGGTAGAGTGGTAAGATTAAACATAGATCGTATCATGTCCAACAATGTACGATTTCTTCTCTCGATACACCATTTTGTTGTGGAGTATATGGAGAAGTGAGATTCTGGACAATTCCATTCTCACTAAGTAATCTTTAAACTCTTGGCTTAGATACTCGCCTCCTCCATCGGATCAAGAGCTTTAATCTTCTTTCCCAATTGCGTTCTACTTGACTTTGAAAGCCTTAATGTTTCAAACACCTCATGTTTATGCTTAAGTAAATAAACATAACCATAACGGCCGAAATCATCAAGAAGGTTAAGAAGTAGCTAGCACCTCTCTTTGACACATGTCTAAGTGGTCCACACATCAAGATGAATAAGACCAAGTAGATCATAAACCCTCCATATTGCTATGAAAAGGTTTCTTAGTCATCTTCCCATATATGCATGACTCACATTTATCAAATGATTCATCATTGATATTTTGCAAAGCCCTTCTTGTTGTAGCTTATGCATGCGAGCCTTGCCTATATGAGCAAGTCTACAATGCCAAAGATAAGAAGAATTCAAGTCTAACTTTATCTTCTTGTTAATGCTAAACATTGAATTATTATTATTGTTAGATTCATTTCCAATCACATCAATTTCAAACACACCATTCACAAGAATTGCTTTAAAATAAAATACACCATTTAAAGAAACATCAATTCCATTACGTGAAATAGTATGAGTAAAACCATCATCCAACAAAATCGAAAGGAAACAACACCTCTAATTATAGAAGGTGCAGAATGACAATTGTTCAATAAAAGACTAAGCTCAAGGCAATACTAAACTAAACGTTCTTATGGCTTCAACAATGTGCATGCGCCATTTCACGCAGATATTGCTCCCCATAAGCAAGCTTCCTTTCCACTTAAACCCTCGCAGTGTATTACAAATGTGAATACCACACCGTATCATATACCCAGAATTATTATGATTTAGAGTAAATAATTCAATGACAATAAATTACTCAAGTACCGCGCCATGGACCCTTCATACTTCATTTTATTTGCCCGCAATTCATCAAGATAGAGAGCACGCTTTCTTCCAATGCCCAACGCCTACGGTGATGGCATGCTTGATCCTTTTAGGATTATCCTTCCTAGAGTAGGTTCTTGGGTTGAGGTTGATAGGCCATCACCGCTTGCCTTTGTCAACCTTTCCTTACCCTTCCCTTCTTGTTGTTCGCACGCGGTTTTGGCTTATTAATCCTTCCACCCCGAATAGCAAGTACCGGGCGAGGAACCTTTGAGGCAACCCTTCTCATAATCACGAGCAATGCGTGTAGGTCAAGAATCGCCTTCCCACGCAGCGCATATTGAAATTTCGACAAAACCATTAAAATCCTTGTTAAGGGATCTATTAATCGATTCACGACCATGTCATCCTCATAAGTTTTGCCAAGTGCTTTAGTGGTCCATGTAACCTTTGATTTCCAAAGACACGAGCACTTACGGGTTTACCCTCTCCCCGCCATACCGTAACGCGGTCGGTCAAGTCATAAATCTCGACGGTGGTTTCTCAAACATAGTTCAAGTTCATTGAGCATATTATATGGGAAATAATGTTCGAACCGCTTTGAAGAGCAGATTCCATTGTTCCCAACATAAGACAAGCCACATCATTATGACGCTTATTCTCCGGCTTCCACTCGCCCTTTTGAGCTTGAGTAGCTTCAGACCGCTTGGTTCAAGAAGACAAGGTTCATAAAGATATTTCATACAACAAGAACTCTACAGACAATTTTAAAGAGCGGTGCCAATCATTGAAATTTTAGAGCTACCAACTTTTCTCGATCAAAAAGCTTTTGAACGCAATATTGAGTGCGAGTGTTAGTGTTATCGGTATTTTGAGCCATTTCTCTCGGAAAAGTTCAAGTATTAGTATTTTCGATAATACACTTTTCAAGAAAATAAATATACCCAAGTTAATATAAACATATAACCATATAATTTTCTCGAAAACTAGGATCCAATTATCATAGGTTCATTACATCGGTTGATCCGCTAGCAACGAACGCATATAATAAGGTAATCTGTCGAACATTAATTGGCAAACAATTTCCAACTCCTAGATCATTATGGGATTTATATTTTCCAACGCTATTGCAAATATAAACATGTTTCATCCCATCTTATGCCATTGAGTCCAAGTCTCACTTCCTACTCAACTTAAGTGTCTAACTTAAAGAACCGCAAATATGTCCATGTAAGGTCTCACTTTACATAGAGATTTACCCTCCATCACAATCTAGCCAAGTACTCTCATGACATAAATTGCAACTTCAAGTGTTCCTTTAATTAGATGGCATATTCTTAATTTAAAAGGTACTAGTTTTGATTTTATGGTCAAATCAAATATGTACAAAGATGTCATGCATTCATCTTGTAGCATAATTTAATAAAAACTTTTATTACCAATTTTAAAGATCAAATTATCAAAGTCTTGACCGAGGTATTGGGTTCACCAATCAAGGAATTTAGTGTTAATTATCGTCCATTATACCTTACTTTTGCATAAGTGTAAACACTTAGTGTTTCGGATAATTACCACCAAGTGGCGCATGGAATTAAAACTAATTCGCCTTAAGATGAGCTTGTACATTATATGGCTTACTAAGTAGCTCCATTCGGACTTACAGAGGGCGGAGGACTGTAAGCGCAAACGATAACCTTAGACATCCATTCAAGTGTGATCATGCGCACTTCTTAAATAACCCTTTATAGTTCATTCGAATGGGTGAGCTGCTCACCATTGTACCAAAATCACCAATCAATTAAACTATTGAAAACTTAACTCTTCCAAAACAAATTAAATTTCGCCATTGTTTAGTCCGTATTATTTTTCTATTCAAAATTACCCTTGCTTAAAACTGCCTAACATAATAAACAAACAAGTAACAAATAAAAATAAACTACTAAAAACAATGCGCCCATAATAAACAATTTATACGTGTAAACAAGTAGCCACATGCAACTTATTCGATAAAACCCTATTAATAATCAATATCTAGGTTAAATTAATGTATATATTAATTTAGGGTTTTCACCCAAAGAATAGAAAGTGAGCCACATACATCGATGAATCGATCACGTAAACCCTTAATTAATTTATACCAAATTGCACATAATTGATTCATTAATATATATAATTGAGTCTTCCCAATTCAAGATTTATCGAATAAATATGTCTCAACAATTAAACAATATATCAGCAACTTATCCATGACTAACATGCATGTATAATCATGGATATCATAACAATTTATACAAGTAAGTCACAAGATCGCATATAAAAATTCCATGACACATAACAAATTATTCATGAATTAATCACGTAATCAATATTAATTATAGGTTTTAATAAGGTTAGCAAACAATTTCAAAACCCTAAAAATATGTGTATGTCGACATAAAAAAAATAGGTACGCCCAATTTACAAAAAAATTCACCAAAACATAAATTAAACATAAACCCTAGAATAACATAGCAAACAACATACAAGTATTTATTTTATTACGCTTATGTAATTAATTACTCATTAAAACCAATGACTCGTGATGCCATCGTTGGAATTATATATCAAGACATTCAAATAAATAATCACAAAACATCAAAGTAATAGTGCGGAAGCGTATAGGATGTATTAACGAATAATTAATTAACATAAAGAATATGCGTATCTTTCTTGATTCTAGCCGAACAAGAATCAAATCCACAAACTAGCAACGGATGAACCCTAATTTGATTTAGTTAGGATTATGTGAATTACCCTCACTGCTTTGTATTTCAATCCAAGATAATAACAAAAGTATGTTATTACTATGTTCTTGTACACACGTACTAAACCGAATTAAAGTAATGCTAGTTTTTAGTAAACGAATAACTTGATGTGGAAAAGTTTAAGGATCGACACCCACAAAAGGTGTGGCCGATCGGTTTGGACAAAACACCCACAAAACAATTTTAGGTTTAGCTTGTGAATACAAGAGATGCAAAGACAAGACCCCTAGCCTTGTTTATATACCCAAGCAAACTTGGTGAACAAGTTATGGATTGTTTCCTAATACCCCTAGGCCGATCGGTTCTAAACCTCCACAAGGGTTCCTAATCTTCCAAACTTTGCAATTAAGTCCTTTTCCAAATACCTTTAACGACTGTTAGTCCATTACATTAATTACTTAACGTCCGTTAGTTATTTCGTTTAATAAATAAATAAATACAACATTTATATTTAATTATTAACTTTAAATTCTCATACGTAAAGCGTGCAATCCCATAGTCTCGAGTTCGATCCTAACTCACGTCTACTAATTTATATCCATAAAACCAACAGCTTCTCGGTTTTAGTATGCGGATATTTTCACCAAGGGATTACCTTCGACTTTGTTTCATGAGTTTCGTGACAGTTTGAGTGTTCGGTGTCCTCCTACTCAAACTGCAGGGGAGTGTTAGATGATATATTGATGGGCCAGTTTTGGCATGTATGGGTAACGGCTCAATAGTTTTGTATATATACTTTATGTACTCTTTGTATTCATTATCAATTCAATAGAGAGATACTCACTTATAGTTCCTAGGCCAAGGTTTAAACATGGGTTAGTATAGGTATTGGCTTAGTAATAAGGTGGAAATTGTTAGTAACAATGAAAACTAGAAAAGAAGGCGCATGTGGGTCGGCTAAACAATTCTAAAACCAAATGGAGTTCGTCTTGGTCGTACATTTTTCTTTTAGTCTATACAACATATAGCTTTAGATTAATGTTGTATATATCTTTGTAAATTCAATGTTGTAAGCTTTAATAAATAAAGGGAACGTTTGTGTATATATTAGTAGCTAAGGTATGTCTTAGCACTTTTGGTGGTCCGCTAAATGTTTGTGTATGGTTTTGATGAGTAATATATAGTTCACCCTTTCACCCAATAAAGGGAACATTTGAGGGTATATTGTCTCGTGTGTTATGTTATTCTAGGCTACATCATTGTTTATCTCGTGTTCACTAAATTGTTGCTTTTGCTCGATACAAATTTAATTATGATCTAGCGTTCTGCGATCGAACATCAGGTTTGTTATAATTTTCCAACAAATTTATGATCATATTCAACCAGACCATGTTGTATCTACAGACATATTGTGTTAAGAGGTTTAAGAATCCCAGACCATGGTGTTAATTTATTTGCTTCTGATTTTTTGCATTTTGGCCTATACATCAAACATGATCCAATAGTAGCACGCTACGCATATATATTGAACCTAGTTGCACATTTAGTGATTGATAAACTTTGTCAAATGAATGAAAGTTTCATTCATTTTAATAGATAGTTTCGAGAAAATTGATTATTTAATGCGTAAAAGGTAATTTCGAGCAAGTTTACAGGAGACAGGAGATAGTGGTCTTTGTTTTGAAAGTGTAAATTATGAATATAAAGTTGACTTGAGGTCCACCTACTTGCATTATTTAACTTCTGATCCACACGAATATAGTAGAATTATCATTTCATTTTGGATACCCATTCATATCCTGTGCTTGATTCTTAACCAATAAGAAAAGGTTCAAAAGAATTTGGTACTGACTTTTGTCTGCAAGGGTTAGAAAGTTCAGTCAGTAAAAGTCAGAAAACACTGTTTAAACCATGTTGGTACATTTTCCAGCATTTATTTCAGTTAAATCTGTATTAGAACCCAGCTAAATGTTTTTTCTGCACTTAAATGGCATTTCATCAAATTTAGTGCATAAGTCATCATCTGTTAGTAGTATGTAAGAATGTGTGATCAAGTTCATCATATTGAAACTAGGTGAAGTTTTGCGGGATAAGTACTCTACAGAATGATACATTAATTTTTAGGATGCTATATGGATTATAAATTCACTTTGGGTGACTTATGGGACATTTAATTTTAAACTTCATTTCAGCGGTAAGCCAGTAGCCATAGCAAATATTCCAATAAATTTTAAATGATCCTTTGTTAAATGTACTTTGACTTTTGTGGTCAAAGTTGTTATGTCAAAGCTCAAATCGTTAACATATAGCAAAAGGGGTTGTGTTTTATTAGATTTTGTTGAAATTATATCTGCTACAAAGTTCTGAATAATCACAAAAGTGTCAACTAATAAACGAATTGCGTTTCACGTCTAGACCTAAACAAAATTTAAATAAACAGAAATATCTTGAAAGATATGAGTTTGGTTTTACGTTAACAATGTGAATGTCGGCTAAACTCTGAGTTTGATTTTGGTAAAGATATTTCCTAAACAAAGTTTAAACAATTCTCAGTTTGGGTTTTGGTAGACATAATCAGTCTTTTAGTCTGAAACCCCTCATTAAAGACTAATCCAGTCCTAGCCTAGACAAGGTTTTTATGCATTGATATAATCTTTGAACAAAATGATTTAAAGGGTTTTCTAAGATATATTTTCGTACATAATCTAAGCTGTTGAATTATTGCTGCACTTTTAAAGGTTTTCTTACTTTATGTGCATCCTGGTTTTGTATGTAGAATGTTGAAAACTTCAATATGTGAAAACATGTTAAAACTTACTCTACTTAGAATCTAGATAACCATGCTACCTCACTAATAAATAAATTCGAGACCAATTTAAAGTTTTCAAAGTCAAAGGCGTAATCCAACTTGAATTTACAAAACGGGGATGAGGTTGGGTGGCAAGTAAAACAAAGCGGGTTTTAGAAAAGGACCACACAAAATCGGGTTACTCACCATGCCTAACTTAGTTGTATCAGTGCACCACTATAAAAGCCGCTTGACTCAACCCAACCCGTAGTCAGCCAACTTGTTTGACCCGTTGTATAAAGTGACCCATTTTTATTCTAATCTGTTTTGAGATGTTACCAAATCCTAAATCATTAATCCTATAATTTTGGTTTTCTTTCTAGTAATTTAGGAGCTTGTTGAAGACGAAAGATCGGAGAAGCTAGCTTTCAATGATATTTGGTAAACATACTTAGAAATTCCTTTCAAAGTGTAATTTGAGTATCGGAGGTTTAATTTGTGTAGTATGAAATTGCAACAGATTTGAGTATCTAATTTCGTGAAGCATGATGTCGCTATGAAATTGTATGTGCAGAATTATGCTGCAATATTTGTTTTAAAATGTAAAATTATCAAAATAGTGACACTTAAAGGCGTGTAGAAGTTTGCATTGTGTTCATGATTAAAGCATCACTAGTTAAACTGTGCAGTTTCAAAATTTGCTACGGTTCTTAGGGTGGGTCTTTTGAAGCTTTTTCACTTTAAAAAGCATGAACTTTTAGAATTAATTTTCCAAGTGTCACAATTATCTTACTTTCTCCACGCTCTAAGATGTCCTGCATTTTATGACGCCAAGTATTTCCATGCTATCCTCTTGCGTGTACTTGTAGTTTTAACACACCAAAAACCGTGGAAATATGCCCCAATCCGTCATTGAAATCTCGACACTTATTTCTCTACAGTATGGTTAACCGTCGACTTTTTTTTATATGGATCATAATTTTGCTACATTTATAAGTTACACATATATTTTAAAAATAATCTACATATATAAGTGTATTACGATTAAAAACAAATAGTGTCACAAATGTTTTCAAAATTTTAATTATAAACATCTTTTCCATTTTGCCACACTTCCTGGTGTGACACGCAGTTAATATTTTCACACTTTTAACCATGACATTTGGATCATATCTCCACACTTATATATGTAGGAAAATTTGTCACACCATTTATATCACATATGAAAGAAGTGTGACTCTATAATTTTATACATTTTAATCATGGACATTTTATTTTTAAATGTGAAAATTTTAACTAGTTTTTTTTTAATGCGTGTATATAGTTACACCATTTGTTGTAGGTCCTATTCATCAAACATTATCTAATTGTAGCACGCTACACATAAATTTTGAACCTAGATGCATATCTAGTGATTTGATAAAACTTGTCAATTGAATGAATGTTTCATTCATTTTAATAGGTAGTTTCGAGAAAATTGATTGTTTAATGTGTAAAAGGTAATTTGGAGGAAATTTACAAGAGACAGAAGATAGTGGTCTTTGTTTTGAAAGATATCACGTAATTTGTTTAAAGTGTAACTTATGAATATAAAGTTGACTTGAGGTCAACCTACTTGCATTATTAACTTCTGATCGACATGAGTAGAATTATCATTTCATTTTCAATAGCCATTCATATCCTGCGTTTGCTTCTTAACCAATAAAAAAAAATTGTAAGTCCTCTCCTCAACTTTGTTTTTATTTCTGAATATGAATTTGTTGATTGTTTTTGCATTTGTGTTTATTTATAGCTTGAACCTAATACGATTGTTCAAAAGCAAAATACACGTTTCTTCTTTATGTAATTAATTGTAGCCCGTTTACACCATTAGAGTAAACAAATGTGTTCAAATTGTTGTAACTCACCATTTTGCCATTCTCTATTTAAATCAAACCACACTATAGTTGCATTATTTTACATGTGCCGTGAGTAGAATGATCCTCCGTTGTTTATTGCAGTTCTAAAACCTCAAGTCATCTTCTGTTTTGTACTTTTTAAATGTGTATTCTCTTACTCTAACTTAGTGCTTTTTATAAATCATATTTCTAAATGATTTCGGTTTTATTCGGATCCTATTCGATTTGATGAGGTTCGTTATTAAATTTCATAGGCTTAAATTGATCAAGTAGTTATTGAATACTCAAAGATAACTACAAATAGAATTATATAGACTTGGAGACTTTTGTCGAGTCAACTTATGTTATTGATCCAGCCATCTATGTTTTGGAGTTGAAAATTTTAATAAAAGCTTCATTAATCAATAATCATTTATTGCAAATTCTCAAACAATCTAGTTCATCTTTATCACTTAATTTATTATACTTTATAAAGTTTTCATTCTTGATACTCCGTATAAGTTTAGGGCCCGTTTGGTTTGTTGATGAGGTTAGAATCGGATTTAGATTTAGATTTGATATAAAAGAAACGAAGAAAAAGAAACTATTTAATAATTTTAAAATGTATGTTTTTTTAGATATAATTTGAATAAAATATATTATTTAAAAATAAAAAGTACACATGAGAAAGAAAATTCAAAAAAACATGCGGTTTACATTTCGTGATGGAATAAAAAATGTTACTACGTATTTCCTTAGTTTGATTCCACCAAACCTACCAGTGGGTCGGGTATGGATTTTTTTGTTAAAACCCATGTGTGAGACCAATCAATATATACCAATCAACTAATTTGAATTATGAATGAATCTAAACCGCTTAAAACCCATAAACCAACAAAAAGAATCACTAAACATTCATGAAATCCTTTGATTCAATTTGTTATTTTATAACATTTTAACATCTTCTATACAATGTTCATCAAGCAATCTGCTATTTTTCACCAATAAGCATTCCAAAGGCTATTAATGTAAATTTTTATATAATATGCTAGTCGGCTAACGAAGAAGAATGATATCTTTGCCTATCTTGCATTTAATATAACATGTAGCTTAATACAAAAATTGCATATTGTCTAAACTCAAGGACTAGAAGTGCAATTAAGGTTGACTTAAAGTCAACTCACTTGTAATCTTTCTTACTTGAGTATCATCCATTAGTAAATCGTAAGGCTAATGGTAATAGCCACCAACAACAAAGATCATCACATACTCACTATCTTACGTTAGTTTCTATCTTCACAACCAACATCACAATCAACATAGTGTAATAACACGCTTAACATCACCACCAAAACTTATCCCACAAGAATCAAAATATCACACACATACACATACAACAATAAAGCACAACTCGATCGTCTCGAATGATCAATTCTCCTTTTTCCAACCTAGCACGGGTCTTCCCGGATCAAATTAATAAAGTAACATGCGCCTCGATGTTAACCCTCGTGCCCGATTTGACAAAAAAAATTGACTTTTGACTTGTCTATAATGCACCTTCATACTCTTTAACCAACTGATAAAAATCTATAACAAAGTAACAAACCATCCATTGAGACTATTTGAGACACATCAATCTTTCTATAATCATATTACATCTTCTTTGACTATTAGATTGACTATCGGGTTTGACTAGCCAATTACATAACACCTTCAACTTAACATCCGTTGACTAACCAATCATATCGAGTCTCCCGACTCATAAAAGTCTTAGTCAATTTCATCTAGAGTCATACCCGTTTGAAAATGGGTTTCAGGTATAGCAATTCTATCCCCTTTATTTAGATTTTTTCCTTGAAATCTCTTGGCTATTACAACCCAAAAACTTGTTCATATAAAAATCCTCATTCCATCTTAATATCCTCAAGTATTTAATACAATAGTTGCAATTAGGGTTGGAAATGAGTCGAGCCGAGCTCGAGGTCGCTGTAGTTCGAGTTCGGCTTTCAGTATATATATATATATATATATATATATATATATATATATATATATATATATATATATATATATATATATATATATATATATATATATATATATATATATATATATATATAAAGCTCGAGCTCGGGCTCGAGCTCGCTTCGAGCCCCATATTTTGAGCTCGAGCTCGGTTCGTGAAAATTTTCAAAAGCTCGAGCTCGACTCGGCCCGACTAACTTATATAACACGTTGAATAAAATAAAGCTCAAAGCTCGTTAATCATACTAGGCTCGAGCTCGCTTAAAATTTTGGCTCGTGTATGTATAGAAAATATATTTATGAATATATTTTAAGGCTCGCTTAGGCTCATGAGCTCAACCGAGCTTTATATATAAAGCTCTGCTCGAGCTCGATTATTCAACGAGCTCAATTTAGGCTCGAACTCGGGATCGAGCTCGCTTAGGCTTGGCTGCTCGAGCTTTTACCGATCCGATCCCGAGCTTTTCACGAGCGGCGGCTCGCTTTCTACCCCTAGTTGCAATGATCTAGATGATCTTGCAATTCTATGTATACTATAACGCAATCGATACACTTAATCCATCTTACTTTTCGCTTAATTTCTATAACCATACGGCTTATACTAAATCTTTATGTTATCCGAGACATATTTACGATAACCAATATGTCATTTAGTCAACAGTTTTATTATAACACCATACTTATACTCCATTTATTTTACATTTTCAATCAAGGACTAATTGGCACTTGAGAAAATTACACTAATTTGTCTTCTCATAAGTCAAATGAGACTATTTTTAAATGAAACTTTTGTCAAATGAGACCAATATATCATTTAGTCAACAGGCCCGATTTGACCAAAATTTTGACTTTTGACTTGACTATAAACCTTTGTTACTCTTTAAACAACCGATAAAATACATAACAAACCCTCCATTGAGAATATTTTTAAATAAAACTAGACTCAATTACGCTCGAAATGACGAAGCGACACGACTCGTGACGACTTACGCTTTAAAAATACGATTATTTGAATTCCACCAATCGGCCCGCCATCTAACCGATCGGTGGGGTTTTCGTCGATCGGCAGAGCCCTCCACCGATCACCAGAGGGCTTTGACCTCCTAACCACTTCCAAACCGCTTGAAAACCGCACTCTATCACTTGTATCATTTTCACTAACCAAGCTTTCTAATTATCCAACTTAGTAATCCAAAACATAATTGCTATAACACATTCATAAGCACTTAACATGAGAATATCCATATTAATCCCATGATAATCATAGTTACTTACCTTGAATTCAAGCTAGCTAGCAATATACCAAATCACCATCAACATCATCTTTCCATACTTGCATCCTAGATTAAAATCACCTTAAACATAATACTTAAAACATATAAGAATTATAACAACTAATATGCCCTTTAATCTTTCTTAGTCATCATAAGTCATATATTGATCATATGATGAACATCCCCAAATTACTAACCTTGACTCAACAAACTCATCTCATAATTCATAACCAAAACCCTCTTAATCATTTATATGATCATATTCCAAGATCTCCAATTTACACTTAATTCGTTAAAGCTTATTCCAATAATTTCTATACCCCTTTTAATTAGTTAAAAACCATCTTTTACCCAATTCTCAAATTTAGGATTCATAAACGCCAACTTTTGAATCCATCAATTAATTCAAGATAAAGGATTACTTACTTGCATATGAGTATGGGTGAGGTTAATCCTTGAGCTTGGACCTTAATCCCTACACTAAGACCTCCATATTTCCATCTTTTTTCTCTTTATAACCGCCACACACCCACACACAGGGGCGGAGCCAGGATATTTTTCTATGGAGGCAAAATAATAATAATAATAATAATAATAATAATTCTGCAGCGAGCCGTAAAAGAAACAAATTTGTGCATGAGTGTCAAAAATAAAATAAAAAAAATAAAAAAAATAATAAATAATCTTTGTCCAAACCAATAGGTAAACTAACTACCTCAAATTAAACCAAATCAACCCAAGAATCTTACATTACGAGATGATAAAAATAATACCCCGACCTGATATTATAAAAAAACTGTATTTTAGTGATTTAACACACAAACATAAATAACAAGTAAACAAAACTTAAGTTTTAAACAAATACGGAGTAGTAGTTATCACATAAATATGTAAGGGTGATGCTAATGATTACCGTATATATTGTGGTCACCCCCGACATATCAGCGCCACTTTAGCTTTCTCTCTCCAAGACTACACTCAACCACAGTTTTCTAATAAGACAACCGCAACCACAGCCAAAAACATACCCCATAAAAACTAATAAAAAAAATACACACACAAAAGAGATTGAATCTTTCGGTTGGCTGACAAACCATAACTTTGAAAAAGTTGAGGCGAGACTCGATTGATCCGGTTGAGTTAATGGGAGGAACTCGGTTGAGGGTTGGTTGTTGAGGATTCGTTTCTTAATAAGACGTACTAACCAACATTTCAAATTAAAATTGTGTCAAACATTTTATAAAACTTTTGAGAAAATCTTAAGTTTACTACTCATCATCCGTTTAAAGAATTTAAATTCATATAGAATCTCCTAATCTAAATTCATCAGTTTTAGTGATTTAACACAAACATAAATATCATGTCATTTGTTTTCAATTGAATCTTTGAACAAAATGAAAGTCAAATTAATGCTAAAAGTCAAAAGAAAGTAACTTCAAAAAATGATAAAAGTATCAGTTCTTTTCAATACATCATGTGACTATACCACACATGTGAAGAGAGAGAAAACTTTATCTTCTTCGTTGTTCATCTCTCATACCATCAAACGAGTTTTTCCAACAAGAATGCAAGATCAACATCTTTTTTTTTTTTTTAATTCATTCATTTTTCTTTTTCGATTCTTTCATGAAAGCTTACGTTATGTTCTCAGTCAAAATTTAAAGAATGGAAGGGATAGGATGGGAAGGGCAAAAGTAGGGGATGGGATGGGAAGAAAGGGTTATTAATTTTTGTTTTGAGCTTTTTTAAAGTAGCAAGAAAAGAAAGGAAGTTTCATAAATTACCAATATACCCTCATTTATATATGTGTGCTTTTCTTAGTATTGTATGTGTTTGTGCCCTGCTGTGCTTTTCAAATACACTAGTAATCACGAATGGGAATTCGTTCATTTTGTTGCAGTTATGTTTCTCATCTTCTGATACAACAACATATATATCACCAAAACAATAACAAAAAAATTTGAAAACTAAACACACCTTATAATGGGTTCAAAAGAAGGTAAACCAATTATAACAAAACATACTTTAGTACCAGCAGAAAGAATGTGATATGATCCACGGTTGTTTAATTATTATTGTAAACAATGTTTTGTCATAGAAACGCATTCACAAGTAAGATAAGTGAATGTTCCTTCTAGTTGAATAATATGATCAGTACGCATTCACAAATGGATTTGGAAGACAAAATATATTATTCAACTAGTTGAATAATATGTTTCTAGTTGAATAATATGGTCTTACTTGTATCCCATACTTCTAGTTGAATAATATGTTTTGTCATACAAACAAATTCATCTGTACGCATTCACAAGATAAGTGATATTAGATATAAGTTGAATAGTATGATCTAGTTATCATCATCAGTTGCATAATCTACTTGAAACAAAACAATTAACAAATCGTTGGGATCTTCTTGATCTCAATATCAGTTGCATAATCTACTTGAAACATAACAATTAACAAATCACTACGATGTAGTTAAGAAACTTACACGTTTTATGTTTTGAGAGACAGCCGTATTCTGCAGATTAATGTGATATAGGAGAAGTAGGTCAAATATATAAAGATCCTGCATGATTATTGAGGATAATATGGTAATTTAACTAATGCCTGTAATCTTGAAAGCCCGCTTCCCTTCTCAATCCGCCCAAAATTGGACGGAACCAAATATCACTCAAAAGCCCATCCCTTCCCTCCCTCCCACCTTCCCGTCCCCTACCTTTCCATCTTAAAAAAACTCAAGAACACCCCTTTTTTTGATTTCCCTTCCCCTCCCCTTCCATTACTTTAAAAAAAAAACTCGAGAACAGAGCGAAGCTTTAATGACTTAATTTCACTTACATGTAAGAGGGCAAAATGATGAAAACTCGAGAATCAATGAAAAAATTACACTACGTCAAAGTTTGGAAGGGTCATTTGCCTACCATACAAATCATATGTGAATTTTCAAAATGCAAATTTTAGCACCAAAACAAAACTCGAGAAAAAAATCTAAATCACGATTTACAACAGAAAATATTTTATTTCTAAAAAATTGTAAAAATATCTATAAAAATATGGGATCTAATCTCAACTTTATATCACTTATGTTTATCTTTCATCACCGACGCACTTAATCTTTCACCTACTATCTTTTTATAGTAAAACAAGGACTTTTTGTCTCTCAAAAAATTAGACTAGGATCCCTCTTCTTCTTCTTCTTTTGTTTTTTATGTGAATTACAAGTCTTAGCGCATTTGAATACATTCCAACAAGATCTGTGAGCATTTGATGAGTTGTTAAGGTTTGAGGTAAATAGTTAAAGGTGTCCGATGTCGTTTCCGCGATTTGCAGGTTTGCCCATGGGTTTTTTCGGTTTTCCGGTGTAGTTTTAGCCGGTTCGAGGCGGTTCAACTATGTCCGGTTTACCCGGCTACTAAACCCGACCGACCTACCGGTTCCATGTTGAACCGGCCGGTCAGGTTCTGTTTTCAAAACCATGGTTTTATGTTTGTATACCAAATGTAAATCTTTTTTTAATATCTTGTGTGGTTATTAGATAACAAAACAACTTACACAATCACACATTTTTGGTGTTGTTTAGTCGGAGGAAACATTTTGGTACATCATAATAAAGTCCCTACGACATGTCGTCGGGAATGAAAATGAAAATCAATTTAAATTTTTAATGTTACCTACGACATGTCGTCGGGACTTAAGCTAAAAAAATCAATATGAGTATTATTTTACCTACGACATGGCGTCGGCACTAAAAACAAACCATTGACCATCGTTGATCTTTGTAATACGTATCGACGATAAGACGCCGGCATTTTTAAAAGCGCATTGTTAACTAATTTGGTACCGACGACACGTCGTCGAACCAAATTTGTCTAACTCAAAATCTTTGACCGAAAAAGTATGGGTCCCACATTGTCATCGGACGGTAGATAGCAACGGGCAATGTCGACAAATTGGTGTCGATGACATGTCGCCGGACGAGTTCGTAGGTTTTAAAAAGTCGTGGAGGAAAGCCCCGATTGTACTAGTGACAATTTCTTAATTTTCAATTTATAGTTTTCTAAATAAAGAAATAGGATATAATTTTCCACAAAATATAGATAATCGTTAAACGATATTGTTTTCTATTGAAGAAAAAGAAAGGGGTTATGAGTTCTGAGGAAAAAAATGAAAGAAAAAAAAAAAAAAGGTTTTGTAGTAAAATATACGAAGAACGTACATTCAATCACGAAATGCAGATTTTTATATTGTGGAGATTGGAGAATTTGATTGAATATCACACATTAGGTTTTGATTTTTGGAGATAATAAGGTGCGTTTAGTTGGAGAAAAATTCCCTGCTTTCTATCTCTAGTTTTGTAAAAATTTAGATGAGAAATTTATCTCCACAAAACACTTGAAAATATAGAAAATGCGTTTAGTTGATATTTGTATTTTCTATTTCGAAGAAGGGGAGGGATGGTTGGGGGTTACAAAGGAAAACAAGGAAAACAACTAAAATTTGTTTTCTAATTTCCCTTGTTAGATTAGGAATATGGGATTTTGTGTTTTGCAAAACATTTTGTTGAAAAATGATAATTTGAACGCGATATCTATTTTCCTTTTTTTCCCCCAACTAAACGCACCCTAAGTCTAACATATAAACCGAGTCACATATTTAGTAAAAGGAATTTTGATGAAATGAAATCATAGAAGCTTCTTTATAACAAGTTATGACATTTGTTTTTGAGTCTAAAATCTTTCTAACCATCTTTCTTGTGACGTTTCGATCTCATCATAGATAATGGCTACTACATCCATTCCTCATCGGTGGAAATATGATGTCTTTGTAAGTTTTAGAGGTGAAGATATCCGCAAAACTTCATGGATCATCTATTTAACGACTTCAAGCAAAAGGATTCATGCTTTTAGAGATGATAACAATTTGCCTGTAGGAGAATACATATCCCTCAACTATACAAAGCCATCAAGAATCGAGGTTTTTGATAGTTATCTTCTCCAAACATTATACTTCTTCATCATGGTGTTTGAGGGAACTTGTCAAAATACTCGAGTGCAAGAACCCTAAACATGAGGTTCGGATAATCTTTTATGATGTTAAACCTAATGTGGTGAGGAAACAAACAGGGGGCTATGCTAAAGCGTTTGCGTAATATGAAGTTTTAAATAGAGCAGAGGTGGATAAATGGAAGGAAGCATTATCTCAGATCGCCTAATCTATCGGATTCGATCTCCGTGAAATGACAAACGGTAAATTTGAGTTATTGCAAAGAGTTTTCTTTTCATTCAAATCATCGAGGTGCAATAAATTCCGTCTCTTTCATAAATTTGTTAGAAATTAAGTTCGCTCTATTTATTTGTAGTTCTTTTTGGTAAACAGTACGAGTCCAAGTTTATTGACAACATCTCCAAAGAAATCCTCAATGTTATATCCGACGGACCCTTGGATGTTGCCGAGAACCTTGTTAGTGTGGATGCCCGTGTAAGTGAATTGAACTTGTTACGCTTTGTTGGGTCGATAAGGTGCGCATGATTGGAATATGTGGCTTTAGCGGAATAGGAAAACTACTCTTGCCAAAGCTATTTATAACTCGATGTATACCTACTTGAGGAAGATGCTTTTATGAGGATGTCCAAGGAGTCACAAAACGACAAGGCCTCGACTCAAGTCCAAATGCAAATGCTTGTAAAGATCTTGAAAGCGTAAAATCAAGATATCAAGTGTTAGTGAAGGAACGAAGGTGATAAAGCAGAGGATGGCATGTAAGCCTATCCTACTTGTTTTGGACGATGTGAATGAACTGGAGCGAGCTAGAAGCTCTAGCGGGTTCACGTGATTGGTTTCCCCCTGGAAGTCTTATCATTTGTGACCCGATAATCTTTATTCATTGCTTATTATGTTTAGTATAAAAACGTTAGGGACTAGTTGTGTCAAAGCCAAAGTTAATAACTAACTTGGCAGTTATTTCTGTTAGAGAAACATGAAGGGTTGTGTTGGTTCAATGCACCGGTTCATAACCTATATATACATATGTAAAAACATCGATATAGGGTTAATCAATATAGAACATATTTACTTATTCAAATACTTTGCAACTTATAATCGATCAAGAAAAAGTTGGGACAACAATTGGCATCAAGAGCGAGGATTTAATACACACCAAACATCTTCATGTTTCGCATAAAACCTTAACGAAGCCAAAAAAAGAAAGCCGAAAAGAAGAGAACACCGTTCTTTACTTTGGCGGGACGTTGTTTTTAATCTTCCAAGAAAAACGAACGAGTTTGGATAAGGAGAAACGTAGAGGAGATAGTGCACAATCTATTTTACATTGAAGTTGCAAGCGTTACATCAAACGATATTGTTGAAGGAAATTTTTGTTGGCAAACAACGAAAGACCAGGAAGAGAAGTGGAGACTTTGTGTATACCGGTTAGAAACAAAACACAAAGCAAGACGTTGTTGTAGAGGAAGACGTATACGCAGAACGAAGAGAGTACTCAAAGAAAAGTGTGGAGTTTGTGTTGATACAACACAAGGACGACAACAACGAGAAGAAACAAACAGAAGGGACTGTTTTGTTTCGCTGGAACGAATCTGAAAACGAAGGACTGTTGATTCGGGAAGAGTTACCAAGGCGCGGTAACAGGTTTGTGCGTAGGAGACTTAGTGATTTCAAAACGAGATCAAGTACAACGAACACAAAAAAGGAGAACGTGTAGTGTGGTACAAAGAAGTTTTGTTAGTATCGAATTCATAAATTTCGAAAACAAAACAGGAAACAAAAGTGGTACAAGGCAAGGAGGCATTAAATTTTTGGTTTATACTCGTTGGCAAAAATCCGAGACACAACTCAAAAAACTTGAAGTCGAATTGGATTTTTGAAAACAAGTAACGAGGCAAAAGATGAAAAGAATTAAAGTGGGAACAAGCATGTTGTCGAACGATTTTTACTAACAAGGCAAACGAATACATCTCGTATTCATCAAAATTAACGAGGTCACAAGTTTCATTTTTTTTAATTTCAATTCATATTAGAATAGTATATATCTTATTAGTTTATACTATAAGGAAATTCCGAAAAACTAATTATTGATCCCGTAGTACTAAGATTCCCGGAAACTATATTTTTAAAAAAAGTACCATACTAAGATAAGTAATTCCATTAGACTAGAAAGTGAAAATAATAAACACTTTCAAAATGACAACCGATGATATAGTAACCACATCAACTACAATAAAACCCGTAACACCTGTTGCACAATACCAATGCCCTAAGTTAAAAACCACAAACTACACAGTTTGGGCTATACAAATTAAAGTTATACTAGAGGCATATGGCTTATGGGAAGCAATAGAACCGAAGTTAGATACACCAGTTGATGACAAAAAGGACAAGGCAACAATTGCCTTCTTATATCAAGCGTTGGCAGAAGATATGATCTTACAAGTAGCGGGTTGTAAGACGGCAAAGGATTTATGGGATTCGCTAAGGAAAAGACACGTTGACAAGATAAAGTGCAAGAAGCACGTTTACAATCATTAATGATTGGATTTAACTCACTCGGATGAAGGAAGATGAGACGGTGGATGCATTTGCGTAAAAGTTAAACGGCTATGTCACGAAAGCAAAAGAACTAGGAAAGCATTAGATGAATCACTTATAGTTAGAAAACTATTAGACTCCACACCGATAGATTCATTCGGATAGTAGCATCCATAGAACAAACAAGTGATCTAGACGACATTACCCTAGATGAGATCATCGGAAAACTCAAAGCGTTTGAGGAAAGAATAAAACTCAGGAAGGAGGTCAAGTTGAAAGCCGGAGAATTTCATGCTTACACATGGTGAACACTCGGATAAAGGAAAGCGTTTTAACAAATGCGGAGGTAGATCAAACTACTCACGAGGAAATGGCGGAATAATAACAATGTAAACAACTCACAAAAGGAAACTCAAATCATAAAGAAAACCAAAATAATTCAAGTAGGAAGGATTTGAGTAACATAAGATGTTTCAAGTGCAATAAACTTGGACAGTATATGAGTAAATGTAGAGCAACATCAACAAACCAGGAACAATCAAACCTTATCTTAGAAGACGATGAACCATCACTATTAATGACTATGCACGAAACCGAACACAAGGAAGTGTTGTTGAATAAAGAACAAATTCAACCAAAGAAATATGCTACAGCAGATGCAAGCATATGGTATTTAGATAATGTGTAACACCCCTAAAATTTCACAGCGGAAGCGTTCGGGTCATGGGGTGCTACTAAATCAATATACACAACACAAGGTGAAAAAGAATGGAAATTCTATTCCATTTTCAAAAGATATATTAATGTAAGAAATAGTTTTACATCATTGTTTCAAAGTGCAAGTAAAGCCCATAAAATATATGTTGTCCCATTAAAAGTTGTATTAAAATGTTTGGAAACACTTGGATGCCGTCTTCAACGAATGCCTTTGCCATTGCCCATGCCAATAAGTAAACCGAGAAAACATGCTAAAATGTCAACACAAAGGTTGGTGAGTTCATAGGTTTAAGTTTAAGAAATCAAGTTGGACCACGGTTGCACATATAGCATCTCCGTGAATGACACTATATGCAAAAAGGCTATTACGCTAGTACCAAGTTCATGCGACCAAACTACGACGGTGTGCATGCATCTAGAAGCATGATAAATAAAAGCCCGCAAGTGTATTTCAGACACTCAATCAATACGATATGATATACATTCGACGTTTGCCTATCCGGTCAAACTCGAACGGGGTGTCATCCCCATAGATCTATTCATAACAATCGCGCCTCCCAAAGGGAACTAACGGTAGCATAGTTGGGATTCAAGGTTGTTTCACGTAATAGTGTTTTCGGCCTGGTCCGAAAAGAGTTTTGCATGTTTCTCACCCCATAGTTTTATAAAGCAAGTAATAAAAGTAAAAGTGGGGCTATAAACTCACCTTAGTAGTTCGGTGAATAAGCACAAAGAGATCAAGTAACAAGTAGCTCCAACACGTAGCCTAAATATAATATGGTAAGTCACAGTTTTCCGATTCCAAGTTAAATAAAGTCTACCTACTTTATTTAAGTTACATGTTGAGTTGTGGTTGTCGTTGTCGTTGTTGTTGTTAACAATGTTACTCTCAAAATAAAGGGGTATATTTCGGCTAATAGAACTTGTTTTGAAATGATATTGAAAAGTATATATTTTTGGCTTAAAATGGGTTATATGTGAGGTTTTGACGAACATTTTATGATAAATATGACGTTTGATCAAACAAGAAAGTTTTGTTTAATGATATTATAAGTAAAGTACATTATTTATTATGTATATAAATGTGTCGGGCCTAAATGAACTATTTGTTTTTGAAAAATAAACCTTTCCGTTAATTTAGTTTTAGGAAATTTTACACAACCACGCTATGTATTTGTTTAAAAGTTTACTTACTCAATTTTTAAGTGTACATGTTTTATTATATGCAATTTAACGTGACGACATAAATAAAATGCTAGTCGGCGAGTAATTTTTGAAAAGATGACGAGTAAAAATGTCGTATGGACCATTACATAACTCAGCATACTTAACATATACATAATTGATCTTCGGCCTGAGGCCCAACTCACACAAACATTTAGTTTAGGAAATCTGGTTTTGGTAAATTGCTCTTGACGTGAGGGATTTTAACAACACAAACATGCATCGACCTTAAAACTTTATTTACTTTAGATGAACAAGTGGTCTAACGGAGCATAACTCGATATGAAGCAAACAAAACAGCCACACCTCTTGGGGTTTAACCGCAACTTATAACAACGAAACACTAAATAATACCAAGGTGTAACAATTTGAGACTACTAAACTACTATGTAGGATAGTTTTAAGCCAAAACAAATAAGCCATTAAGATAAAACATTTAAGCCGAAAGAAAAGCTGATGAGAAATATGATTAAGCCGAAATTAAGCCGAAAACAACAAAAGCTGGAAATTAAAAAGAAAATCAAATAAGTTGGATTAAACAATATAAGCCGAAGGTCAAATAAGCCGTGTAGGCTGAAAAGTAGGCCGAAACCGAAATAAGCAAATAAGCTTTAACATAAGCCAAAAACGATAATAAGCCGATTACCATCATTAAGCCAATACCATATAAGCCAATACAATTAATAAGTCGGATACATGATCAATTATCATAAGTTCGTTAATTAAGTTTTCTTGTGTTTTTCTTTTCTTGTTTCACGACAACAACAACAATAACAACAACTTAGCAAAATATGTTTAATACCGATAATCTATTTTTATTTCAATTTGACATACATATAAAAAAATATAGATCCGAATATGACATACAAATTACAAGGTTCATTGGATTAAAATAATGAAAGAAGCATGTTCTTACAATAAGTGGGTGGGTCGAATGGGACTAAGAACCGAACACCAAAAGCTCCAATTGGAGAGACTTGAGATGAATTAGAACAATTAACCACTTGGGAAACCTTTCTTATACTTCCTAAGCAAAACCCTCAATCAATTTTGAAAACCCTTTGATTGGTATGAACCCTAATTTCGAATTTATTGGTGAGATGAAGTGATGAAGCTGTGAAACCTCGTAGCTATAAATAGATGAAATGGAGGAGTGCTTGGACCACCACTTTTGGTCTTGAAGATGATAAGGAGCCTCTTTGAGTAATGATACCAGTAGCTTGCAGGTCTTCACGTGGGTCTTCCTGAGCTTAGTCTTTAACCGAAACTCCTAGGGACAAGGGATCAGATGGGGACCTCGTCTTGTCGATTTGTTTCCATGGAAAAGGGCCAAGAATGGTTCTATGTTTGGTTTAAGGTTGATTCTTGAGGTGGGATGATTATTTTGGATGGTTTACTATTTTTGGAGGAGTGTTGATGGTGATGGTGGGGTAGAGAGAGAGAGATTCGAAAATGGAGGAGAGGGAAGCAGGAGTAGCAGATTTTTTTTTGAACGTTAGGAGTAGCTGATGGTTGCAGAGAAAACAGGAAAGAAAAATGAAGAGGATAAGGGGGAACGTGGGGTTATGTGGGGATGATTTAGTTTTATTTATTTTGTTTGTTATTAATACTGTATAACTTGTACTGCGTATGTTGTCGGGTCTCGCGTGATCGTATTTCTCGGGTGTCCGAAAAATATAAAATTATATTTTGAAAGCGTCTTGAAAAACGATATAAAATAATGTCGTTGGTATTGTTAGCTCGCTTTTATATTTTAGCCGTAATGGGTCGTGATTATAGATTGAGCGTAAGAAAAGAAAGAAAGAAAAAAAAAATATAGTCGCGAAAAATCGGTAGAGAAATTTACGAGTTGTTATAAGACTACTCTTAAAAGAAACCACGTCCTCGTGGTTTATGATCGAGGATCGCCGAGGTCGATATACTGACGAGATGTGAGTATATATACTTAAAACGTGATATGGAAGAGAGGCTAGTCGTTCAAGGAAGATTTAGTAACATGAGGCAATAAGTAAATAAAAGATAAAGGATTCATTAAGCGGAATATTCAGAATACATCGCGATTACACAACAACGCATAATAGATAGAAAAACTTAAAGGATTGCAATAAGAAGCGGATAATTTCTTTGTCGTCGCCGTTTAGGTAGTGTTGAAGTTGATCTTGACCTTCTTCTTTTCTCCAAGGAAATAAGCTCTTCCTAAAATTTGGTTCAACTGGTTTTTCCATTCGATCCTCGGGTTGGGACACTCACTCTTGTAGTGTCCTCGTTCTCCACACCAAGCAAGTTATGTTAGCAAGATCCTTTGACTTGCAGCTTTGGCCATGTGCCCAATCTTCGCGCTCGCGACATTTCACATTACATTGACCACCGTGGTGGAGTTTACAATGTTGCATAAAGGGTGCTTCCTTCATAGCCCTTCTTATCTTACTGCTCCCAGAGCGGACCTTAGCTACCTCTTGCCTCTTGTTTTGATTGTTGTTGTTGTCTTTGGAGTTATCACCCACCTCCGCTTGTTGTTATCTGGCCGCTTGGTGACATCCTCGATCACTTGATCCATCAACTTGTTCGACACTTCAATAGTCTCGTGAAGGTCGCACTTGGAGGTAGTCACATTTCCTTTGATAGATGGGGTAGCCTCAGATGTATCGCTCTATCAGCGAGTTTCAGTTGGTACCATCTCCGGACATAGCAAGGCCAACTCTTGGAAACGTTGGTTGTAGGATGCCATATCAGTGCCCTTCACTTTGAGATTCCAGAACTCATTCTCCAGCTTCTTGACCTCATTGCGAGGGCAATATTTCTTGAGCACCATATCCTTGAATTCTTCCCAAGGCATGGCATAAGCAGCATCAATGCCCGCAGACTTTAGGTAATTATTCCACCAAGTTAAGGCAACCTCTTGAAAAGTGAACGAAGCAAACTTCACCCTATCTTCATCTTCACAGTTGCAGATCCTAAACACAGTTTCCAGTTTTTCAAGCCATCGGGTCAAGACAACAGCTCCTTCCGTTCCATTATAACCGCCATCATACGAGCCACGGAACTCCTTGTACGTGCACCACGTTTGTTATCGTGAGGCCTAGAAGTTCCGACATCGGTGGTTGAGTTGTTTGAATTGATCGCACTAGCGCCGCCACGCCGCTCATTGACCAATTGGTCAATCATGGCTTGATCCATAGCAGTGGGTTTGCGCAGTCCGGCGCAGGAGGTGAGCAGAGAGGAGTGGGGGTAGCGGCGGGTCGGCCACGGGTGATTCTTGTTGACTTTCTCCTAGCCATCTTCTATGATATACGAGAAGACGATAATTGAGTTTAGAATAGAAGGAATAGTATCGTATGAGGGTATGAAAGATAGAACGTATGAGTGAAATAAAAGGATGTGATCAATGACAGAGGTGGTTTAAATATGTGTGTGAAAATAATATAATCAAGTAGTTGTATGTTACATAAAGAAATAACATGTAAGCAATTAGAGGCATAGCATAGTGCGATATTGTAATAGTGGGCATGTTAAGCAGTTTAACATAGAGATGTAACAAGTATAAGCATTCGTAGTCTACTCTACACTCTCCTTAAATTAATTATTCCTTAATCTCATTCAGTTTGTTATATCAACATTATTCTCATTTAAACTTCGCGACCCAATCAAACAAGAACAGCCTTAAAGTTTAAATGTGAGTTAATTAAGAAACTTAATGACTTTGAGGAATAACTAATTTAATTCAAATAAGAGCTTATACGAACCTAAGATACAAAGAAGAATACATATACGACTACATCGTGTAACGATGAGGCAAGGCATGGCGACATTGGCGTTATGGCGGTGTTGAAGTGTTTTAGGAAAATTTGGTTATAGTTTAGGTTTTGAAAATACCTAATTCTCTATAACCTTGGCTCGAATACCAATCTGTAACACCCTAAAATTTCACAGCGGAAGCGTTCGGGTCATGGGGTGCTACTAAATCAATATACACAACACAAGGTGAAAAAGAATGGAAATTCTATTCCATTTTCAAAAGATATATTAATGTAAGAAATAGTTTTACATCATTGTTTCAAAGTGCGGAAGTAAAGCCCATAAAAATATATGTTGTCCCGTTAAAAGTTGTATTAAAATGTTTGGAAACACTTCGGATGCCAGTCTTCAACGAATGCCTTTGCCATTGCCCATGCCAATAAGTAAACCTGAGAAAAACATGCTAAAAATGTCAACACAAAGGTTGGTGAGTTCATAGGTTTAAGTTTCAGAAATCAAGTTGGACCACAGTTGCACATATAGCATCTCCGTGAATGACACTATATGCAAAAAGGCTATTACGCTAGTACCAAGTTCATGCGACCGAAACTACGACAGTGTGCATGCATCTAGAAGCATGATAAATAAAAGCCCGGCAAGTGTATTTCCAAGACACTCAATCAATACGATATGATATACGCCCGACGTTTGCCTATCCGGTCAAACTCGAAGCGGTGTCATCCCAATAGATCTATTCATAACAATCGCGCCTCCCAAAGGGAACTAACGGTAGCATAGTTGGGATTCAAGGTTGTTTCACGTAATAGTGTTTTCGCCAGTCCGAAAAGAGTTTTGCATGTTTCTCACCCCATAGTTTTATAAAGCAAGTAATAAAAGTAAAAGTGGGGCTATAAACTCACCTTAGCAGTTCGGTGAATAAGCACAAAGAGATCAAGTAACAAGTAGCTCCAACACGTAGCCTAAATATAATATGGTAAGTCATGCTTTTCGATTCCAAGTTAAATAAAGTCTACCTACTTTATTTAAGTTACATGTTGAGTTGTGGTTGTCGTTGTCGTTGTTGTTGTTAACAATGTTACTCTCAAAATAAAGGGGTATATTTCGCTAATAGAACTTGTTTTGAAATGATATTGAAAAGTATATATTTTTGGCTTAAATGGGTTATATGTGAGGTTTTGACGAACATTTTATGATAAATATGACGCTTGATCAAACAAGAAAGTTTTGTTTAATGATATTATAAGTAAAGTACATTATTTATTATGTATATAAATGTGTCGGGCCTAAATGAACTATTTGTTTTGAAAATAAACCTTTCGTTAATTTAGTTTTAGGAAATTTTACACAACCACGCTATGTATTTGTTTAAAAGTTTACTTACTCAATTTTAAGTGTACATGTTTTATTATATGCAATTTAACGTGACGACATAAATAAAATGCTAGTCGGCGAGTAATTTTTGAAAAGATGAGCGAGTAAAATGCTGGTCGTCAAGCACAAACCGAATGGACCATTACATAACTCAAAGATACTTAACATATACATAATTGATCTTGGGCCCGAGGCCCAACTCACACAAACATTTAGTTTAGGAAACTGTTTTGGTAAATTGCTCTTGACGTGAGGATTTTAACAACACAAACATGCATCGACCTTAAAACTTTATTTACTTTAGATGAACAAGTGGTCTAACAGAGCATAACTCGATATGAAGCAAACAAAACAGCCACACCTCTTGGGGTTTAACCGCAACTTATAACAACCGAAACACTAAATAATACCAAGTCAGTAACAATTTGAGACTACTAAACTACTATGTAGGATAGTTTTAAGCCAAAACAAATAAGCCATTAAGATAAAACATTTAAGCCGAAAGAAAAGGCGATGAGAAATATGATTAAGTCGAAATTAAGCCGAAAACAACAAAAGTCGGAAATTAAATAGAAAATCAAATAAGTTGGATTAAACAATATAAGTCAAGGTCGAATAAGCCGTGAAAGTTGAAAAGTGAGTCGAAACCGAAATAAGCAAATAAGCTTTAACATAAGCCAAAAGCGATAATAAGCCGATTACCATCATTAAGCCAATACCATATAAGCCAATACAATTAATAAGTCGGATACATGATCAATTATCATAAGTTCGTTAATTAAGTTTTCTTGTGTTTTCTTTTCTTGTTTCACGACAACAACAACAATAACAACAACTTAGCAAAATATGTTTAATACCGATAATCTATTTTTATTTCAATTTGACATACATATAAAAAATATAGATCCGAATATGACATACAAATTACAAGGTTCATTGGATTAAAATAATGAAAGAAGCATGTTCTTACAATAAGTGGGTGGGTGAATGGGACTAAGAACCGAACACCAAAAGCTCCAATTGGAGAGACCCAAGATGAATTAGAACAATTAACCACTTGGGAAACCTTTCTTATACTTCCTAGCAAAACCCTCAATCAATTTTGAAAACCCTTTGATTGGTATGAACCCTAATTTGAATTTATTGGTGAGATGAAGTGATGAAGTTGTGAAACCTCGTAGCTATAAATAGATGAAATGGAGGGTGCTTGGACCACCACTTTTGGTCTTGAAGATGATAAGAGCCTCTTTGAGTAATGATACCAGAGCTTGCGTGTCTTCACGTGGGTCTTCCCGAGCTTAGTCTTTAACCGAAACTCCTAGGGACAAGGGATCGAGATGGGGACCTCGTCTTGTCGATTTGTTTCCATGGAAAAGGGCCAAGAATGGTTCTATGTTTGGTTTAAGGTTGATTCTTGAGGTGGGATGATTATTTTGGATGGTTTACTATTTTTGGAGGAGTGTTGATGGTGATGGTGGGGTAGAGAGAGAGTCGAAAATGGAGGAGAGGAAGGGGAGTAGAGATGGTTGCAGAGAAAGCAGGGAAAGAAAAATGAAGAGGATAAGGGGAATGGGGTTATGTGGGGATGATTTAGTTTTATTTATTTTGTTTGTTAATAATCTTGTATAACTTGTCTGCGTATGTTGTCGGGTCTCAGCAGAGCGTATTTCTCGGTGTCAGAAAATATAAAAATTATATTTTGAAAGCGTCTTCGAAAAACTGATATAAAAATAATGTCGTTGGTATTGTTAGCTCGCTTTTATATTTTAGCCGTAATGGGTCGTGATTATAGATTGAAGCTTAAGAAAAGAAAAGGAAAGAAAAAAAAATATGGTCGCGAAAAATCGGTAGAGAAATTTACGAGTTGTTATATAATGGTGCAAGTAACCACATGAGTGGTATAAAGAGTCATTTTAGAGATATTGATGAAAGCATAACAGACGAGTACGTTTTGGATATGGATCGTATGTACGGATAATGGGTAGAGGGTCTATATCTTGTTAGGTTGTAAGAACCAGAACGAGGAATGAAGGTAGTATCTAAGTATACTACATACCAAACCTCAAGAGTAACATACTTAGTCTAGGACAACCATCAAATAGGTTGTAAGGTCATTATGGATGAGAAAAGTGACTTTGTATGATATAAACAAGAAGTTGTTGATGAAGGTAGAAAGATCTAAGAATCGACTCTACAAGATCCGATTCATGAGATAGAGGCACCTATATGTCTCTTAGCAAAGATAGATAACCAAGCATGGTTATGGCATGCTAGATTAGGTCATCTAAACTTTGATGATATAAACAAGATGACTAGAAAAGGTCTAGTAGAAGGAATTCCTAGAATAAATCATGCGAGGCGGTTGTGACGCATGTTTATTAGGAAAACACAAGAGAACACCATTTCCAAACCAAGCCAAATTCGGATCAAAGAATCCGTTGGACTTAGTGTATGGAGACCTGCGGTCCTATTAGTCCAAAGAACATACTCGTGCAAGAAACTCATTTTCTTGTTAGTTGACGATTGTACACGCTTTTATGTGGGCATACTTTCTTACATCGAAAGATGAGGCATTTAGTACATTCAAGGAATTTAGGCGAAAATAGAAATGGAAATGAAGTTGAAAATTAGAATGCTAAGAACGGATAGAGGTGGTGAATTCACATCAAATGAATTTACAAGGTCTTTGTAAGGAAAGCGGAATAGACTGACGGTTGATGAAAGACCGTACTCCCAGCGTGAGAATGGAGTAGTGGAGAAGAAATAGGACGGTGTTATCAACTACAAGGAGTATGATGAAAGCAATGAAGTTACCTTTAACTTTTTGGCGAAGCAGATTAAGCATGCCCTTTACATACTCAATAGGGTACCTACGAGGGCCACGATAGATAAAACTCCATATGAAGCACTCTACAATGAAAACCAAACCTAGAAAACCTAAAATATTCGGATGCACGCTTATGCAAAGATAACGATACCTCACTTAAAGAAGCCGACGACGTAGCATACCATTGGTTTACTTAGGAGTAGAGGAAGGATCAAAAGCATGTAGTCTATATGACCCTATAGCCAAAAAGAAACATGTTAGTAGGGACGTAAAATTTATGGAAACAAAATCGTGGATTGGAACGAAAATGAAGGAGATACGAACACACAAGACACCTTTGGGCTAGTTTTGTAGTAGACGGAGTTGACAATGAAAACCTTACACCGTCAACACGTAAAACGATGACAACACGTATCATGAACAAGATCGATTCTGATCCGCCACCAATCACACCGAAGCATACCATTACGACCAGCGCTCGGATGAGGAAGAAGTAGCTACTACTAGTTCAGAGAACTCAAGAGATAAATTGATGATACACCAGACGTGAATATAGAAACATGTCGGACATATATAGACATGCACGTAGAGTTGAACCACAAAGCTTGTTATTTACGGAAGAAGAACCCCGTAACTACAAGGAAGCATCAGCAGACGAGAAATGGATTGAGGCTATGGAGATTGAATTGGATTCAATCAACAAAAATAATACATGGACTCTTACAAGATTGCCAGAAAATCAGAAGGCAATAGGACTCAAATGGGTTTACAAGACCAAGAAGGATGCAAAAGGGAACATCATCAAATACAAAGCACGCTTAGTAGCAAAGGTTATGTACAAGAACAAGGATAGACTTGATGAAGTATTTGCAGTTGCTGTTCTGAGAGACGATTCGGTTGATATTAGCGTTAGCAACAGATCATGGATGGCAAATACATCATTTGGATGTAAAATCGACATTCCTACATGGAGATTTAAAGGAAGAAGTCTACGTTACACAACCTGAAGGATTTATTCAACAAGGAAACTCTGGAAAAGTCTATAAGCTTACTAAAGCTTTATATGGCTTAAGGCAAGCACCGAGAGCTTGGAATGTGAAGCTTGATCAAACATTAAAGTCCTTAGACTTTAAGAAATGCAATCTCGAACAAGCAGTCTACACAAAACGAAACAAGAACTCTACACTTATTGTTGGAGTTTATGTAGATGACTTAATAATCACGGGCACTCCAAGAAAGGAATTGGAAGCTTTTAAATCCCAGATGGAAGAAAAGTTTGAAATGAGCGACTTAGGATTGTTAGCTTATTACCTTGGGATAGAAGTTACACAGATAGGAGGAGAGATTACAATCAAGCAAACAGGCTATATTAACAAGATCATAAAGGAGACAAGTATGACGGATAGTAATGATACGAAGATACCAATGGATCCGTGTACTAAGTTGGTCAGGCGGAAGATGGAAACTCGTTGACGCAACTTACTACGAAGTTTAATTGGAAGTCTCGGTACTTACTACATACAAGACCGGATCTTAGTTATTCAATGACTACTCAACAGATTTATGCAAAACACAAGGATCATCACCTAAAGGCATTAAAGCAAGTAATCCGATATATCAAAGGAACACGTGAGCATGGGATAATTTACAAGAAAGAAGGCGGTCGCAAGATTACAGTTACAATGACGATGAGTTATGGAATCAACACGACCAAGGAAAAGGAACCATGGAATAGTATTTTACTTTGGAGAGTCACCCATTACTTGGTGTACTCGTAAGCAAACCAACATGGCGCTATCATCATGTGAATCGAATTCATGGCGGCCATCGCAGCAGATGTCAAGCCTTATGGTTGAAGAGACTACTTAGTGAATTAACTGGAGATGAAGAAAAGAAGATAACGCCGAGGGTAGATAACATTTCAAAGAATAGCACTAGTCAAGAACCCGCTTTTTCATGGAAGAAGTAACACATCGACATTCGCTACCATTTCATTCGAGAATGTGTAGAATGGACATATCAATGTGAGCACGTCGTGAAGAACTACAAAGAGCGAGATATTCTAACAAAGGCTCTACCAAGATTGAAGTTCACGACGATGCGACAAATGCTAGGAGTTCAAGATTTAGCAAAGCAACGATCAAGATTAAGGAGGAGAATGTGACCGATAATCTTTATTCATTGCTTATTATGTTTAGTATAAAAGCGTTAGGACTAGTGTGTCAAAGCCAAAGTTAATAACTAACTTGGCGCTTATTTCGTTAGAGAAACATGAAGGGTTGTGTCGGTTCAATGCACCGGTTCATAACCTATATACATATGTAAAAACATCGATGTGGTTAATCAATATAGAACATATTTACTTATTCAAATACTTTGCAACTTATAATCGATCAAGAAGTTGGGACAACATCATTTTCATCGGTAAAGAAAAACAATTGCTAAGGTCTCACGAAGTGGATGAAATTTATGACATGAAGATTTTAGATGATTATAAAGCTCTTGAGCTCTTTAGTTTGAATGCATTTAAGAAAAGGCATCCTGTAAGGTTTTGCAGAGTTCGCTTCCCAATTGTGAAATATTTGCAAGGTCACCCTTTCGCTCTCAAAGTTATTGGTCGATCATTGTATGGAAAATCTATGCATGTTTGGAAAAGTGAATTGGGTAGACTCGAGCATATCCTAATTCAGATATACTACAAAAACTTCACCAAGTTTGATGGGCTAGTATCGATTAGAAAAGAATGTTTCTTGACATTGCATGTGTCTTCAATGGGAAAATTAAATATTTTGTTGAAAGTGTATTAGATAGCAAAGAACCATTCCGCAAATGCTATTATTGAAGTTCTAGTTGATAAGTGCCTAATAAGAATATCGCAAATTGTCTTCAAATGCATGAATTGATTCAAAGCATGGCAAGGGAAATTATACGTGAAGAATCAAAGATGCCCGGAATCACAAAGAAGATTGTGGATTTCATCGGAGGATGATATCTTGAATGTAAACAAGGTATTAATTGGCATATGATTCCTTTTTCAACATAAACATTACATTTTGTTTTTTTTGTTGTTGTTGTTGGTGTCTTTTATTTTTATTTTTGTAAAGCAAGTACAATCGATGATCCGTTATTTGTATCCTGGTAGCGTAAGAAGTTGAAGTTCTAGTCCTTTGCTTAAGAAAAGCATCAAATTTTCCCATAGATGGACAAGCTCTTACACGTATGAAAAACTAAAAATATGCTTTCCAAAGTCAAAGGACGCTACCATTTGCGAGAAACTTTTCCGAAAAGCTGGATTTGTTGTCCAATAAATTAAGGTTGCTTTATTGGCATGGATTGCCTTTGAGTCCTTATTACCTTGATTTTTATCCGAAAACATTGTTGCCATCGACTTGTCTTACTGACCACATAAAACAACTTTGGACAACACCAAAGGTATTTACTTGTTCATATGTGTGTTTGTGTTCGACACCTAATGATATACAAACTTATCTATTTTTCTATTGATGCCGATGCTTAAGAAAGTTGAAAGTAATGAAGCTAAGGTATTGTTGTAACCTAACAACCACCCCGACTTCTCGTAGATTACAAGTCTGAAGTGCTAGATCTTGAAGGTTGTGTGAATTTGGTTACAGATTCATCCATCAATTGGAATCCTCAAGAGACTTGTTGTCTTACATGACCGGAGACCAGCGGCGAGTTTTCCTAGCAAAGTGGAAACGGATTCTCTTGTGTTTTGAATCGCTCGCGATGTTTAAATGATGACCAAGCCTTTTGGTCTAGATGTTGGACTTAAATCTCGATCATATGGAACCAACAACATCCCCAAAGATGGTTTCATTGGAAGGTTTACATGTGTTCAAGTCTCGAATTTATGGTCGATGTAAATTTGAGCATTTATTTAATTTATGGCTATAATCGAACACGAAATTATTAAAATGAGGCGAGATGATAAGAGGCTAATTTGAGATAGCTAATCTCTAAGAAATGATATATATTTACTATATGATTAAATCATAGTTGCAAACGACAAAAGATCTTGGGTCAATTTCAATTCTCATTCCTCCATTAACGTAAAAGATTACAGATTTTTATAATGCCAAAAGTAATGAATGGTTACTATTCTATCCACTTGAACTGTTGCACATGATATGATATATGGCTTTGCATGAAATTAATGGTAAACGTACATATGAGGTATGTCAAAGTTCTCGATGAAGACTTGGTCTTCTTTTTTCTTTTTCTTAATGGTTGGCATTTAGTATTAGTAAGACTAAGGGGCCGTTTGATAAATTGATATGATTTAGCACTGAATGAATCAAAGGTGCTGAATAATTCAAAGGTTCTGAATGATCTACGTCCTCAACAAAAATGAACGTTTGAGAATTCTTCTCAATCAACACTCTGAATGACTAAAATTACCATTGTATCCTTTCTCTTTAGTTAGCGTAAATTGAAAATAATAGTAACCTATACTAATAAACCACCAATTGTTATGTAAAAAAAAAAGAGTTTTATGAAATTATATAAACACACATGATGTTCTATCAAATTAAAAATAATAATTTTATAATGTCAAAGTTCTTAAAAATAAACTTTTCAATATATATACTACGCAGCATGCCAACTTGGGAAGTACAAGTTTTCTTGGTTGAGTAAGTTATAAAAAGAAAAGTATTAAATGATTAAAAGAAAAGAATAAACAAGAGGATCAAATAGGGAAAGATGGGGCCACTGTATGGTTTTGCATGTTTTAGGCCCTGCACGATCCAAACCCTTTCCAATTGATTCATCTATATTTGTATCAAACAACATGTTCTCTTACCGATTCATGGGTTCTCCTCTTAATGTTTCATATCTAATTCAGAGTAGAATACGCGTTTCTTCTTCATGTCTTTTTCAAAATTTCATCTTTAATCCTTAGGTCTCAAAAAAAATACAAAGTTAGCCCTCAGCTTCGTCAAAGAAAAAAAGCAAAAAAAAACAAAAGCAAAAAACAAATCTCTTGTAGCCAATTATTGCACCACCATTCAAGCTAAACAATCTGTTAATGCTGTTATAAGTGACCGTTTTGCCATTCTATATTTAGAAAAATTATTTAACCTGTTCAATGAAACATGTGAATGTTAATTGCTAAGAACTAAAGTTGCAACTTATCAAAGGTAGGAGGACTAGAAGCGTATGTTTTGGAGACTTGAAGTCAACTCTCGCATTATTATATTTAACTTGAGGTGACAGTGAGGAGAATTATCATCACATTGTTATTTGCATTATTCATATCCACTCTTTGCTTCTTGACCAATCAAAAAATTTGTAAGTCCTCTTCTCTCTTTACACTTTTCATTTGTTTAGTATCTTATTCTGGCCTGCTTGTTAACTCATTTCTATACTAGAAAATCATATTTGGTTGTAAATTTTGCTTAATACCATAAATTTAAATAAGTTTACAGCCACATAGAATAATTGTAGTTATGGAGAGGCTTTTATTGATTTCATTTATGTTATTGAGCACTGTGACGTATTCTCGCTAACTTGCTTTACGTCTAGTTGTTACATTATTTCTTAGTACACTACTAAATCGAAAGTTTTTTGGTTCATTGTTTATAAGTAAGCTTGTGATCATGAATGTTAACTTTTGGATACTCTTTTATATCAAAGGGCAAATGTTTTTAAAAGGTATCATACTTACCACAATTTGTTTTTGTGGGTAGCGAACAAATTTTTTTGCTTTTGTGGTATTTTTCTTTCAAATTCATCTTTTTTAGGGTATATGTGACATTTTTGCCCTTCGGGAAAAAAAATTCTATTAGATAAGAGGGGCAAAAATGTCCAAAATATTCGCAAAATACCCAAAAAATGATGAATTTGAAAGAAAAGTACCCACAAAAGCAAAAAAAATTATTCGCTACTCACAAAAGCAAATGATGACAAGTATAATACATTTTAAAAACATTTTCCCTATATTAAACATCATTATCCTTAATCCAATCTCTACCTCACCTCAAACGTCGAGCTTAACTCATAAATTGATGAGTAAATTACATGGATAGTCCTTGTATAGTTATACCAAAGTTTCATTTTTAGTCCTTAAAGTCTTATAAATTACATTGACAGTCCTTGTGGTTCTCAAATCTTCACACCTATGGTCCCTTACAACATTACCGTTATGTAAACATCAATAATATCATTTCAATTTTACCCAAACACCCTCTGAGTTAACACACACATATCTCTCAGTTACACATAACACCCCATTCTTCAACCTCTCATCCACCAAAACTTAAAAAAAAAAAAACACTATATTAAATTACAAATATGGCAATCGAACTTCGCTAGCAAATCTAAAAGTACAAAATATTCTTCTTTAGTAACCTTAATTTTTAAGTTAATGAAAAGTTGACTATAAATATCGAGATTATCCAAGACATGATTAAAATATATCAACATTATCCAAGATGTGATTAAAATATATTAAAATTATTCAAGGCGTGATTAAAATATATGAAAATTTGGAATATATATAAATAAATAAAAAATCAATGTTATCCATTTTAATAAATGCGGTAATTAGTTTTAATAATACACCTAAGGCTATTTTCATCATTCATTTATAAAATGTTAATGGTGCTAGGGACAAAAATGTGTGCTTAAAGGACAATAGTTGTCAGGATCCCGATTCTAATTTTAGGATCTTACGATTTTACGGTATTGCAAACCAAAAACGATCCGGATCCCACATAGGATCTTTGTAAGCTTAAGATCTTATAGGATCCCGATCTTGAGCATACGATCTTATAGGATCCCGATCTTGAGCATACGATCTTAAGATATAATCCGATCCGATCTAATTTTTCTCGGATTACAAACTAAAACAATACAAATTTATGGGTTGTTTTTTGTAGAATTCAAAAACAACTTGTTAATCTTTTAAATATTTTATAATCATAATTTTGGACAACATTTATATGAAACATTCATAGTATTCGTGTTTATTATGTATAATAATTTGTAGATTTGTATAATATTACAAAACTATCAAGAAATAACATTAGAGTAGGATCTTAAGATCCCGATCCGATCTTACGATCGATCTTGCAAAGACGAAAGCGATCCCGAGTAGGATCCCGATCTTGAAAACCTTGCTAAGGACTATCGAGTGTAATTTTAAGATTTAGGGACTAAATCTGAACCTTTTGTATAACCACAAGACTATTCATGTAATTTACTCTAAATTGATTTTCTACATTTCATTTTTCTTTTGGGTAGATTATTATAATAATAAACCATACACTATTGAACAAAATGCATGTACGTAGTACTTATAAGATTATAAAAACTCATGACCCTTTCTATGTTTCAGAGTTGAAATTATAGATAAAAGCTTCGCTGATCAATAATCATATGTTTAAAATTTTCAAACAACTTAATGCAGCTTTCATCATTAATCATGGCTGCATCTTCCATTCCTCATCGATGGAAATATGATGTCTTTGTAAGTTTTAGAGGTGAAGATATCCGCAAAAACTTCATGGATCATTTGTTCAACGATTTCAAGCAAAAAGGAATTTATGCTTTTAGAGATGACAGAGAATTGCCTAAAGGAGAAGAGATATCTCCTCATCTCTACAAATCCATTGAAGAATCGAGATTTTTGATAGTTGTCTTCTCCAAGAATTACGCTTCTTCAACATGGTGTCTGAGGGAACTTGTCAAAATACTCGAGTGCAAGCAGATTGAAGATCCCAAACATGAGGTTCGGATTATCTTTTATGATGCCAAGCCTGATGTTGTGAGGAAACAAAAAAGGAGTTACGCAAAAGCGTTTGCCAAACATGATGTATTAAATAGAACAAAAGTGGATAAATGGAGGGAAGCTTTATCCATGGCGGCTAACTTATCTGGATGGGATCTCCAGGACATGACAAATGGGTAAATTTATTGTTTTTGTGTAATTAGTCTTGTAGCTCTACTAAAGCTTAACACTATGTAGTTTCTCTTACTTGTTATGTCTTTGTGGTTAACAGGTTTGAGTCCAAGTTCATCGATTCCATTTCCAGAGAAATCCTCAAAACATTATGTGACGGACCCTTACATGTTTGTGAGAACCTTGTTGGCATAGATTTCCATTTCGACAAATTAGACTTGTCACGCTTTGTTGGGTCAGATAAGGTTAACATGATTGGAATATGTGGTATAAGCGGAATAGGAAAGACGACCCTTTCCAAAGCTATTTATAACTTGATGTATGTCCACTTTGAGGGGAGTTGCTTTTGTGGCGACGTCAGAAAACAGCAAGACCTAACTCAAGTCCAAATGCTAATGATTGGAAAGATCATGAAAACAGAAAATCTGAAGATATCAAGTGTTGCTGAAGGAGCTATGGTAATAAAGCAAAGAGTGTCATGTAAGTCGGTCTTGCTTGTTTTGGATGATGTGGATGATCATGAGCAGTTAGAAGCACTAGCAGGTTCAGCTACATGGTTTTGCCCAGGAAGTTTGATTATTTTCACTGGTAAAGATAAACAACTGCTAAGATCTCATAGAGTGGATGAAATCCATGACATGGAATTTCTAGATGAGGATAAATCTCTTGAGCTCTTCTATTCCTTTGCCTTTGAGGAAAAAAATCCTTCTGCAGGCTTCAAAGAAGTTTCTGAAAAAGTTGTGAAACATGTGCAAGGTCACCCTCTGGCCCTCAAAGTTTTGGGTCGTTTTTTATATGGCAAAACTGTGGAAAAGTGGGAAAGTGAGCTAGAAAGGCTCAAAGTACAACCGAATGAAAAGATACAAAGTGTGCTTCGTTTAAGTTACGATGGGCTTAACCTCCAGCAACAAAATATCTTACTTGATATCGCATGTTTATTCATTGGAGAAAACAGTGAATTTGTAGCAAGCATACTAGATGGCTGTAACTTTTTTGCTGATACGAACATGCAAGTTCTAGTTGATAAGTCATTAATTACGATCTCTAGTGAGATGTCACTTCAAATGCATGACTTGATTCAAGCAATGGCAAGGGAAATAATTCAAGAAGAATCTATCATGACTGGGAAACAGAGGAGATTGTGGAATTCATCTCTTGTTTACAATGTATTGAGTAAAAAAAAGGTAAGTAGTGGTATATGATTCTTTTTTTCTTTACATTAATATATTAAGGTATTAGCAAAATATCCTAATGAAGCTACATGTTTTTGTCTTTCGAGGTGGCAAGAACGGAAGCAGTTGAAGTTCTAGTCCTTTCATTAGAGAAATTTAGTCAAAAGATTCACATAGATGCTAATGATTTTGCACATATGAAAAAGTTGCGGATCTTGAAAATCTATCAAGGGGAATCTGTATTTGTGCAGAAACTTGAATTGGAGGGCCACAATGTGATCTTCTCAGGAAATTTGTATTATTTGTCCAATGAGCTAAGCTTGTTTTATTGGCATGGATGCCCTTTCAAGCACTTACCTTCAGATTTCTATCCAGAAAACATTGTGGCCATTGACCTGTCTTACAGCAACATAAAACATTTTGGACAACACCTAAGGTATTTCCATAAACACACATCTTTTCCTGTTTGATACCTAATGATCCGATAACTTATCTTTTTTTTTTCTATTGATGTCAGTGCTTTAGAAGGTTGAAAGTAATGAAGCTAAGGTACTGTTGTAACCTAACAACCACCCCTGACTTCTCAGAGATTTCAAATCTCAAGAGCTAAGTCTTGAAGGTTGTGTGAATTTGTCTACAGTTCATCCATCTATTGGAATGCTTAAGAAGCTTGTTGTGTTAAATCTGAAAGACTGCACAAGGGTTAGGAGTTTTCCTTGCAAAGTGGAAATGGATTCTCTTCACGTCCTGAATCTCTCGGGGTGCCTAAAAGTTGACCAACTCCCTGAAGCATTGGGTCAGATCAAAAGCTTAACAGAACTTCATATTGACAGAACTGCCATAACCGAACTTCCTTCCTTTGTATCCTCTTTGATATACCTTGAATCGTTGTCATTTGGTCGAAACGGTAGGATTCAGCCTAGATGGTTGACTTCAATCACTGCCCCTTTTGGTTTACTATGTAAACAACATCCCCAAAGATCAGTACTGTCTTCATTGGCAGGTTTACATATGTTAAAGTCTCTGAATTTCAGCTACTGCAATTTAGTACAAGTTCCTGAGAGCATTGGAGGCCTATCATGTCTAAAGGAACTCAACTTGGAAGGGAACAATTTATTAGAACTGCCTGAGAGCATTGGATGCTTATCATTTCTGGAAAATTTAAACTTGGAAGGGAACAATTTATTAGAAGTACCTGAGAGCATTGGAGGCTTATCATGTCTAAGATATTTATACTTGCAAGAGAACAATTTTACTAGCTTGCCTGGAAGTTTGAGTCAACTTTCTAGTCTTACATGGCTTCATGTTGATGGTTGCAAGAAGCTGGAAGTGTTGCCCGAACTTCCACCTAGCATATGGAATATCGGTGCATCTGATTGCACCTCCTTAAGAGAAGTGGCGGAATCATCTAAAGACCCATTCAAAATTGGGAAAACATATTTCGAAAATTGTCCAAAGCTGTTTAAGAATGTTATTGATAGCCAGGGTTCTATATCAAAGACTCACTGTCTTGCCTCATCTATAACTTCCCAAGGCTCAAATAACCAGCTTTCTGCTTTCCTTGGGTATATGGGTTTCAGACTAACATATGTGAAT
The DNA here is from genome assembly GCA_022545495.1 of Chrysanthemum lavandulifolium. Classification (NCBI taxonomy): domain Eukaryota; kingdom Viridiplantae; phylum Streptophyta; class Magnoliopsida; order Asterales; family Asteraceae; genus Chrysanthemum; species Chrysanthemum lavandulifolium. Next base: position 245,454,238 of record CM040245.1, on the reverse strand, counting down.
TCTTCCTTCAGCCAAGAAGTGCCTTTGGTTATTTAAGTATAGGATATAATGGGAATAGCATTCCAGAGTGGTTTACAAATAGAAGTACGGGAAATCATGTAAAGGTTGAATTACCATCAGATTGGTGCTTCAATAAGTTTAGGGGATATGGAACTTGTGTTGTTTTCAAGTGCAAAAAGCCTCACGAATTTATAGGATACTCTGTAAAGAACTTTGATGGAGCTTTTCTGACTACAAATTATGGCTCTCCAGAATTATATAACAATGAGTCATACATGATATGGTTGCGGTATACGAGTGACATAAGGGAATGGAAGGAAGCAAAGAATTTTGTAACATTTTGTTTCAAAGATGTTGAGGTGAAGGCGTGTGGTGCAAGACTAATTTGTGATGGAGATTTAGAGCAGGATGTCACAAACTTGAGTATGTTCCAAGACTTTTCAACTCTATCACAGCATGGTGGGGTCATCAGCTATTTTTCTGGGGAATATTCTTGTTTGCCTCTTGGTGGATATAGCATCTGGTCCTGGTAGACCAATAATAAAAGCGTTTGTAATTTTTATTTGTTAGTCCAATCTTAAGGACCACATGTCTTTTATTTAGATAAAGAGCTTTTGTGTAGGTGTTTGATGAAATGTATATGAGTAGAAATCATATATTATTATACTGGCAAGCTATTACTCTTCAGCTTGTTTGTAGATTTTCAGATTTCAGATGGATTAAGAATAGAATGTGGTGTTTTGAAGTTGTGATGTGTAGAGTAAGATAATAAACCTTGCTGCAGCTTGTCTTTTGAATATAAGACTATTTTCTCAATTAACAATCTGGAGAATTTGTAGGGTTGATTATTTAATGGATTTGATAAAGTTTTTTCTAGATATGTCTTGTTACTTTCGGGTAGTCTCCGTTGAAGTACATAGACGTCGATTTGTCTTCCAGCCCTTTCCTCTCCGGATGCTTTACTGTTAGCAGTACTTGAATACTTTGTAAAACGCTTACCAGTTCCTATATATAACTACTATCTTCAGTTGATCTTCTTGCTTCTAATAATTGAATAATTCTAGTCTCAAATCACAATTTAAGTAATATAGGTGGGTTAATTGACCCCAAAACAACTTTAAATCCCACTTCTAATCCCTGTAAGTGCATATTCAGCTATGATATAAATACGTTTTCAAGTCATGCAATACCTATTGCTTGATGAATATCTCATGATCACAACTCACAAGGTACCAGCATTGTGGCGGCGGTTAGCATGTATTCAAAAATTTTGCCGAACAATTTTTATTGATTATACGTTTTTGTGAGTCGCAAGAACTTTTTAGAGCACTGATTTACCAAATGTAACTTTGGAAGATATCAATTGCACTCCAAAGTCCAAAACCAAGGAGAACTGCAATGCCACTTTCATCATAGAAACGCATTAATCTATATTACAGATCTACATAAATAAAAATTGGATCACCAGGAGGAAAGGTGAAAATCGGAGTGTAGGCAGTTGATATGTGTGTGTGTGTGTGAAAAAAATTTGTGTATGTGTGCAAGCACGTGTTTTGAGTATAAAGTATACATCGATGTAGTGCATCAACACTATCACCCCTGTTCGTATAACAAGCCCAATGTTCGTATAACAAGCCCAATGCGCAAAACGCTTTCTCATGATAGTTTTCTAAGACAAGCCAATCCATAGTTAGTAGAACACACAATATCAAATTTGACTACGCCTAATTCCAGCCTACCACTTGGCATATGACTGGTTAATTATCAATAAAAATGTTTAAACTTCAGCGTACATTATTTTTACAATAAGCATCTAACAATCAAAACCAGATATTTATAGCAATCGCAATCCAAAACAATGCAATTGAATCAAAGACAAGCAAGTGATGCAAACATAAACTATCAAGCGGGTAGAAGAAAAAAGACTACATGGTAATCCCCATACTCATCCTTCATGAATACAAAACCCTCTTCACAGTATAATAACACCACCAAACTCCAAACTAAAATGCCCATTTATCAGTAACGGTTCATTTTTCCCCGTTTGACTTTCTGACGACACCTAAAACGGTCCGCTTGACCCAAAGGGATCGGAGTCATCAAATGAGTATGTATGACCATGGTCAAAACCCACACTGCTACTCATTGAATCAAACCTTGCGAAACTACGGTCTTGTGCCGTGCTGCTCATTGAGTCGAATCTTGAGAAGTTATTACCCTGTGTGGAGCTGCTCATGGAATCCAAACTCGAGAAGGTTTCTTGTTTGGGAGAACCTCGGTCAGTGGCACTAAAAGAGTCATATCTCGAGAAATTATCAAAGAAATAATTCCCTGCCCCCCCCCCCATTGTGATGAGGTGCCAGCTAGAGAAGCTAGTGAGCTAGGAACCGAATCATCAAACCAAAATGGATTCTTTTTCTGGAAGAAACTATTATTGCCTTGCAGGGAATCACTTTTCCTTGGACTTGCAGTGAAGCTATTGGATTCAAAGAAATAACTCTCTCCATGCTTCTCATGTTCGGCATCCTGTATAAATGAAGTTTTTTGCAAGGAAAAAAAACCCTTTACGATTCTCTCTTGCGAAAAGCGAATACAACATCCCTACGATACCCTAATAGTCGACCTTATACCCTTATACATTTTTAATCTTTATTCGTGGGTCGATTGACGAATTCAGTTGTTTATTTGTTAATTGGTTAACATGGGTCGGTCCTATATTCGCTGTTGTAGCTTTTGATGATACTACACTTGCATGGTTGATTAATTTATTATCAAAAGAACGTGTGAGGTTGGAAGTTATATATATTCACTCTCCCCTTGGATTAGTCGGCCAAAAGGTCAGAAACCATGGTTACCCAAAAAAAATGCGTTGTGGTTTAAAGTTTATACTATAGATCCTTTCGTTTCTTATTTAAAGAAAAGCGCGATATAAGCACTTGAATGTCATCAGTCGGATGTCTTTCAAGTCTTCTTAATTCACTCTCCCACTCACACACAGTCTTTCCGGAAAGAAAGCAGCCCAAAACTTTAAGAGCTAACGGGTGACCCTTCATATATGGAACTAATTGTTCAGAGTGTTCTCTAAAGTCCTCTTTACGTTACGCTGTTTATGGTTAAAAGCATACAGATTAAAGAGTTCCATAGCTTCATCATCGTGTAAAAGTTCCACACCATAAACGTTTTCCACTCCATGAGCAATTAGTAGCTGTCTATTTTTTCCCGTTATAAGAACCAGACTTCCTGAACCAAACCAGCCGTGTGAACCAGCTAAAGCTTCTAAGTGGTCCTGTTTGTGAACATCATCAAGAATCAGCAAGACCTTCTTAGATAGCATGAATTTTTTCATGGCATTACTTCCTTCACCAGCACTTGATATTTTTAAATCTTCTTTCATCATGTCCTCAATAATTTGCAACGACACCAAATTTTTTCGCAAACTCGTTCACGTCTTCACAGAAGCTGCAAACTTCAAAGTGGACCAATCATGTGAACCTTACTTGATCCAACAAACTGCAGTAAGTTCATTTCCTTTGCTCGGGAATGTACTCCAACTAGTTTCTCACCAACATGTAAACATCCAACATTTAACTCGTTTAAGATATGATTTGAGATCATATCAATAAACTTCGATTGATAGCTGCCAATCAAAAAGAAAGATACATATGATCAGTTACTGAAAAAGAGGTTAATCTCATAAATCTGGAGGAACTTTGGCATGCGCGGTTGTTTAGGTTTATTACCTTAGTAAAAATATATGAACTTTCTTTTCATCTAAAAGACAAACTAAAAAGGCAAAAAGTCCTAATAAACTAAATCAGATTTTTTATGAGATGTGAGTTCAATGTTTAAGAGTCCTTTGGAGAAATAAAGAAATTACATGTTGCAAATTTGATTCTTAGCTAATGTTCAGTTTTGTGAACTAATGAGTTTTTGCCGACAAAATAAAAGAAAAGAAAAAAAAAAACGTTTTTTTGAAAGCCAAAAGTCTTCCCAACTATTAAGCATGATATTGCCGAAAGTTTAAGAAAATAATGGAGATTGATTGATGGCAAGATATATTTGACTAGCATGCTTGTTGAATAGTATGTCAAAGTTTTGGACACGTTTTGTTACAAAAGAAAACTGGAACTTTGCTTCTACATAGTAAGTCAAGAATAACATGCTGCAAGTTTGTTTATTCCATTTCATATTATAATAGTTTTCACATTGTAATATAGCCATGCATGCAAGTTGGTCTATAAAAGCAAACCAAATATGTAATAGAAATGTACCTCTGAGTCCACAAAAATAATACAAGTGTTTCAACCTTTTTAAGTAAAGAATATTTTGAATGCATGCTGCTTATTTTTGTCGTAATAATTTTGTGAGAAATAATTTTTGTGAGAGTAATATCTCGTATATCCAACATAAATTGGTATCAGAGCTTGCTCGAATCCATTTGGGTTAAACTAGTTCTTACCATTTTTATAAAGGTGTCATGGCAAGACGACAAGGTTTTGATTTAAGTCATGTTGTCGTCCCAATTTTCGATGGTGAAAATTATGATTATGGTGTCAAAATGGAAACTATTTGATTCTTTAGATGTGTTTGACGATGTCAAAACACATTTGAAGAACCGATTAATCTGGAAAAATTAATCAAGATCGGATGAAAGATTTGAAGCAAAAAAGCGAAATGCACCGTTCTAAGTATGATTCAATGGGAGTCACACCGTCAATCTTCCCAAAATCATGCGTCTAAAAAGCAAAAAGCTTGGGAGGTGCTCAAGCAAGAATTTCAAGGAGACGTCAAAGTGAGAGCTATAAAGCTACAAACTCTCAGACGAGATTACGAGAACACGAAGATGAAAGAAAATGAGTCACTAAATGACTATTCATCTAGATTAACCGATTTGATTAATCAGATGAAAAGTTATGGTGATGAAATTGAAGACCAACGTATTGTTGAGAAAATTCTCATCAGTATTCCCGAAAAATTTGATCCAATTATAGCAGTTATTGAAAACACCAAAGATCTCAAAACTTTGGGTATTCAAGAATTGCTAAGTTCTCTCAAGTCATATGAGCAACGTATGACTCGCCACTCCGGCAAGGCGATCGAAAGTGCATTCCAATCCAGCTTGCAAGGCGACAAGAAGCCACCACAAAATTATGGAAGAGGGAGTTCATCCCGAGGTGGTCGAGGAGGCAGAAATTTTAGAGGCCGTGGACGTGGACAAAGCTACGGAAGTTTTAGAGGTCAAGGCAGCTTCGACAAAAGATCATTTGGCAATGGAAACTCTCACAAGTGTTCCATTTGCAAGAAAGACAATCATGAGGACAAAGGTTGTTGGTACAAAGATAAGTACAAATGTACTTACTGTGATCAATTTGGTCATTTAGAAAAATTTTGTCGAAAGAAAAACCAACAACAAGCAAACTTTTTAGAAGAAAAACAAGAAAATGAAAATGTTTTCTTTTGTCACTCAGCTAACGTTGAAAGAAGTGACACATGGTTTCTTGACAGCGGTTGTAGTAATCATATGACCGGTGATGAAAGTATTTTGGTCGACATTGGCACTGCAGGAAATTCTCAAGTAAAATTGGGAAATGGAGCAATAGTACAAGTGAAGGGAAAAGGCAAGATTCCGGTCAAGACAGAAATAGGTATCAAGTATATTAATGATGTTTTACTTGTTCCTGACCTTACGCAAAATTTGCTAAGTGTCGGACAACTAATAGAACACGGATACATTGTTGTTTTTGAAGGTAAAGGCTGCAGTATATATAACAAAGGAAGAAATAAAGAGTTAATGCAGAAAATAACAATGGGGCGGAACAGAAGTTTTCCGATTACATTCAGGTACGAAGAACACTCTGCGTTAAAGGCCACAACAACAGACGAAGCTTTGTTATGGCACAAGAGGCTTGGACATCTAAATTTCCAAAGTCTAAATTTACTCCACCAGAAAAATATGGTTGGAGGTTTGCCACAAATTCACGAGATTGAAGGAGTTTGTGAAGGGTGTGCGCTTGGAAAGCATCACCGAAAACCATTTCCAAAAGGAGTCGCTTGGAGAGCCAAAGAAATTCTCGAGCTAGTACACACAGATCTTTGTGGTCCGATGAGGAATCCATCTCATGGTAATAATATCTATTTCATTCTATTTATTGATGATTTTAGTAGAATGACATGGGTTTATTTCATGAAAGAAAAATCTCAAGTTTTTGGAATTTTCAAAAAGTTTAAAAATTTTGTCGAAAAACAAACGGGGAGTTTTATCAAAATTTTGAGAAGTGATCAAGGAAAAGAATACAACTCAAAAGAGTTTGACAAGTTTTGTGAGGATGAAGGCATGCACAGACAGCTCACAACTCGATACACACCTCAACAAAATGGTGTAGTCGAGAGAAAGAATCAGACCGTTGTAGAAATGGCGAAGTCAATGATGCACGAGAAAGGTTTACCAAAAAGTTTTTGGGCAGAAGCAGTTTACACAGCAGTATATTTGTTGAATAGAAGTCCAACAAAAGCCCTCGATAACAAGACTCCACTTGAAGCGTGGAATGGACGAAAACCTTCGGTAAGACATCTTAAAGTTTTTGGGTGTGTTTGTTATTCTCAAATACCAAAGCAAAAAAGATATAAGTTAGATGAGACAAGTGAAAAGTGCATTTTTGTAGGCTATAGTAGCAAGTCAAAAGCTTATAGATTGTATAGCCTAAAAACAAAAAATGTAATAGTTAGTCGAGATGTAATTTTTGATGAAAATTCTTCCTGGAATTGGGAAGAAGAAAAAAAGGAAGGACCGAGTTTTCCCACTAACAAAATGCAGGATGAAGCACATGTGGAAAGTGATGAAAATCAACCATCACATGATGAAGTACCCAACGAAGAACCAGATGAAGAATCTCAAAGTCCACCACCAAGAAAATTTCGTTCGTTGACAGAAATATACAATGCTAATTTTTGTCATGTAGAACCAGAAAGTTTTGAAGAAGCAATTAGAGAAGAATCATGGAAGAAAGCGATGGAGGACGAAATTCAAGTTATTGAAAAGAATAACACGTGGGAGCTCACAAACAGACCATTGGACAAAGACGTTATTGGTGTCAAATGGGTGTACAAAGTCAAGTACAATGCGATGGTCCGCTCAAAGAAACAAGGCAAGACTAGTCGCAAAAGGTTACTCACAACAACCGGAATTGACTACGACGAGACATTTGCTCCGCTTGCTCGAATGGACACAACCGAGCAATCATCTCACTAGCAGACCGAAAGGTTGGTTACTCTACCAACTCGACGTTAAGTCGGCATTTCTAAATGGAGAACTTAAAGAAGAAGTTTATGTGAATCAACCTCAAGGATTCGAGGTTGAAGGAAAAGAAGGAAAAGTTTACAAGTGAAGAAAGCGCTACGGACTCAAGCAAGCACCATGAGCATGGTATAGCCGATCGATGGTTATTTTAAAGAAAAGGTTTTGATCAAAGCAAGAGCGAGCCGACCTTGTATGTTAAAAGTCAATGTGAAAATATTTTAATTGTAGCGCTCTATGTGGATGATCTTGTGTTCACAGGGAATAACAAGAAAATGATTGAAGATTTCAAAAATGAGATGATGCAAAAATACGAGATGAGTGATTTAGGTCTTCTAAATCATTTTCTCTGAATGGAAATATATCAAGACGATGGCGGCGTTTTTATTTGTCAAGAAAAGTATGTCGAGAAGATTTTGAAGATTTTTGATATGTCAGAATGCAAACCGAAGGACACTCCTTTGGTTGTCAATGAAAAGCTCATGAAAGAAGATGGTTCAAGTAAAGTGGACGCTACACTTTACCGAAGTTTGGTAGGGAAGTTGTTATACCTTACAGCAACAAGACCCGACATCATGTTTGCCGCAAGTTTACTCTCAAGATTCATGCACAATCCTAGTCAGATTCACATGGGAGTTGGTAAAAGAATTTTAAGATATTTGCAGGGCACGAAAGATTTTTGAATCAAGTTCGAAAAAATGCAAATATAAATTTGCATGGTTTTGTGACAGTGATTGGGGAGGATGTACAGATGACATGAAAAGTACATCTGGATATATTTTTTTCACTTGGTTCGGGTGTGTTTTGTTGGTGCTCCAAGAAGCAACAAACAGTCGCACAATCATCAGCGGAGGCAGAGTACGTAGCAGCAGCTCTAGCCACATCACAAGCAATTTGGCTACGAAGAATTTTTGAAGACATTGGAGAAAAGCAATTGAAGCCTACAACAATTTTCTGCGATAGCATGTCAGCAATAGCAATCGCAAAGAACCCGGTTCATCATAGCCGCACAAAGCATATCGCTTTGAAACATCATTTTATCAGAGAAGCAATTGAAGACGGAGAGGTGCAACTTGAATTTTGTGGAACAAATGATCAGCTAGCAGATATTTTCACAAAAGCACTTCCACGAGAAAAGTTTCAGGAGCTCAGACGAAAGTTGGGAGTTCAGCCAAAACACATTACGGGGAGAATGTGAACTAATGAGTTTTGCCGACAAAATAAAGGAAAAGAAAAACGTTTTTTGAAAGACAAAAGTCTTCCCAACTATTAAGCATGATATTGCCGAAAGTTTAAGAAAATAATTGAGATTGATTTATGGCAAGATATATTTGACTAGCATGCTTGTTGAATAGTATGGCTAAGTTTTAGACAATGTAATAGAAATGTACCTGTGAGTCCACAAAATAATACAAGTGTTTCAACCTTTTAAGTAAAGAATATTTTGAATGCATGCTGCTTATTTTTGTCGTAATAATTTTGTGAGAGTAATATCTCGTATATCCAACAAGTTTCATTAAGTATTCCTAATTTCCTATTTTTCTTTATAGAATAACTACCAAATATTTTTGTAGCTAGTTTTCATGTTCAAACATGAATTCAAGATATATATATATATATATATATATATATATATATATATATATATATTTTGAAAGGCAGAATTTATTAACAAACAAAAAAAACACCTCAAGGGACAAACCCCAAGAAGCACAGAGCACAAGCCCAGACGAGGGACTTAACCAATCAAGCACAAAACACACGAAAAAAACTACCAAAAGCTATCTAGCACATGAGATATGTGAAACAAGCAACAGCTCCACAGAAATCGTACCGACAAAAACTACACCCTCTCAAAAAGGTCAAACAACAACACCACACTCAAACCAAGCAACCCCACAAGCAGCAACCCACATTAACGATTAAGCCTTGGTATACCAACACAAATTTGAGGTCTTTCTAACCATGTCTCCCATCGGATATTAATTTTCCTAGACCTTCTACTGATCCACTCAAACGCCTTCAATTGGATGTCTTGAAATAGTCTTGAACTACTATCCATTTTACCTCTAAAAACCTTGATGTCTACTTTTCCATATGAGGTATGCATTCACCCAAACAGTAGCTTGCCACAACGAATTAACATCCTTGTTCATTGTCGGGCTGCCATTATGACACAACAAATCTTTTATGGTAAATGTATCAACTGGACCAATCCCCCACCACGCAAATAGCCTATCCCACACACTCAATGCTTTTTCACACAACACCAAAGAATGGTCGACTGACTCCACGACACTTTCACAGCAAGGACAAAGTAATGAATCAAGATCTATACCTTTTTTATCGAGCTCCACACGTACCGGGAGTCTACCTATTGCAGCTCTCCAAGCAAACACATTAACTTTTCTAGGAACAATATTATTCCATGACGTTTCATAAGTGCCTGCGGACCCCATAGCTTGATGCTCCTCAATCCATCGGGACAAAGCCTTAACCGAGAACGCACCTTTTACATCTAACTTCCACCACCACACATCTTTCACATTCAAGAAGATTATATGCTTTAAGTAATGGTGTGTCAAATTAATGATAACAAATCATTTCTAGTATGAGATCTTGTGTAAGGTATGTATATGCATGTATATTTAGAAACATTACCACAATCCATCTGTACTCTGTTAAGCAGCAGGTACGGTACGGATGTATTTTCAAAGTGTTTATTGATGCACTCCAAATGTTTGTTGAAATGCCTTATTATACCCTAACCTTACTAATTTATGTTATAAATAAAAATAAATGAGAAACTTGTGTTAACATTAAATAAGCATGATATGTACCATTTACACAATTGTTAAAACTACTCAACACAAAAGGGTAACATTGAGTAGACGTACATATTAAGTTTTACAAAAGACCTCATCAATCCTTCATAATCAGCTAGACGCAAGAAATGATTTGCAGATATACTAAATAATTATACTTGCTAATATGTGTTTGGGGTGACCTTTGATGCAACTTACGAGTTCAATAATTAAATCTATTTGTAACTGCCTTCACATGTTGGCTCAAATAACTAAAATAATCTGCTAAAACACTTGACAAACCAAAAAAAACGCAATTGAAAATCCGCGACAACTCGGCTCCGCAGCAACGCGCGGGTGCATTCCTGCTTGTTTGGAACATTAGATGTTATGGGAACCGGGCCTGAAAAATGGGTTTTAGAAGGTGCCAAGCGGGTAGTCGATTCATGTTGGGCCACGGTTTGGGCCTGCTGGGCAGAGAGGTCTGGTACTGCTGGGATGGCTTGAAGATAAATATACTGAACTAGTTGTTGAGCTTGAGGAATGAAACCAGTCCACTAGACTTAATTAAGAGGGAATGGGCTGTCGGTAATACACAAATGATTGGGCTTGTGGACTTGCAAATGATTGGGCCTGGCTTGTTAAGTGTTGGGTATTATTTCCAGAAACAAAAGCATTGCGAATTAATAGCGGAAGAAGCACGCTGGGAATTTATTCCAGCGCTTTGTGAGGCATAGAATGTGTGAGGCGTAGAATGTGTGATAGTAAATAATAAATTGCATTGTTTTTTAAATTTGACATGTAGCTAAAACCGAGGGACCAAACATGCAAATAAATTGACTTTGGGTCGACCAAACTTGCCTTTACTCTTTGTTACTCCTTCATTTCATCTTCCTCCATTTTGATTGCATTCCTCTCAAAGACTTCCATCCAATTGGTGTCGTTTGTTTTTCCCAATAAGATCTTTTTCCTCTTTTCATTTCTTTTGTATGCAGGAGGAGGTAGGTTTTTTTTTTTTTTTTCGCATATGTCTTCTTTTCACTTCTTTCCTCTTCTAAATTTGAGACATTATCTTTCACTTCTTACCTCTTCTTTCACTCCTTACCTATTCTTTCACAAACCTTACATCTCTTTCTCAATATCTTACATCTCTTTTACATTTCGGTTTTTTTATCTACGTTTTCGCCCATTTTTTACGTTTTCGTCCATTTTTTTACGTTTTCGTCTTTTTTTTACGTTTTAATCAGTTTTCTTACGTTTTTGTTATTTTTCGTCCGTTTTTTTATATTTTCGTTCATTTTTTTACGTTTTCGTCTGTTATTTTACGTTTTCTTACGTTTTTTTACGATTAACCCATTTGAACCATATTACAAAAGGATTTATAGCGGAAAAAAAAAACAAAAATAGAAAATAAAAGTAAGATTAATAAGACATATAAAACGATTTCATCCATGCAGATGAAGACTTTAGATCACTCTTCTTCTGCAGTACGTGGTTTAGAGATAAAGAGATAAAAGCTCGAAAAACAAACGACACCTTATACTCTAATTACTTTTAATGTTGTCTCATTTTATTTATAACATTATAATATAATTATCGATCCAATGGGTTAAATCACTTAACCCAATACTTTATACAAAAGTCATTTTACTTTTAAAATTGTTTTAAAATTGTGATTATTACTGTATTCAAACTGTTTACAAGATCTAGACTCTAGATGTTGTTGTCGTTCAATAACTTATTTTTGTGTTGCTATCATTTTAAGACAGCGTATGAACCAGAGTCGCATATTTAGTAAAAGGATTTTTTTATGAATTGCCACATATATGCCATTGTATATACTTGTGGGTCTAAAAATCTTACTTTTTAAATATAATTTGACCTATCAACATATCATGTGATGTTGTTTATGTTGGAAATGTATATATTTACAAAGATGTGAATGTCCGGATTCGAACTCGTGACCACGGGATTGCACACATTAGCGAATGAGAATTAAAGTTAATAATTAATGTTTATGTTTACGATTAATTATTACACATTAAGTCCGGTTAACGATCGTTAAGTATTTAACGGAAAAATGACTAACGACCGTTAAATAACAAGAGAAAGGACTAGAAATGGAAAACTTGGAAAAGTTATGGATTTCATTTGGGCTTGTCTACATGGCCGGCCATAGGGGCCTTCCATAGCCCTAATTCATAAACTTGTTCCCTAAGTTTACCTACTAGTATATAAAGAGGTTAGGTTCAGGGTTTCATACACATGCATTGAATTAACCCCAGATCTCCTCTCTCTCTCTTGTCCCATAATCGGTCGAACACCCCATAAGTAAGTGGAGTTTGGTTTCGTTTTCATAAAACGAGGACTTGTGTTAGATCTAGCAATCGCTGATTCGTTGGTTAATTCGTGTACAAGAACGTGGTAGTAAGACATTATTCTTACACCATTTGGTTTGAGTTGTAGAACGGTGAGGACAACTCTCTAAACCATTTCTTTGGTTTGCTCAAGAGATCGACAATCGAAGAGGTACGTTACGCATACTTTCAGTTAATTATTTATTTGTTATGATCTTTAAGTCTTTCGTTGTGTACTCTTGATGTTTACATGTTTATTGTATGTTATATATATTATAAACTCAACAGTGGCATCACGAGCCTTGTATAACAAGTAATTAATTACTGAAACACATAATTAAAATAAACATGAATGTGTTATTATTTGTATGCTTAGATCTAGGGTTTGCAAAACCTAAACCCTAATTTTGAGGGGGGGGGCGTTTATTTTGGTGCCCTAATTAGGGTTTTGTAAACTAATGTTTTAATTGGATTAGAAAACCTAAGATGCATGCAACTTTATGTGTATATGCGAAACTCTGATTTAATTGCATTAATTGTTAAGTGTAATTTTATGTCCATGATAATTATCTGCATGTTTTATCATGGATCTGCTTTTATTGTATGTCTTTATTGTTTAAGTGATATACACTAAATTATGATAGATCTAAAATTGCGGAAGACCTCAATCATTATTAATTTAATCAATTATGTGCTATGTGGTATGTATTTAATTTTGACTTACGCAATCGATGAATCGATGCATGTGGCTCACTTTGTACATAGATGAAAACGGGTAAAAGTCTTAATTAAATATATGCATATTGACAAATCTAGAATTGATTATTAATAGGATTTATCAAAACGTTTGCATGTGGCTATTTGATATGCATGACTTTTATTTGTTATGCATTCATTGTTTATGTGTTTATTTTTTACAAATACTTGCTTTTTTGTGTTTTGTAACAAGGGTATTTTTGAAAAGAAAAATAAACTGACTTAAACAATGGTGAAACATGTATTTTATAAGCATAGTAATCATAATCGTTTAATTGATTGATGACTTTGGTACAAATGGTCTGAACGGCTCACCCATGAGAATGAACTATAAAGGGTTAATTAAGAAGCATGACAACACACGAAAGGATGTCTAAGGTTGTGCTCTAGCTGCACCGGTCCTCCGCCCTCCAGAAGTTCGAATGGAGCTACTTAGTAAGCCATTAAATGTGCAAGCTCATCTTAAGGCTAATTAGTTTTAATTCCATGTGCCACTTCGGTGGTAATTATCCAAACACTAAGTGTTTACACTTATGCAAAAGTACGGTATAATGGATGATAATTAAGACTAAATTCCTTGATTGGTGAATCCAATACCTCAATTAAAGTTTGATGATGAAAAGCTTATACATTAAAACAAGTTATAAATGTTTTAATAAAAACTATGCTACAAAGATGAATGCATGACATCTTTGTACATATTTGATTTAACATCAAAACTATTACCCTTTAATTTAAGTTATATGCCATCCAACGAAACGGAAACACCTGAGATTACCTTTTATTTGCGTGAGATCGTGATTTAGATCGTAATCAAAGGGTGAAATATCCACGTGACGTGAGAACGGGCATGGATGATTTTGCAGTTTCTTAAAGTTGGACAACTTAATTGAGCTTTGTAGTGAGAACTGGCAACTCAAGGCATAAGATGGGATAAAACATGTTTACATGGCAATTGAAATTGGCTATATGTAAATCCCATAAATCTAGGAATTGCAATTGAAATTGGCAATTGAGCAAAGGCTCTACCACTTTGTATAAGGTTCATTACTAGCAGATCAACTGATGTGATGAGATTATGACAATTTGGATCCTAGTTTTTTCAGTGGAAATTAAATGGTTATATGCTTATGAACCATGGGTAATTAATTTTCTTGAAAAGGTTAATTATCGAAAATACTAAAATTGAATTTTGTAATTCTTTTGAATGTATAAATGCAACATTTAATCAGAACGAGGTTTAGTCTTTGATCAAGAATTGATCCATTCGCTTTCTAACAAATGTTTGATCGAGAATAATTTCATCGAAAAGACAATGAAGTCTCTTTTCCATGGGAAAAGCATTAGACTTAATCCTATTCCTTTTCATGAATGAGAAAGGTATAATAGGAACGTTTGAATTGTCTAAATTCTAATATATAACTCATAGCAATGAATTGCACATCATATTTTCCATAAAGATTTAATTACCCTCATCTGGTGAATGAATCCTTTTGTAACAAACATGAATGTTGGTTAAACTGGAAAACATGTATATGAGTTACAAAATTAGAAACTAGACAAATTACCACGAAAATTGGTAAAAGGCAAACTAGCATATTTTATCTAGTTGTTTTGCTTTAGCCTTTAAAGGTACTACATACCAAGATGGGATGATAGGCTCATAAGGAAGAAATTGCATACCCAATTTTTCAAGTTAATAATGTTGATGGATAACCCATCATTCATAGAGTAGAATACACCTTTAGTACCTTAGTAATGATTACGTATGGTTCTTTAAAGGTGTAGGAAAGTAAAAATCAAGCAAGTTGTTTTCATCGGTTATGCAACACTTACAATGTTGTCGATTCGGTGGGAGCATTTGTGTTGCATTACTGAATAAGAAGTTGTTTTATTAATTTCTAATTCAGTGGGAGCTACAAGCCTTATTTCCTGTGTAGTAACCCAGATTATCTTCAAAGATAATTACTTTCCAATTATAGGAACTTATGTTTTTTAAGGAGAGTCATGTGCGTTTCCTTACTAATCAATATAGTCCTACATCTACTTGTTATATCTACGACACAAATCATATTAAACAAATAAACGAACGTGTATCGTGTTGTTTATCGCTACATGATGTTGTTCCGTGCACAAGTGGGAGAAATCTTTATTGTGCAAGGTACAACACATATTAATATGATTTAAATGAATTCTCTTGATCGTAAAGTAAGAGAATAACGTTCTAATAGGAATATACATTTAAATATGTATGATTGCCCTATTAAGAACATGTGTCAAGATGATAACAAAGACTACTTTATTTTCAATATTTATGTAATTCAATATTTAAGAAACACTTGTAGTTACAATTTATATTACGTGAGAACGTGAACTAGATTATAGCCCAAGGTAAAATATCCACGTGTCGTGAGAACGAGCATGGATGATTTTGCGCTTTCACGTTGAACTTTTCATGGAATGACATAATTAAATGAAGTAATCTAATACTACTTTGAATTTAAGTATTCGTTGAATGACTTAAATATATGTAGTAAATATTAACTTGAAATATTAATTGAAACCTGAGGTGGTGTTCATAATTACTTTAATTATAAATGTTTATGATTTTGTAAAGTCACAAACATGAAGTCTTTTAATACAAGACTTACAATATAAAGTAAGACGTTAACTTGCTATGTTTTAAGCCATATGCATGAAGTCAATGAGATGATCAATGACTTATAACGTATAGTGGGATTATAACTGGTATGTCTTTTGACTTGGTCAAGAATACTTGTGTTATAATGCATGCAATTGACTTGGTAATTCTATTATACCATTAAGTTTTACTTTGTTGGTAAATAGGATAAGCCAAAGAGTAGATGGTTATCTTAAATATTGTTAGATTATCTTACAATATTAATTCTAATGAAATACCATAGTTTTATGGTATGTTCGATTAGAAGAATCAAAATCTATTGGCATGTTTGATTCAAGATAACTATAGTTTCTTCCACATGTTATCAAGGTTAGAATATTGAGTATAGATTGAATATACTCAATAAGACTCCAACCTAGAAGATTGATAAGACACCATTTGTTTATGGAATGTGATGAATCACATTAAGTCTTATAATGAAGTTCTGAATTTGTTAAACTACTTGTATAGTGAGTTGTAACAAAACTGATGTCAGGAACTATCAATGTGTTTTGTAATATCCCAAAAGAGAACAATGTATTGTTGCTCTACTTGCTAAACTATTTAATGGTAATCTTTAATTTGTTAAAGGCAAGTGGGAGTTTTGGTTAGATCTTGAAAGATTAAATTACAAAATACATAATCTTCTAAAATGCACTAGCAAATATCATGATGAGGCTATACATGTATATGATAGACCTCAATATGATGGAATTGTCATTCATAGATCCGCAAGGATATCTCAGATATTTAATATGATGAGGAATATGAGTTACAGGATCATGGTAAGCCTGTTAATCATAATGATGAATTTATCAAATGTTGAATTGTGGTAAATCAATCATACTATGAATGTAGAGATGCTGTCCATAAAGATAATCAACTTTAGATACTTGGTTTATCTTAATGAAGATGATTTTCTTCAAAGGATGAAAATCCTAGTGGTTTAAATCTTTGTGTAGAAATCATATGGACAATATTGTACACATATTTAATGCTTGTCTAGTGACAATAATATTAATCATACTTAAGCAATTAACTATGATTGAATATTCTTCTCTAAGATACATTAAATAGAAGTATAAAGATTATAATTGTCATAATTAGTTTCATTGATATGAAATTTTGACAATGAATGTCAAAACTCTTTGTTGTGGAATTACTTTTGCGAGGACGATAAGTAATACAAAGTAGTTTCATTAATTCAAATAATCTTTGAATATGTACAAAATGCAAGAATCCATGAATGGATATATGCATGCATCTAGGAGATGATTCTTATGTTTAATATTAAATCCATGTTTGATTTAATAATTAAAATAAGATAGCTCATAAGTATTCCTGAAAGCTAGTGGGAGTATTATTTTAAATCTTATATGTTGTATGGGCAACTACATTCCACCTAAATAAGTTTTAGTTGAGAATGAAACTTCGTTTGTAAGATTTGGAAAATAAGATATATAACCTTGGAATATATATGTTTATTATTATAAACATATGCGGTAAATAAATGAGTCTAATAGAACATGATGGATATATAATGAGATCTTAAAGTCTAACTTAAAGATTCATCATGTATATCATGTTGTAAGATTGTTGTGTCATGCTTGATTACAAGATGATTTGACAACATTGAAAGTTGTTAGTGTAATAAATATTTTAAAAGGAATATGTTTGGATTTAGAATCACATTCCACGATGCGGAGATGCTCCTAGATTCTATGGATGATTATATGACAATTGTTTCATAATTGTCATTGCCAACAAACTTGAGTTTTGGTAGGCACCAACATTACACTATAACATTCAAGTTTACGGATGTTTAAAGAGCATATTGTTGTACACAATGATGCTGGTATAATTGAGATGACACTCAATTCTAGTCATGGTATCCTTGATGATGACCATGTTGACTAATTATGCTCAACTAAGAGCATAGTTGCATTATACATTAAAGAATAAAGAATACTTTAAAACTTTAAAGTTTTGAAAGATGATTGTCATAAAAGGGTGGTTCAGGTTATCACGCACCTTATGGAATGATATGACAATATCAAGATATGTGTAAACATATACAAGAAATTCACTTATTGAATTCTTGAAATAAGTATTCTCAAAATTCCTATAGATCAAAGTTAGTTGAAATTAGGCCTTGTCAACAAGTATGATTATCATGACTTGAAGCAAAAATTCATTAACAAAGAATTATCATGCATTGATCTATTTAGTATTTGGATAAAGGATGTTAAACAATTATTATTTGTGAATTAAAGTACGGTATACGTTTAATTTCATTTATAATATTGTGTCCTATATTTGCATGTTTAAATCCATGAATAACTTAAGTTATTCTAAATAGTCCGTTGTCAATCAATAACATGGGAGTGATATTGAATTAAGACAAATCTGAGTATTAGTTAGAATATACTTGAAAGTATATTGATGCGTAGCATGACTAATTTCAGATGATATTCAATGCATTGAATATAGGACTTATCCCACCCGCATGATAATACTTTATGGATCTTTGTCATTAAGTATATCATGGATATTTATCCTTTGACTTGAGATACAAGAGATATGTCATGGATGTAGTGCATTTTGTGAAGCAATCTAACGCTATACGTGAATCGGTAGTTATAAGGGTTGTTTTCGAAGTGTTGCGAAATTTATGAATCCGCTTGTAGTCAAAATGGGATTTGTTTCCTTCAAATTTATTTTGAAGTATAATACTACTGGGCCCTCGTAGGATTGTTAAGATGTTTGTATGGCCATACCCAAGGTCTTTCGGAATTTGTTCGGAAGAATTGGTAATCTTAATAAATCATATAAAGCGAGAAATGAATAGTTAATTAAGAAATGAGTGAGATCCATATTCTTATTAACATGGTATTAGAAACAAAGGATGAATATGATGATGAATCATCAAACTTGGTTTTCTCCGAAAACCATACACGAGTTGTACGGGGGCATTGGCGTGTTGCTAGACGCTAACCAATGTCATTTCACGTTTTGTAAACATATCCAGTGGGGCTGTTGGAAATGTATATATTTACAAAGATGTGAATGTCCGGATTCGAACTCGTGACCACGGGATTGCACACGTTAGCGAATGAGAATTAAAGTTAATAATTAATGTTTATATTTACGATTAATTATTACACATTAAGTCCGGTTAACGATCGTTAAGTATTTAACGGAAAAATGACTAACGACCGTTAAATAACAAGAGAAAGGACTAGAAATGGAAAACTTGGAAAAGTTATGGATTTCATTTGGGCTTGTCTACATGGCCGGCCATAGGGGCCTTCCAAAGCCCTAATTCATAAACTTGTTCCCTAAGTTTACCTACTAGTATATAAAGAGGGTTAGGTTCTAGGGTTTCATACACTTGTGCATTGAATTAACCCTAGATCTCTCCTCTCCTCTCTCTTGTCCCATAATCGGCCGAACACCCCATAAGTAAGGGAGTTTGGTTTCGTTTTTCATAAAACGAGGACTTGTGTTAGATCTAGCAATCGCTTGATTCGTTGGTAATTCGTGTTAGAAACAAAGACCTTGACAGATCTTAAGCACTCGGAGATCGTTAGTGTTGCCTATGTAATCACAAGCAAACTAATAGAAAATCTCTACAACGTATATTCTATTGCGTAATGTAAATACACGTTTATACTAACTAAGAACACTTGATCCTCTATGGATCTTTTACTGAAACTCAGTGTATTGAAGGACTTTTTAAAAGCTTAAAAAACTTTTTCTATTACATATTTTCTCGTTTCCTTATATAGACGAGAAACCCTAAGTGACTAACTAGCATTTACTAAGCTACGCATGCTTCTAGACAAGCATGCTACTAAACATTGTTATGTCCCATATATATTGAGCATTACAATAAATCCCATGCTACCTTGGGCAGTTAAAGAATAAATATGGGCTAGCATTTAATAATCTCTACTGACATTCCTGAGTGGATTCACACCATCAATGATTCACGTTGTTCTTTGTACTCCTTGGCGAAATGAGCCTTGACAGAATCTAATGCCCTGGTAAACACTGCCGGTAGTAATACTTCAGTTACTCTTCGGCAGAATCAGTGTTTCCCGTAATTCCCAACAATCCTCCCCTAAACTGGTATTTGACATGGTTAAGTTCCAGTTTCCTATCTATAACTCTTCGGAGGATGGTAGCAGCATAAGACAAAATTTCCCAACAATCTTCCCCATATAATTAGTACTTCAAAGCAGTGAAGATCCAGTCTCGTGAGCACAAGTACTTCAATTAAGGAGGATTGTACTTCAAACATCAGCAACAAAGAATCAGAAGAAGAACATCTCTATGATGACAACAGTGAGATACAACAGATCTTTGCAGCAACCTATGACAACATGTACACCAAAACATATAAGTTTCATACTATTCTCATCACTTCCAGGTGTGTGAACTCCTGTGAGAGGTGAATCATTGAAAACAATGGATTTGATGTCTCTTTACCAATAGCCATTACTACTGGAGTAGCCATATGTTTGAGTTCGAAAACTATGGTACACCGATAACCATCGATTTATTGGCAAACCGGCAACCTTATAAACGGATTTGACTTGTCTTTACCGTAGCCGTTTGCTCGTGACTAGTCAATTCTTAGCATTGGTGAATTGAGAACCAAATATGGTTTGCCATCGCCTTTACCACATGCCATATTCATGTGGGCTAGCCAATTCTTGGATTCCAAAAGGAATAGATCATGGTGAATTGATGACCATACAACTCTCAAAGAATTAAGCATGGGTGGTTCTTGACCCTATGATTTTGAGCAAACCATTACGCCTATCAAGCATTTGTTGAATCTTTACCAAAGTCGTACCCTTTGGACTAGCCAACTCTTTGATATCTGAGGGTATATCCGGTGAGTTAAAGACCTTGAGAATGAGACCACAACCAAACCTGCACAAAAAGTTAGTTTTTTTTTTTTTTTTTTTTTTTTTTTTTTGAAAACGTGAAACACTAAAAATTACCAAATGAAGTAAAAGAAACACAAAATGACAAAGAATGCAAACTACAAATAATAAAACAAAATTATGCAGATTGTACGGTATCATGATCGGGATGAAGAAGAGGCCTGTTGTAGTTCCTGAAGTTGGGTTTTGATTAAGTTAATCAACTTCTTAGCATGGTAATTGTCATTCCCAACTGGATTTGGGGGAATTTCTAACTTCAGACTGAGCATCTTCTTCATAAGGTTTTTAGGCCATGGATATATTCTTTCAGAGAACATACAGACTGTCATTCCACTCTTTGTCTCAAGTACATGCACACGAGGGAGGGGGTAGAATCTCCAGGTCTCAACTTGCCATAAGTGTGAGTTCTTCCAAATGGCATGTTCTTTATTTTCGGGAGAGTGAGATTTAAACATAACGCGAAGATCTCCTAACAAAATCATCCCATTTCCTTGTGGTGCATGTTTGAGATAATGGCTGGTAACACGATTATAGAGGGTAATCAAGTCTGCTCTGTCTGTCAAATGAAGTATTTCCTTCAAAAAGGTAAACTCCATCGAAGATTTATCCTGGCGATGGATGACATTCAGCTCTTTGTTCTTCAAGGTCCAATCGACCAACACATTTTGATCTTCATCAAGAAATTCAGTGGGAGAACCTTCTTGAATAAAGGTTGAAGCATCAGCATTAAGATTCAAAGGAACATGTTTGAGTGTTGACCCTGCCTTAGATGCATAGGCCTTTGCTATCCTTACCGATCTACTTCGAGGTGTGTGTCTTCTTTTGGCCATTCTCTTCTTTCTCCTACCAGGTGTATAGATCTCCTTAGAAGGAACCTTTGCAGAAGAACTAGAAGAAGAAGAAGTAGACTTTGTTGGACAACCTTCTCGTAGAGTATTCATTCGAAGAAGAATCTTTCTAGCCTGATTAGACTGGTCTGTTTGTGTCTCAGTGACCTTAACCATCTTTTCCTTTATTTGATCAACAGGTGCCTCTTGTGGAATAAGAGCAGGCAGAGTTTGTGCTTCAGGAGCTTCTCCTGCCTTTTCAGCAGATTGCTCTGGTGAGACTACCTTTGGTGGCACAAGAGGGGTAGGAGCAGACATAACATGTTCTTCAGCAGAAGAGACTTTGTCATGTGAACCAGTAATCTCTTTGACAACTTCAGCAGAAATACCAGAAGGTTCAGCAGATGAGACCTGGGCAATTGAAGGAGCAACTTCAGGAGTTATTGCAGCAGACGCACCTGTAGAAGTCATCTTGTGTGAAGCAACATCAAAGTTCTCCACAATTTCTACAATTTTGGGTCTTTTGGCTTCTGGAGCAACTGCATTTTCAGCAAATCTTTTCAAGTTGGAAGAGGGTGCTGAAGAGGAGGAAGAGTTCTTCTTAATTAGATTGTGTATGCGATACAACTCTGAATCAGGCAAAGCCACAACTTTCTTCATGGTCAAACCCTGGTTAAACACAGAGGAACTCTTATTTTTCACTATGGTTCTTATTTGTGTTTTAGTTAGAGGTTTTGCTTTCTTTGCTTTATTCTTTTGAGCAAGGAGCTCTTTCCTCTTGGCTGCTGCTTCAAGCTTCCTTTGATTGCCACGAGCCATCATCAGATCCACATAGTTCTCACTGTTGAACTCTCCACCTAGTATGCTTTGAGCAAGAGAAGGTTTGGAAATAGCTTGCTGAGTTAGAACATCCCAGTGTTCAGCAGACATGTTAACACTTAGTGCATCCAGTTCTCTTCTTCTCTCAGGAGTCAAGCTTGAGAAATCCTCTGCTTCAATCTGTTTAGCCAGCAATTCACTTTCCTTAGACTTTTCAAATTCAGCCCACCTACTTGCTTGTGCCAGTCTTTCTTCTTCACTAACAAGGTCTGGACCTAGCTCATCTTCAATCATCAACCCTTTTCCTTTATCAGCAGGAGTCTTAGTAAGATCTTCTTTGGTTAGATCAATTAAAGGTGTTTCATCAGAAGGACCCAATTTATCTTCAGCAAAAATGGGTTGATGCACATCTTCAATTGGAGTGATCATTTCAACATCAGTAGAATGATCTGCTGAAGGAGAAGGGCCTGAGGGTTCTTGATTGGTTGAAGGTTGACCATGAGCAGAAGTTGTCTCCTTCATTTGAGCATCAGCAGATGCAGTCTTCTCCTTTAATGCTTCAGAAGAAACCTTACATAGGTAAGATCTCTTATTTCTTCTTTGATAAAGGACAGGTTCCTTTGTCTTTGAGGGCTCAGCAACCACTGATGAAGGATCATTGAGAGACACATCAGCCAACATATCAAGAGACCCATATTGAGGTTCTTCTTGTTCTTCATCAGAAGAGACCACAAGCTTCCTTTTGGACTGATGTCCAAGTTGTTCTTTCAAGCTTTTAACTTCATTTTTCAGGACCACAATCTCATTGCCAAGAGAAGATTTAGTTAGTGCAAGTTCCTTTCTGAGATCAGCTACTTCAGCTGCATATCTGTTGACAAGAGCATTGACAGATGTGAGAGTAATGGTGTCCTTAGCTCCACCAACTGATTGCTCAGTGGTATTGGGAGCTTCATTGGACCTTTCAGAAGTATCATGGTCATGCTCAAAAAGAGGATGATCTTCATTGAGAGAATCATTAACAGGGCTAAGTGTGGTCAGTCCATTGAGATTAGTCTCAACCTCATCATTTGTATCCAGTGTGGGAGGTGGACTGGGACAAGATAAAGGAGTAGGTGTTGGTGGAGGCTGGTCAGGAGCAACATGAGTTGCTTCAGCAGTTGATGAGGGACCCTCATCTGTGTTAACTGATGGGTTACCATCAGTAGCAACAGGAGGAGATGGCTGGGCATTAGCCACATTCTCCTCATCAGTAGCAAGATTGCCTTGAGGCAACATAGCTTCTGAAAGAGGATAATGAGTCCCCTCAAACTTAGTTCTCATAGATGCAAAAAGTTTAGCTGTCAAAGCACCTATGGGGTAGAAAGATTGGGCTTGAGTAGAGGTATCTAAAATTATTTGTAGAAACCTAGGGTACATCAAAAACTTAGATTTTTGCCTATGTATATTTTCAATCATGTTTTCAAAAATATACTTAGAAAAATTGTAAGTTACCCCTCGGGAGAGACAAACTATAGCACAGCCCAGTTGAGTAGAAAACTGGTCCCACCCTCCTGACTTGTTGCTTATACATTGAATCAAGGTGTGAACCAAGAACCTCCACATCGGGCAAAGATGTTTCTTCAGCCACATGTCTGTCCTCGTTCCACTATAACCAATCTCTCTCAGCCCAGCAAGTACCATTTCCTGATTGGAGTGAAATACTCCATCAGCATCATCCAGGTGTAGCTTCCTCCTTATCAGCTCCTCTGTAACCACATACTCTGTTTCATCAACGGTAGCAACAATCTCTGTGTCACTACGTATCTCAGCAGATTCCCAAAACTGAGTAACAAGAGACTCATATATTTCGTTTGGAGAATGTGTTAGAGCATAGAAAATCTTGGATCTTTTCAGGAATTCCACCATAGGTTCGTACAATTCATCGCCTTT
This sequence comes from Chrysanthemum lavandulifolium, assembly GCA_022545495.1. Classification (NCBI taxonomy): domain Eukaryota; kingdom Viridiplantae; phylum Streptophyta; class Magnoliopsida; order Asterales; family Asteraceae; genus Chrysanthemum; species Chrysanthemum lavandulifolium. The sequence continues at coordinate 245,429,817 of CM040245.1, read as the reverse complement.
ACCCTTTCCCAAAAATGCAACTTTGTTGTGATCTTTCTTGAATTCAAGAGCCATGATTGAAGCGAGTTTTTAGGGTTATGTTTCTTGTGATTTTTGAGTGTTTTGGAATGAATGAGTTGGTATCGGTTTGTACTGAAGTGGAGATATGTGAAAGATTGGGTGAAGTAGCAGTTTTTGCCCAAAAGATGGTCAAAGAAAATATATGGTTGACCATTGCTGACGTGTATACAACTTTGAACAAGGATAGAATAACTCTTCGGCAGAAACGCATGGTCTATCTGCTGAAGTTATATGCTTCGGCAGAAACCATTCAGAGATAAAATATCTTCGGTAAGTTTCTAGAATTACTGTGCCAACCACTTGCGTTTACTCTCATTGGACCTCAAACCCTTCTATAAAATGATCCCAATACACTCTTATCTCTTCATCAAAAACCCCCAAATAATATTGCAAACCCTAATTTCATCACTGAAACCCCAATTAGCCAAAATAACCACACTCAAATATGAGTTCCAAACCTGAGATCATAGATCTCACAAACTCATCTTCATCTTCATCATCATCTAGTGATTTTCTTCAGTTTTGGCCACGCCCACATGACCCTCGACCTTTAAAATCCCCATTTCTTCCTTCTTCAGAAGATGAAAGTGTAGTGAATCCAAGTGATTCTGCTGATAGTTCTGATGACTCCTATAAGGAGGGAACTTCTTACTCCCAACCTCCAGCACCTCGGCCTCAACAAAGGCCACGAGCTAAGAATCCGCCACTCCCTAAAGATAGAGAGGTGGTTCTTGGTCTCTCTGCACCAGGTTTTGGTGCATCAACACACATCGTATAGAAGAAGAGCTTGAGGAGGGTGGATGGATGTGCTTTTTGGTGAAACTAGTAGATGAAGCACAAAGGACACATTATTTTTCTCCATCATCATATGTGGTCCTCGTCATCATCAACGTTGTCATCAATCCATCCCCACCATTTTGATCCTTAGCTCCTTCATCGTACCGGTCATGCATATCCAGCCATCAAGATAGCAAGAATGGGTGGTTATGCAAGTTTTCACGAACGCATATCCAGCATCTAGTGTGAAAGATGTGAGCGAAAATGCATATCCAACATCCTGTTAGATGTTGGAATAGATGATAAGTACTAGAATAGGATTAGCGTAAGTGTATAGCTCGTATCTTGTAGATGCATTTGAAGTTGATTGTAAGTTGTAAGCTGTAAGCTGTAAACTGTTTCTTGAATGAATGAAAGAACAATTTGACTTCAATTATCTTGTCTTCAGTATTATAACTTCAGTAGAATCAAATTGTTTGCTTCAGTACTTATACTTTCAGCAGAAACAGGAAACAAGCTTATAGCTATCTTGACCATACATCAGAGAATCACACTTAAACTTGGAATAGACAATCTGCAAAACACACACAAAGACAAACACACAAGAACAAAACAGAGCAAAACAGAGACAAACAAACTACAGAATTATGAGAATGTTAGTGTTAGAAAACAAATCTACAAAAATCTACAAAGTTTGCACAAATCCTCCCCTGAGGCATATGCCTCCCCTGAGGCCTATGCCTCCCCTTAAACTTTGCAGTTAAGGGTTCATCATTCCAATATTGACCACAAGGTGTTGAAACCTTGGTCCATCAAAGGCTTTAGTTAACAAGTCGCAACATTATCATCAAGATGAATTTTAGCCACTTTTATCAAATGTTTTTCATATGCATCTCTTATAAAGTGGTGCACGATTTCAATGTGTTTTGTTCGATTGTGAAAACTGGATTTTGACTATGCATATGGTACTTTGATTATCAATAAAGATGGTTGTGTTCATGAAGTTGTACCCATAGTCCAAGAATTGGTTTTGAATCCAAAGAACTCGTCCACAAAGAATTTGCACCGCAACATATTACCTTGATGTAGTAGAGGTGGCCACAATGGTTTGTTTCTTGCATTGCCAAGAAATCAACCTCTCCAAGAAATTGGCAACCTCCGGTTGTGGATCTTCTATCCGATTTGCACCAAGATAATCACCGCCACTATATGCTTCCAACTTGAAAGGAGACTCTTTTGGGTACCAAAGGCCTAAATGAGGTTGGCCTCGAGGTACTTAAAGATCTTCTTGACAAGATTGAGATGGGAAGTAAGTGGAGTGACTTGATGTCGAGAACAAACACTCACAAGAAAAGTAATATCAGGTCTTGAAGCTGTTAAGTACATCAAAGAGCCAATCATTGACCTGTACAAATGAACATTCACAGGTAGATCTGGTTCATTGTTGGTCTTAGTCTTTGGAGCTTCATAAGGTGTTGAGGCAGTTCTAACACCTTCCATACCAAACTTCTTCAAAATGTCCCTCACATATTTATCTTGACAAATAAAGATACCATCATGTTTCTGCTGAACTTGGAGACCCAAGAAGAAAGTAAGCTCCCCCATAGCACTCATCTGAAACTCTCCCTTCATTAGTTCCTCAAACTCCCTGCACCAAGCTTCATTTGTGGAGCCAAAGATAATGTCATCCACATATACTTGCACAAGTATGATGTCTGAGTAGTTCTTCTTTAGGAACAGAGTTTTATCAATAGCACCTCTTCTGTAGCCATGCTTCAGCAAAAATGATGAAAGCCTAGCATACCAAGCTCTTGGTGCTTGATGTAAGCCATAGAGAGCTTTAACAACCTTGTAAACATGATTTGGGTGATCTGGGTCTTCAAATCCTTTGGGTTGAGTGACATAAACTTCCTCTTCAATCTCACCATACAGAAATGCACCTTTAACATCCATCTGATACACCATGAAACCCATATAAGAAGCATAAGCCAAGAAAATTCGAATGGCTTCAACTCTTGCAACAGGTGCAAACACTTCATCATAATCAATTCCTTCCTCTTGTCTGAAGCCTTGAGCCACTAATCTTTCCTTGTTCTTGATCACAACACCCCGAGCATCTCTTTTATTCTTCAAAATCCACTTTGTCCCAATGGCATATTTGCCTTCAGGTAGTGGTACCAAAATCCAAACTTGCTGATTTTGAAACTGCTGCATTTCTTCCTGCATTGCTTCAATCCAACTTGAGTCTTCAAGAGCTTGAGTAACACTTGTGGGTTCAACTTGAGAAAGAAAACAAGCAAACAGACAATGCTTAAGGTCTGTGTGATTGTCTCTTTGTTGGTTGGACACATAAGATAGAAAAGCAATCTGCCCAAACTGAGGACTTGTGATAGCCCTTCGAGTTCTAACAGGTGCAAGAAGATCACCAATGATGTTGGATTGAGGATGAGCAACATTAATCCTCTGAGTAGCATTGGGGCTGACTTCAATGGATGAATCAAGATTAGATACAGTTGGCTCAAAGTCATCATCATAAGAAGGTGAGGTGAAGATGCTAGCTTTGGGTTGATGGTTTCCAAGATCTGAAGGACTTGGAAACCGTGTATTTGGTTCACCAAAGTCTGAGGACACTCTAGAAGGAACCGGAGAAGAAATAGCCATGCCTTCAGCAGAGTTGTTGATGGGAGGAGTAACCAATTAACTCGCGAAACATGGTTTCACGATCGCTTCATTTGTAACTTCTCCTTTCAGCTTCTCTGCTTCAAGCTTAGCTGCAAACTCCTGAGTTTGAAGCCTAGCAAGGTCCTCTGCATAATGTGAGTCATCTTCATCACTCTTATCAGTAGTGTCTTTGGAGGTGGTACCTGCAATATTGTTAGGGGAGAAAGAAGGCACAAGTATGGGTTGTTCATCATCTTCAAACTCATTTTCAGAGTCATCATCCAAGGTACCTGCATTGTTAGTAGGAGACTCTTGAGAACCTGCATTTTGATTAGCCAAATGTCTAGTATAACCCAAAGAATCAGTTAAATAGTCAAGATCAAATGACCAAACATGACCCTGTCCTTGAACATTGAGCTTATCTTCCAAGTATCTTAGGTTCAAAGTCTCCTCTATCTTCTTGGTTTGCAAGTTGTACACCCTGTATGCTTTACTATGAGCTGAATAACCCACAATGTAACCATCATCAGCCTTCTCATCAAACTTCCCCAATGGATCACCGGTGTTTAGAATAGTCACTTGATGTACCAAAAGGTTTGAGGTAGTGAATGACGGGAACCTTCCCAAAGAAGTTCATATGGTGTTTTGAGTTGAGGTCTAGTAATGGAGACCCTGTTTAACACATAGCAAGTCGCGGTGCCAATGATTCAAAACATAGTAGGCAATTTAGAGTCAGCAAGCATTGATCTTGCAGCCTCTATTAAGGTACTATTCTTTCTTTCAGCCACCCCATTTTGTTGTGGGGTTCTTGGATTGCTATAGTCTCTCTTGATGCCTTTAGACCGACAGAGTTCTATAAGAATAGCATTTTTGAACTCTGTTCCATTATCACACCTAATACCTTTAACCTTCTTGTTCAACTGATTCTCAACAAGAGTGAGGAAATCAGTCAACACTGGAGATGTTTCATCTTTGGTTCTTAGAAAGAACACCCAACAAAATCTGCTATAGCCATCAGTGATAACCAAACTGAAGAACTTATGATCAATGCTTCTGACTTGAGTTGGACCAAACAGATCCATGTGAAGCAACTGAAGAGGTTCAGAAATGATGCTCATAGCATTGATAGCTTTGTAGGAAGCTCTGTGTTGCTTTCCTTTGTTGCAAGCAACACAATTATGATCATTGGTGAAAACTTTGGAGGGAAGACCTTCAACAAGACCCATTTTAGAGAGTTTGTTTATGGTCTTGAAATTCACATGAGCCATCCTCCTATGCCATTTTGTAGACTCATCAAGGGATGCTTTAGCAACCAAACAAGTAAGGTCACCTTCTGGTTGGACTTTATTGAGGTTGAATGTGTACAAATTGTGAGTGCGAGGAACTTTCGTGAATTGAAGTTTCTTCCGAGTTTGAAGTCTTTAGACAAAGACAAGACATTCATTCTCTGAGAAGAGTACTTTGTTCTTGGTGTCACAGATTTGTGAAACTGAGAACAAGTTGAAATGCTGAAGTTCTTTAACATAGTACACATTTTCAAAATCCAGATGTGGTGTCTTGATGGTGCCTTTCCCAGTGATTCTTCCATCACTTCCACCAAAAGTAACATTGCCTCCTCCTTCTATAGGAACAAAATTGTACATCATATCTCTGTTTCTAGACATGCTTCTTGAACAGCCACTATCAACAATACCAATATCTTTATGCTTAAGGGGATGATCCTGCAAACAAACAACAAAATATGTACAAAAGTTAGTATTCAAAGGAGGCTCAAGTCATTACTGACTTGAACCTGCCTTGTGGATCACAGGTTTGGGCCATGAAGATTTAGAGGATCCACCATTGTTCTTGGTCCTCCATTGTTGATTGGGTCCCTTGTTAGTCCAAGAACAACCTGCTGAGGGCTTCACAGCAGTACACCCATATCCCATCCCATCATACATTGAGTCAACATAAGCAGGCCAAAAACCATGTTTAAAGAATGGACTAGTTGGTTTCACATAAGGTCTGCCAGCTGAACTTCTCCAATGAGAGTTTGTGTGAGCTGCTTGTGGGACATAAGGTGGAATATTATGCACATTGGTGCAGACAGGTCTAGGTTTCAGCTTAGTAGCACATGCACCCAGTCTTTGCTCATAGAAATCACAATCCTTAATTAAATGAAATTTACTTCCACACACAAAACATGTCTTCCTCTTGGAAGATTTATTGAAATTGGTAGATGTCTTATTACATGCAGAAGTACTTGAAACAGAAACATTTAAGGAATTGTTTTCAACAGACTGATTATTCAAAGATTTAACAGACAAGTCTTCAGAAGAAACTGTCTTGGAAGTTGATTCCTCAGCATATTCTCTAGAATACTTGTAACTGGACTGGGGTGCAGGCTTGGGTGAAGGCTCAGGTGAGGACTTGGGAAGGTCTGACTCTGACTTCTCATTTGAATCACAACTGGCATAAGCAGACCCTTGATCCGATGCATTGTCACTATCACAGCAAGAGACAAAGTCATTAGAGGAGACATCGGGGTCTGGCAAGTCTTTAGACTTTTTGCCATATAGATGGTGTGATCCATCAAAGTCATCAGTGGTGGATAGGTCAATGGGCATGAATTCACCTCTAATAGGTCCAGGGACAGCATGCATTTTACCTTCTTTAACAAAGTTAGCTAACCCTGCTGGAGTTGATTTACGACCATCATTCCTAGCTTCCAATCCTACATACTTTTGAAAACCTAATCCTAGGCCAGAGTTAACTGATTGACTGTTATAGAGTTCTCTAGCCAGATTGTCACCTGAAATTAACCATTGATTATGCCTAGCTATTTCCTCAGCTAGTTTTTCTTTAAGCTCTAGGTTCTCAGATAAAGCAGCATCCTTTGCTTTCTCAGACATTCTTAAATAATTATTTGCAACTTCTAGATCTAACTTTAAAACCTTTATCTTTTCTTCATAGGCAATTTGGTTCTTTTGAAACCATTCCTTTTGTCTTTCTAGAGTTTTTATTGCCATTTTACGAGCTTCATTTTCAACATAGCATTCATTAAACTGAGGTTTCATAGTGTCATATTCCTTTTTAAGTTCATTATATCTTTCACTACAGCCAAATATACAGTTGTGTACCTGAGATAGTCCCATCAAGGCAAATTGATCATTCCTTTCATCCGAAGTACATCTTGCCAGCAATCCAAGCTTATCAGTATTAGCAGCTTCTTCACTCTCTGGTTCATGTGTAACCCAGTTGACTTTGTCATCCATGGTGACAAGGGCTGCTGAAGATCCAGCTTCCTTCTGTTTCTGCTGATATGATATGTAGTTAGCTCCATCTCCACTCTTCTTATCTTTGCATTCCCTTGAGAAATGCCCCATCTGATGGCAGGAAAAACACTTGACTTTTCTTCTGTCAAAGCGAGCTGGTTCCTTTCCCTTGAAGTTAACTTTCCTTCCAGCCTTCTCCTCAAATCTTTTGATATCTACTGAAAGCATGGCCACCTGCCATTTCAGTTTCATTTCCTCCAAATCAATTGGATCCATCTGCTCAAAGTCTTCATATACCAGATGCTGCTGAGTGTCATAATTAGCAACAAATGAATGAAGAACATCTTCCAACACACTGGAAGGCTTGGTTTGAGAGCATGGTGGAGTGGGACGAGAGTTATGTGATTGAGTAGGAGTGTAAGATGATGGTAAGTAAGTTGAACTAGGAGCATGTACCATCATGTTGGAGTGAGATGTCCCAACGAAAGCGCATGACCGTAAGAAGATGCACGGTAGGGAGTTCGACATCGTGTTCAAGAGTTTCGAGTCTTATGCATTTCATCAAAGGTGAGCATGTCCAACCCACCTTTAGCCTTGAGGGCTATACTAACATGTAACCATGATGGAGGTAAAGAACGTAAAAACTTTGAGTTCAGTCCTCATTGTCGTTTAGCATTCAAATTTGGTTTAATGACTCAAAATTTATGAAACCCGTCAGATCCCTTGTGGATACCTTCTTCTTCCGAGATGTTGAAGTCTTGAAATTGTTGTCTTAGCATGGACTTCCTCATTCTCCTGGATTCTTCATTGCCACCGAATCTTGCTTTGAGAGCCATCCAAATATCCTTTGCATCATCCATGTGATGAAAATCACATAAGTGATCTTCAGGAATGGCTTGAAGGAGGATAGTTTTCACTTTGTGCTCTCTCTGCATGGCAAGCACCTCTTCAGCAGTTGAGGGAGGAGCCATGGTAAACTTTCCATCCCTGTCTGGGATCATCTTCTTTAGACTGTTTCCTTTCTTCACTATCTCCCAGAGATTCCAATCAATATTGGAAATCCAGTTTTCCATCTTCATAGTCCAAAGATCATACTCTTCTCTTTTCAGGTACGGGAACTTACCATTGCTGTTTGAAAGACTAAGCTGTTGCATGGAAGTGGTGTTTGCATTGTTGATGTTGTTGGTGTTGTTGTTGTTGGTGACTTTAGCTTCACTGTCTGATCCAGGCATGGTGAACGTATGTTTGGTTGTGTGAGGATGAGGTTGAATATGGTTTGGTTCTTAGTATCGTAGAGACTTTCCCGAGGCTCTGATACCACTTGTTAGAAACAAAGACCTTGACAGATCTTAAGCACTCGGAGATCGTTAGTGTTGCCTATGTAATCACAAGCAAACTAATAGAAAATCTCTACAACGTATATTCTATTGCGGAATGTAAATACACGTTTATACTAACTAAGAACACTTGATCCTCTATGGATCTTTTACTGAAACTCAGTGTATTGAAGGACTTTTTAAAAGCTTAAAAAACTTTTTCTATTACATATTTTCTCGTTTCCTTATATAGACGAGAAACCCTAAGTGACTAACTAGCATTTACTAAGCTACGCATGCTTCTAGACAAGCATGCTACTAAACATTGTTATGTCCCATACATATTGAGCATTACAATAAATCCCATGCTACCTTGGGCAGTTAAAGAATAAATATGGGCTAGCATTTAATAATACTGCGCCTGACATTCCTGAGTGGATTCACACCATCGCCAGATTCAGATGTCTCATTGCACTCTTCTAAGAAATAAGCCTTCATGAGAATCTAATTCGCCTTTAAACACTGCTTGTAGTAATACTTCAGTTACTCTTCGGCAGAATCAGTGTTTCCCGTAATTCCCAACAATTCGTGTGTACAAGAACGTGGTAGTAAGACATTATTCTTACACCATTTGGTTTGAGTTGTAGAACGGTAAGGGACAACTCTCTAAACCATTTCTTTGGTTTGCTCAAGAGATCTGACAATCGCAAGAGGTACGTTACGCATACTTTCAGTTAATTATTTATTTGTTATGATCTTTAAGTCTTTCGCTGTGTACTCTTGATGTTTACATGTTTATTGTATGTTATATATATTATAAACTCAACAGTTTACATTACCTTAGTCATGGATTCTTGGTACCAATTATTATTGATAATGGCTACCGGTGATCTTTACTTCTGAACGCAGCTCGATAGCTCGTCATTGATAATGGCTACTACGTCCATTCCTCATCGGTGGAAATACGATGTCTTCGTAAGTTTTAGAGGTGAAGATATCCGCAAAAGCTTCATGGATCACATGTTCAATGATTTCAAGCAAAAAGGAATTCATACTTTTAGAGATGATAGAGAGTTGCCTAAAGGAGAAGAGATATCTCCTCATCTCTACAAGGCCATTGAAGAATCGAGATTTTTAATAGTTATCTTCTCCAAAAATTATGCTTCTTCAACATGGTGTTTGAGGAACTTGTCAAAATACTTGAGTGCAAGAAGATTGAGTTTCCAAAACATGAGGTTCGGATTATCTTTTATGATGCCAAGCCCGATGTTGTGAGGAAACAAAAAGAAGTTATCTGTAGCATTCCGCAACCACGAAGGTTCAAATAGTACAGAGGTGGGAAAATGGAAAGAAGCTTTATCCATGGCGGCTAACTTATCCGGATGGGATCTCGAGGACATGACAAATGGGTAAATTTCTTGTTTCGTGCGATTATTTTTATGTTGGTTGTTTACTCACAAACATCTTTATTACTAAAGATTAACACTAGTTTTTTCCTTTCTCTTTATGGTTACGTGTATGAGTACAAGTTCATAAATTGCATCTCCAACGAAATCCTCAAAGTATTATGTGACGGACCATTGCTTGTTGGTGAAAACACAGTTGGCATAGATTTCCATTTTGATGATTAGGCTTGTCACGCTCGATGGGTCACATAAGGTTAACATGATTGGAATATGTGGTATAAGTGGAATAGAAAGACAACCCTTGCCAAAACTATATTTAACTTAGTGTATGCCCACTTTGAAGGAAGTTGCTTTTGTGAAGATGTCAAAGAAGTTGAAGAAAACAAAGCCTAATTCAAGTTCGGTGCAAATGATTGGTAAGATTCGAAAGCAGATTATCCAAGATATCAAGTTTTGGAGAAGGTTCTATGGTAATAAAGCAAAGGATGGCATGTAGCGGATCACGCTTGTTTTGGATGATGTGAATAACGAGAGCGGTTAGAAGCACTAAGCGAGTTCACGTGATTGGTTTTATCTCGAAGTTTTATTATTTTCACCGGTAAAGACAAACAATTGCTAAGGTCTCATAAAGTGGATGGTATTTATGATATGGAGACTTTAGATGATCTCAAAGCTCTTGAGCTCTTTAGTTTATATGCATTTGGAAAATTGGAACCTTTAGAAGATTTCAAAGAGCTTGCTTCCCAAGTTTTGATACATTTGCAAGGTCACCCTTTGGCTCTCAAAGTTTTTGGTCGACTATTGTATGATAAGTCCGAGTATGTTTGGAAAAGCGAGTTGGATAGACTCCAAACATATCCTAATTCGAGATATCCTAAAAACTTCGACCAAGTTTTGATAGCTTGGCATCCGATCGTAAAAGAATGTTTCTTGACATTGCATGTGCCTTCATTGGGGAATATAAAGATTTTCTTTGCAAATGTGCTAGACGGCAGTCATTGTTGTGCAAATGCTATTATTGAAGTTCTAGTGGATAGCGCCTAATAACAATATCGCAAGTGTACGTGTCACAAATGCATGAATTGATTCAATGCATGGCTAGGGAAATTATAGGTGAAGAATTCGGGATGCACAGGATTCACAAAGAAAATTGTTGATTTCATCGAGGACAAATATCTTGAATGTAAACAAGGTATTCAATGGCATATGATTCCTTTACAACGTAAACATAACATTTGAGAGTAAGCAATTGCCTTATTGTTGTTTTTTTATAAAAGCAAGTACAATATGATGATCATTATTTGTATCTAGGTAGCGTAAGAAGTTGAAGTTCTAGTCCTTTTGCTAAAGAAAAATCATCAAAATATGCCCATAGATGGACAAGCTCTTACACGTATGAAAAACTTACGGATACTAAAAATATGCTTCCGAAAGTCGAAGGACATTGGTAGCCATTTGCATCAAACTTCTACGGAAGACCGGTTTTGTTGTCCAATAAACTAAGGTTGCCTTATTGGCATGGATTGCCTTTAAGGTTCCTACCTTGATTTTTATCCGGAAAACATTGTTGCCATCGACTTGTCTTACGACCATAAAACAACTTTGGACAACACCAAAGGTATTTACTTGTTCATACGTGTGTTAGTGTGTTTGTGTTCTACACCTAATGATATACAAACTTATCATTTTCTATTGATGCCGATGCTTAAGAAGGTTGAAAGTATTGAAGCTAAGGTCTGCTGTAGCCTAACAACCACCCCCGACTTCTCGTGAGATTACAAATATCAAGAGCTAGATCTTGAAGGTTGTGTGAATTTGTCTGATTCACCCATCTATTGGAATGCTTAAGAAGCTTGTTATCTTAAATCGAAAGACGCACACGAGTTAGGAGTTTTCCTTGAAAAGTGGAAATGGATTCTCTTTGAGTCCTGAATCTCTCGGGGTGCCTAAAAGTCGACCAACTCCCTGAAGCATTGTTGAGTTTATAATACATGAATACAATAAAACCATGTAGACACCACAGAGTACACAACGGAAGACTTAAGATCATAACAAATAAATAATTAACTGAATTAAAAGCGTAACATACCTCTTGCGAATGTCAGATCTCTTGAACAAAATGAAGAAGTGGTTTAAAGAGTTGTCCTCACCGCTTTTACAACTCAAACCAATTAGGTGTAAGAATAGTGTCTTACTACCACGCTTTGTACACACGAATTAACCAACGAATCAAGCGATTGCTAGATCTAACACAAGTCTTTGTTTTATGAAAAAACAAAACCAAAACACCCCTTGGAGGAGGGTTTCGGCTGAAGTAAGGAAGAAAGAGGAGAGGCAAGATCTAGGGTTAATTCAATGCACAAAGTTATGGAAAACCTTAACCCTAGGTCTTGTATATATAGTGGTAGAATAACTTAGGGAGAAAGTTAGGGTTTAGGCTTGAAAAAGCCTCCCTTGGCCGGCCATGTAGAGTGGGAAAAGGGACAACCCGAATCTTTTCGATTATTAAGTTATTCACCATATATTCTCTCCTTTTACATTTAACGGTCGTTAGTCATTTCCATTAAATACTTAACGATCGTTAGACGGACTTTATGTGTAATAATTAATCGTAATCATTAACATTAGTTATTAACTTTAATTCTCATTCGCTAATGTGTGCAATCCCGTGGTCACGAGTTCGAATCCGGACATGCGCGTTTTATAAATATATACATATTCCAACAGCTCCCACTTAGATATGTTTACAAACGTGTAATGACATTGGTTAGCGTCTAGCAACACGCCAATGCCCCCGGTACAACTCGTGTATGATTTTCTGGAGAAAACCAAGTTTCGATGATTCATCATCATATTCATCCTTTGTTTCTAATACCATGTTAATAAGAATATGGATCTCACTCATTTCTTAATTAACTATTCTGCTTTCGCTTTATGTGATTGATCAAGATTACCAATTCTTCCGAACATATTCCGAAGACCTTGGGCATGGCCATGCAAACATCTTGACAACCCTACGAGGCCCAAGAAGATTATACTTCAAAATATATTTGAAGGAAACAAATCTGTTTTGACTATGAGCGTAATTCATAAATTTCGCAACACTTCGAAAACAACCCTTATAACTACCATTCATTATAGCGTTATATTTCTTCACGTAAATGCACTACATCCATGACAGTTCTCGGTATCTCGAGTCGAGGATAAATATTCATGATGTACTTAATGACTAAGATCTATAAAGTACCACCATGTGGGTGGGATAAGTCCTATACTCAATCCATTGAATATTATCTGAAATTAGTCATGCTACGCATCAATATACTTTCAAGTATATTCTAACTAATACTCAGATTTGTCTTAATTCAATATCATTCCCATGTTATTGATCGACAACGGACTATTTAGAATAACATAAGTTATTCAAGGATTTAAACATGCAAATATAGGATAACATTATAATTAATGAATAATAAACATAACAAAATACTTTATTTCATTTGAATAATAATGTTTACAATATCCTTTATCCAAATACTAAATAGATCAATGCATGATAATTTTTAGTTAATGAATTTTGCCTCAAGTCATGATAATCATACTTGTTGACAGGGCATAATTTCAACTAACTTTGATCTATAGTAATTTTGAGAATACTTATTTCAAGAATTCAATAAGTGAATTTCTTGTATGTGTTTACATATCTTGATATTGTCATATCATTCCATAAGGTGCGTGATAACTCGAACCACCCTTTTATGACAATCATCTTCCAAAACTTAAAGTTTAAAGTATTCTTTATTCTTTAATGTATAATGCAACTATGCCCTTAGCGGAACATAATTAGTCAACACGGTCATCATCAAGGATACCATGACTAGAATTGAGTGTCATCTCAATTATTATAGCATCATTGTGTACAACAATATGCTTTTTAAACATCCGTAAACTTTGAACAATTATAGTGTAATGTTGGTGCCTACCAAAACTCAAGTTTGTTGGCAATGACAATTATGAAATAATTGCCATATTTTCATCCATAGAATCTAGGAGCATCTCCAGACTGTGGAATGTGATTCTAAATCCAAACATATTCCTTTTAAAATATTTATTACACTAACAACTTTCAATGTTGTCAAATCATCTTGTAATCAAGCATGACACAACAATCTTACAACATGATGTACATGATGAAACTTTAAGTTAGACTTTAAGATCTCATTATATATCCATCATATTCTATTAGACTCATTTATTTACCGCATATGTTTATAATAATAAACATATATTCCAAGGTTGTATATCTTATTTCCAAATCTTACAAACGAAGTTTCATTCCCAACTAAAACTTAATTTAGGTGGAATGTAGTTGTCCATACAACATATAAGATTTAAAAATAATACTCCCACTAGCTTTCAGAATACTTACGAGCTATCTTATTTTAATTATTAAATCAAACATGGATTTAATATTAAACATAAGAATCATCTCCTAGATGCATGCATATATCCATTCATGGATTCTTGCAGTCTGTACATATTCAAAGATTATTTGAATTCATAAAACTCCTTTGCATTACTTATCGTCCTCGCAAAAGTAATTCCAAAACTAAGAGTTTTGATATTCATTGTCAAAATTTCACATCAATGAAACTAAGTATCACAATTATAATCTTTATACTTCTATTTAATGTATCTAGTAAAGAATATTCAATCATAGTTAATTGCTTAAGTATTATTAATATTATTATCACTAGACATGCAATAAATACGTGTACAATATTGTCCATATGATTTCTACACAAAGATTTAAACTACTAGGGTTTTCATCCTTTGAAGAAAATCAACTTCATTTAGATAAACCAAGTATCTAAAATTGATTATCTTTATGGATGACATCTCAACATTCATAGTATGATTGATTTACCACAATTCAACATTTGGTAAATTCATCATCATGATTAATGAGCTTACCATGATCATGTAACTCATAATCCTCAAGATATTAAATATCCGAGATATCCTTACGGATCTATGAATGACAATTCCATCATATTGAGGTCTATCATTTACATGTTTAGCCTCATCATGATATTTGCTAGTGCACTTTTAGAAGATTATGTATTTTGTAACTTTAATCTTTCAGGATCTAAACCAAAATCCCACTTGCCTTTAACAATTTAAAGATTACCTTTAAATAGTTTAGCAAGTAGAGCAACAATACATTGTTCTCTTTTGGGAGTTTACAGAATACATTGACAGTTCCTGACATTAGTTTGTTATAACTCACTCTACAAGTAGTTTAACAAATTCAGAACTTCATTTATAAGACTTAATGTGATTCATCACATTCCATAAACAAATGGTGTCTTATCAATCTTCTAGGTTGGAGTCTTATTGAGTATATTCAATCTATACTCAATCTACTAACCTTGATAACTTTTGGAAGAAACTATAGTTATCTTAAATCAAACAATGTCAATAGATTTTGATTCTTTGAACATACCATAAAACTATGGTATTTCCTTAGAATTAATATTGTAAGATTAATCTAACAATATTTAAGATAACCATCTACTCTTTGGTTTATCATATTTACCAACAAAGTAAAACTTAACGGTACAATAGAATTACCAAGTCAATTGCATGTATTATAACACAAGTATTCTTGACCAAGTCAAAAGACATAACAATTATAATCCCACTATACGTTATAAGTCATTGATCAACTCATTGACTTCATGCATATGTCTTAAAACATAGCAAGTTAACGCCTTACTTTATATTATAAGTCTTGTATTAAAGACTTCATGTTTGTGACTTTACAAAATTATAAACATTTATAATTAAAGTAATTATGAACACCACCTCGTGTTTCAATTAATATTTCAAGTTAATATTTACTACATATATTTAAGTCATTTAACGAATACTTAAATTCAAAGTAGTATTAGATTACTTCATTTAATTATGTCATTCCATGAAATGTTCAACGAAGAAAGCGCAAAATCATCCATGCTCGTTCTCACGACACGTGGTATTTTATTTGGCTACAATTTAGTTCACGTTCTCACGTAACATAAATTGTAACTACAAGTGTTTCTTAAATATTGAATGACATAAATATTTAAAATAAAGTAGTCTTTGTTATCATCTTGACACATGTTCTTAATAGGGCAATCATACATATATTTAAATGTATACTTCCTATTAGAACGTTATTCTCTTACTTTACAGTCAAGAGAATCCATTTAAATCATATTAATATGTGTTGTACCTTGCACACAATAAATATTTCTCCCACTTGTGCATGGAACAACATCATGTAGCAGATAAACAACACGATACACGTTCGTTTATTTGATTAATATGATTTGTGTCATAGAGATAACTAGTAGATATAGGACTATATTGATTTGTAAGGAAACTCACATGAAAATCCTTAAAAAACATAAGTGCCTACAATTTGAAAGTAATTATCTACATGATATTCAAGAGATAATTTGGATTACTACACAGCAAATAAGGCTTGTAGCTCCCATTGAATTAGAAATCATTTCAACAACTTCTTATTCAGTAATGCAACACAAATGCTCCCATTGAATTTGACAACATTGTAAGTGTTTCATAACCAGTGAAAAAAACTTGCGTGCTTTTTACTTTCCTACACCTTTGAAGAACCATACGTAATCATTACTAAGGTACTAAAAGGTGTATTCTACTCTATGAATGATGGGTTATCCATCAATGTTATTAACTTGAAAAAATTGGGCATGCAATTTCTTCCTTAACAGGCCTACCATCCCCATACTGGTATGTAGCACCTTTAAAGGTTAAAGCAAAACAACTAGATAAATTAAGCTAGTTTGCCTTTTACCAATTTTTGCGGTAATTAGTCTAGCCTCTAATTTAGTAACTCACATACATGTTTTCCAGTTAACCAACATTCATGTTTGTTACAAAAGGATTCATTCACCAAATGAGGGTAATGAAATCTTTATGGAAAATAAGATGTGCAATTCATTGCTATGAGTTACATTAGAATTTAGACAATTCAAATGTTCCTATTATACCTTTCTTATTCATGAAAAGGAATAGGATTGAGTCTCATGCTTTTCCCATGGAAAAGAGACTTTGTTTGTCTTTTCGGTAATTATTTTCGATCAAACATTTGTTTGAAAGCAGAATTTATCAATTAACTAATCAAAGACTAAACCACGTTTATGGTTAAATGTTGCATTTATACATTCAAAAGAATTACAAAATTCAATTTTAGTATTTTCGATAATTAACCTTTTCAAGAAAATTAAATACCCATGGTTCATAAACATATAACCATTTAATTTTCATTGAAAACTAGGATCCAAATTGACATATTTTCATCACATCAGTTGCTCTGCTAGTAATGAAATTATTCAAAATGGTACGAGTCGAACCTCAATTGCCAATTTTCAAATTGCAACTCCTAGATTTATGGGATTTACATTTAGCCAATTTCAATTGCCATGTAAACATGTTTTATCCCCATCTTATGCCTTGAGTTGTCAGTTCTCACTACAAAACTCAATTAAGTTGTCCAACTTAAGAAACTGCAAAATCGTCGATGCCCGTTCTCACGACACGTGGACATTTTACCCTTTGATTACGATCTAAGTCACGTTCTCATGCAAATAAAAGGTAATCTTAGGTGTTTCCGTTTCGCTGGATGGCATATAACTTAAATTAAGGGTAATAATTTTGATGTCAAATCAAATATGTACAAAGATGTCATGCATTCATCTTCGTAGCATAGGTTTTATTAAAACATTTATATCCTTGTTTTAATGTTTAAGCTTTTCATCATCAAACTTTAATCGAGGTATTGGTAAACCAATTAAAGAATTACCTTTAATTCCCACTATATCCTACTGCTGCATGAGTTATAAGACCCAAGTTATTCGGATAATTACCACAAAAGTGGCGCATAGAATTTAAAGTAAATCACCCTTAAGATTTTACGCACACATATAGGAATACTTGGTAGCTCCATTAAGACGCACAAACGAGCGGAGAATTAGGTCAGAGCGAAGCATATTACATACCCTCATCTTTAAGGTCACAATTTAATGCTTACCAACCTTATACCCATCACACAGTTTGTCATTAATGGGTGAGCCGTTCTAGCTATTTTGTGCAAAAAATCAATCAATTAAACGATTATGATTACTATGCTTAAAAATACATGTTTCACCATTGTTTAGGTCAGTTTATTTTTCTTTTCAAAATACCCTTGTTACACATAACAAAAAAGCAAGTATTTAAAAATAAACAAATAAACAATGAATACATAACATAATAATAAGTCATGCATATCAAATAGCCACATGCAAACCTTTTTGATAAATCCTATTAAAAATCAATTCTATATCTGTTAATATGTATATGTTTAATTAAGACTCTCACCCGTTTTCAGCAATGTACAAAGTGATCCACATGCATCGATTCATCAATTGTGTGAGTCAAAATCAAACACATACCACATAGCACATAACTAATTAAATAAATAATGATTGAGGTCTTCCCCAATTTTAGATCTATCAAAAAAATTAGTGTATATCACTTAATCAAGTAAGACATACAATAAAAGCAGATCCATGATAAAACATCCAGATAATTATCATGGATATAAATCACACTTAACAATTAATACAATTAAACAGAGTTACGCAATACACATAAAATTGCATGCAACCTATGGTTTCTAATCCATTTAAAACTCAAGTTCACAAAACCCTAATTAGGGCACCAAAAAACGCCCCCCCAAAAAATTAGGGTTTAGGTTTTGCAAACCCTAGATCTACGCATACAAATAATAACAGAATCATGTTTATTTTATTTATGTGTTTCAGTAATTAATTACTTGTTATACAAGGCTCGTGATGCCACTGTTGAGTTTATAATACATGAATACAATAAAACCATGTAGACACCACAGAGTACACATAGGAAGACTTAAGATCATAACAAATAAATAATTAACTGAATTAAAAGCGTAACATACCTCTTGCGAATGTCAGATCTCTTGAACAAAACAGAAGAACTGGTTTAAAGAGTTGTCCCTTACCGTTTTATAACTCAAACCAATTAGGTGTAAGAATAGTGTCTTACTACCACATTTTTGTACATACGAATTAACCAACGAATCAAGCAATTGCTAGATCTAACACAAGTCCTTGTTTTATGAAAAAACAAAACCAAAACACCCCTTGGAGGAGGGTTTCTGCCGAAGTAAGGAAGAAAGAGGAGAGGCAAGATCTAGGGTTAATTCAATGCACAAAGTTATGAAAAACCTTAACCCTAGGTCTTGTATATATAGTGGTAGAATAACTTAGGGAGAAAGTTAGGGTTTAGGCTTGAAAAAGCCTCCCTTGGCCGGCCATGTAGAGTGGGAAAAGGGACAACCCGAATCTTTTCCATTATTAAGTTATTCACCATATATTCTCTCCTTTTACATTTAACGGTCGTTAGTCATTTCCGTTAAATACTTAACAATCGTTAGACGGACTTTATGTGTAATAATTAATCATAATCATTAACATTAATTATTAACTTTAATTCTCATTCGCTAATGTGTGCAATCCCGTGGTCACGAGTTCGAATCCGGACATGCTCGTTTTATAAATATATACATATTCCAACAAGCATTAGGTTGGATCAAGACCCTAACAGAACTTCATACTGACAGAACTGCCATTACCGAGCTTCCTTCTTTTGTATCCTCGCTAATAACCTTAATCATTGTCATTAGGTGGCCAAGGAAGGATTCAACCTAGATGGTGGACTTCACTCATTGGTTTCATATGGAACCAACAATATCCCCAAAGATCGGTTTCATTGGAAGGTTTACACATGTTGAAGTATCGAAATTAAGTCTACAGCAATTTAGAACAAGTGCTTGAGAGCATTGGAGGCTTATCATGTCTAAAGGATCTAGACTTGGAAGGAACAATTTTACTAGCTTGCACGGAAGTTTGAATCAACTTTCTCATCTTCTATTTCTTCATGTTGATGGTTACAAGAAGGTGGAAGTGTTGCCGAACTTCCACCTAGCTTACTACAAATTGATGCATCGATTGCACCTCCTTAAGAGAAGTGTCGGGATCATCTAACGATCCATGCGGGTCTAGGGTAAATGTTTTCACAATTGTCCAAAGTCGCTTAAGAATGTTACCATTGATAGCGAGGGTCTATATCAAGACTCAGTGTCTTGACTCATCTATAACTTCCCAAGGCTTTATTCACCGACTTTCGCTATCCTTGGGCTTTGGGTTTCAGTTAACAGATGTGAATTCTTCTTGCAAGACGATGTCTTTCTTGAATTAGATATAGTATATCATGGAATAACATTCCAGTGTTTTACAAATAGAAGTATGGAAAATCATGTAAAAGTTGAATTGTTATCGATTGGTGTTATGATGAGTTTAGGGGGTATGGAATTTGTGTTGTTTTCAAGTGCAAAAAGCCTCACAAACTTAAAGGATACTCGTAAAGAACTTTGATGGAGCTTCAATGAATCCATACTTTTGCTTTCCATTTTTATTGAGAATTATTTTCATAATGAGGTGATAGAAATCCAAGATTCATATATGATATGGTTGCATTATCGAGGATATAAGCGAATGGGAGGAGGCAAAGAATTTTGTTACATTTTATTTGAAGAGAATAATGAAGATGTTGAGGTGAAGGAATGTGGTGTTAGACTAATTTGTGATGAAGATTTAGAACAAGAAACAGATTTAAGTATGCTCCAAGCCTCCCAACTCCAACACAAAATGGTGGGATGTTAGGCCTAAGTGGGTCGGGGCTTCTTTATCTTGGTCGTGGTAGTCCAATTGAAAACCTTTATTGTGTTTCTTTAATTCATCCATATGACTTTTTTTTATAATCAGCTTTTTTATGAGAAGAAATCATTGATTGTTATCTATATCTATACTACTTATAATGCACGAAGGCACCCCACTTTTAATTTTAAGACGTGCATGAAATTAAGCATGGTTTACAACACTTTAATGCACCCAATATTCAGAATTACAACAAAGTAAGCATATTGTACAACAAAATAAAGCGTGATGTCATTTTAAGACCAAAATTCTATCAAACAACATTAATGCTATTAAAAACTCCCCTTCACAAAAAATTACAACAATTTAAGCACAATGCACAATAGCTGCAACTAATTTTCAGATTTACAACAAAAGAAGCATAGTGTACAACAAAATAAGCATGATGTAATCTTCAGACTTATTTTCAGACTTACAACATTAATGCTATTAAAGTGGTAAATGTTATTAATGACTATAATGATTACTACTTACAAGAAAAGAAACATAGTGTACAACATTTTAATGCACATAATTTTCAGACATACAAGACAAGAAGAATAGTGTACAACAAAACACCATATTAATGCTATTTAATGTAGTCAATTATTTAACTGGTTAATAAATACAATTAATACAATTATTAAAACACCCTTACATAAGAAATACAAATTATCAAGCATATTGTACAACCAAATTAAACACAATTCATGCATTAAATTTCACTACTACAAATAATAAAGCACATTATACAAATATTCAAGCCCGAATGGGCAACGAGCCAAATGGGCTTGAGCCCGAACGGGCGCGGACCAAACGGGCTCGAGCCCGAGCAGAAACGGCCAACGGGTTCGAGCCCGAGCGGGCACGGGCTATACGAAATTCTTGATATCGATAAATTTATTGTTAAAAAGAACATAATAAACTAAAATACATTATTCATCGAAAATTTTTATTTCAAGGTCCCGCCGCTGCAACGCGCGGGTACCCTGCTAGTATTGGTAAACTATGGTAGCTAATATATATTGTTAGATTGATTGTTAAGTAAGAACCTATTGCAAACATGGTTTTTGTTTCCATGGCCACTTGTATCTTCATCTCCTCATTGCTTTGGGAATAACATCTTTGAGAAATGATAGTGCTTTTTTCTTCTTTACTTTGCAATTTATTTTTACTAAATACAAATAGGTGATATGAGACATCTTGGGAAAAGAATATCAAAGGAAATAGATGATAAATATCATGTTTTTAATGTGTTACCATAACCACCTCCATACTATGAAAACTGTTTACGTATGCTATGTAAATCGATTTAGAGATGGGATGAGAATTGTTTTGTTGTTTGGTTTCCCGTGTTGAAGGGTAAAGACCCGATGAGATTGATATAGATCAAGAAGCTCGGGTAACACTTAAACAAGAATCATGCTATACTGTTGTGAGACAGTATTTGCCCAAGTGTGTGAAAACTTATGTGATGTTGTGTGTTGCTCTCCTTTATAAACCTTCGGGAGAGCCTTGTAAGATTTAGAGACATGTCATGCGTTGAGGTTGGGGAGTAGTAGCTTTGTCCTTACTCCATCAGTCCGAGAGGTCTTTCTAGGCTCTATGTGGCATGGGATTTAAGTCGGGCCTTTATCAAGTGTTGATTGGGCATTGGTGATGAGTTTGATTCGAGCGTAATTAATGGGCTTGGGCCATTAATATTGATACGCTATCAAGTCCCCCAAAGTCTAGTATTAGATCATGCACTTATGATGTGATGTTGAACTTTATGTACCGAGTCCCCGGTTCGTGCTTGTGCTACGGGGTTCGCTGAGCCCTTTCTCGCCGGTGATGGTCACATTTGTCTTTTGTGATGATGACTAAATGGAGGCCTTTTGCCTCAATCATGGTTGTAAGCTGAGTTAAGAAATGTGTGTACTTAATGTTTTCATGGGGAAGTGTAGGAATATCCTGCTTCGGATTTATTCGCTATCTTTGGGATTTAACACGTCTTTATAATTTCAGGATCATCGAAAGACCCAGTGATGATCAGTACGTCCAGTTTTCTCAGCAATTGTCCAAAATTGTCTACGAATGTTGCCACCGAGAGCCAGGTGTCGATATTTGAGACCCAATGTCTTGGTGCATCTATAACTTCCCAAGGCTCTACAAACAAATTGTTTTCTTTCCTTCGGGATGCATGTATTCAAAATAAAAGATGTGAATTCTTTCGTTTTCCAGAAAGTGTCGTTGAGAGAATGGATATAATTTATCGTGGAAATAGCATCCGAGAGTGGTTTACAGTTAAAAGTATGGGAAATAAAGTAAAGGTCGAATTGCCATCGATTGGTGCTTGGATAAGTTTAGGGATTTGGGACGTGCGTTGTTTTTATTTTTAAGCTAAAAATACTCACCGATCTGTTGGATGTTCTATAAAGAACTTTGATTGAGCTGATTTAGGAGGATGGTTTGTGAATTCAATAGGAAGCAATGAGTCATATAGAATATGGTTGCTTTATACGAGGATACAGAGGTATTGAAGAGAGCAAATAATTTTGTTACATTTTTCTTTGGAGAGATTTATGAAGATATTGAAGTGAAGGAGTGCGGAATAAGACTAATTTGTGATGAAGGTAATGAAGGGATATGGAACATGAGTATGTTACAAGACCTCCCAACTTTATCACAACCTGGTGGGGACATCAGGTTGGATGGGCCTTTTGGGTATATCGCCTGATCGTGGTAGTCCAGTAACAAAAGTGTAACTGTGCTATTCAATCTTTTGAAGATTTTTTTGGAGAGACCCACCAGGTGTTTGATGAAATGTATATGAGTAGAATGCATTTACTATTACTAGCGATGTACCGCGTTTGTAAGCGGGTACCCTAAAATAAATTTTTCCGGTGAATTATGTATTGTAGTTTACTATGATCTTTTGACAATAAATTTATGGATATCAAGAATTTCGTTTAGCCATGCCTGTTTGGCCTTGCCTGTTCGGGCTCTAGCCCGTTGGCCCTGTCTGATTCGGGCTTGAATATTTGTATAATGTGTTTTATTATTTGTGTGACATTTAATGCAAGAATTGTGTTAAGTTGGTTGTACAATATGCTTGATAATTTGTATTTCTTATGTAAGGGTGTTTTAATAAGCGCAATAATTGTATTTATTGACCGCTTAATTAATTGACTACATTAAGTATCTTGACCACATTTATAGTGCTTTGTATTTTGTACATTAAGCTTTAAGACTTGTAAGTCTTAAAATTAAGATTGATGAGAAAGATCATTAATAGTGCATTGTGTATTGTACAATAGGCATTGTATTTTGTAAGTCTTAATTTTAAGACCATAAGGAGATAGATTCATTCCTCTATTATATGTAGAGATACTGGCAAACTGTTGTTAGTTACGTAGATATGATTTTATATTCATATATTTGTAAACTTCTTCATTGATGAATCAAACGTAAATGGATATAAAATTATAAATATGAATGATATAAAAAATTAAATGGATATTGATATGGATTCGGCTTCGCCCGAACCATATCCGATCCACCGCCATCACTATGAGGTACTAGTTTCTACCTATGTAAGAAATGCAACCTTAAAATACTTAAAACGCAAAACAAAAAAGAGAGAGAGATGGCCACTTTAGTACAGTTGTAGCAAAACGAAGAATAAACTTGTACTTACATTTCAAATAAGAGGAATTGTATGGGAATACAAAACTTTAAAGAATATCAGGGCTATGTGGCATGAATATGGATATTCCGGCTTGATTATCAACTAAATACAAGACTCGTGTAATCTTAAAATCTTATTAATTTGGACACGCAACATCATACAACCTTGTTTATAATCTGGATCTCCCAAGTTGCTGCAAACAACCGGGCTACAACACTATTTGACATTTATTTATTCAAAAGAAGCGATAACTAAACATATCAGATGAATGAATATAAAAAGTGTTACCTAACCACAATTCATTCAAAGATTACACTTTATCTCCCTTCCAGCATTGCTAAAACGTTATCACTTATAAATGTGCAATGACATACTAAACTGAGAATCTTTCTACAATATAAAAACACCATTTAGAGAATCATAAGATCATGAACTCAAAATCTTTACTTGAGAGGTCCAAATGACAACTCTAGAAATCTTAAATTCTGCATCAAACTTTGGTCACTGCTGCCAACTCAAACCAATTTTGCAGTCAACAAAACGTCCAAAGAAAAGATCATGTAAAAGCACACGTTAACTTGTATTTCGTGAACAATGTACTAAAACTGTTTATTATGGAAATACTTTTCTGTGAGAACTCTTGTTATCAAGGTTGTGAAATTAAGAAGGATTTGTGAGTCTGTTAGTTTCTTTGTTAAGAACTAATGATTTTAAAATTTGAAGGCATGATTGGATTTTTTTTATTATAGATTACATAATAGTGTATAGAAACTTAAATTTAACTATTACTTTTTTACAAAAAAGCAAACTAGATTTATCAAAATTAAAGGCAAAACTAGTCAATTGATGCTGAAATGAGTATGTAAAGTCTGCTTTGAAAATATACGTATAAAATTAGATGATTATAAAAGATACATGTCATGCTTTACCTTATTCAATTGATGCTTAAATGCATAACATCATAAGGCTTATGGTCCTAACAAACAAATCAGTTACACTGTTATTTAGTATTTTTTTTTTAGTGTGATGTCGTCCCATTGAGCTGAACGGGTGTAGTTATAGATCTTAGTCTTACGAAAGTAACCAAAATCATAGGGGCTTTACCGAAATAAGGCCCATAAGGTAGGTGGTCTTGATATGATTTGGTTCATATTATTGAAATATTAACACACAGTTAATACAGTTTCGTATTAACTGGTTATCAACTTGTTAAATGTCAAAGACTAATTTCCATAACAAATTTGCAGATGTACCGCTAATCATGGTAAGAAGCTATGCTCTCTAGTTGGAGTAGATAAAAGGTGTAAGATACCATGATATACGTGATAAAAAATGACAAAAAGAAGTAAGGTAGTGGCCATACCTTCGGTTATAATGCTAACTAGAAAAGAAACAAACAGGCCTACTAATAAATAGACAAACAAAACACAAAACACAGAACTTGAGGTGAACATAAAAACTGGTTAACCGAACCGTAACCGAAAACAAACCGAAAAACCAATCCGGTCAAAACCGGTTTTGACCATAACCGGTCCGGTTTTTATCCAAACCGGTGGTTTGGAACCGGTTTCCCATTTTGAAAAGTTTGGAGACCGATTTTTATTAACTGAAAAACCAAACCGGTTCGGTTAACCGGTTTTAGCGGGATTTTCGAATTTTTTGAATTTCAAAATTTTGAATTTGAAAATTTTGAATGTGGAGCGGGAAGGAGCGGGAGAGGGGGGATATTATTAAATAATGTTCAAAAATTACCATTTTGCCATAGAAATGTTAGTAAAATTAGAAGTGTTGTGTATTTGGTTAATTACTACTTTCAAACAATCAAAAAATACTCAAAAAAATTAAAACCGAAAGTATTTCACTAATGGCAAGTTCAAACACCACCAACATCTAAGCTGGTTCAACAAGTGCTGTGACGATTGTCCGCACTTTACCATGCGAACGTGTAAAAGATCCATGGGAAAACTTCAACCTCGTCCTAATGTCGGATGGTAAGAAAAAGGCTCAATGTAAAATTTGCATGAGTAAAATGTCTGCCGGTTCCAACTCGACGTTGAAGGCTCATATCAAACAAAAGTATTGCAAGGCACTCAAATCGGTTCCGGAAGCCGGTCAATCGTCCATGGGTCGAGACGGGACTATTTTGCATACGATCATGATTTACTCCGTCAACAATTTGCGGTTTGGTGATTCAACGTGGTTTGCCGTTCAACCACTTTGACGACCCTTTGACGACGACGGTGTTCCGTAATTATATGCAACCACAGTATAATCATGTAAGTAGTATGACTCTAAAACGCGATGCTATGAAAATGTGAAAAATGGCTCAACAAGATTTAAAAAATTCTTTTTTAAATTTAGATGCTTCTGTTAATTTAACAACCAATGTTTGGTCCGCTCCATGGGTCGAGACGAGACAATTTTTGCATACGATCATGATTTACTCCGTCAACAATTTGCCGGTTTGGTGATTCAACGTGGTTTGTCGTTCAACCACTTTGACGACCCTTTGATGACGACGGTGTTCCAGAATTATATGCAACCACAGTATAATCATGTAAGTCGTATGACTCTAAAACGCGATGCTATGAAAATGTGAAAAACGGCTAAACAAGATTTAAAAAATGTTTTTTTTAATTTAGATGCTTCTGTTAATTTAACAACCAATGTTTGGTCCGCTCCTCATAATTTGCCATTTTCGTACCTTTGTGTTACCGCACATTGGGTTGATCCGAAAGTTGGCAAATGATGAAGCGAGTCGTAGCATTTGAAGACTTTCCGGTTCCTCACTCCCGAGATGCTTTATACCAATTTTGAGAAAAGTGTTCATAAATTTTACCGACGGAAAAAAAAATTCAATAACGTTGGATAATGCTAGTAACAACACAAATGCAATGCGAGACTAAAATGGAATACGAGCCACCTTGTAATGGCGATTTTTTCATAGTCGATGTGTTGCACACATCATTAACTTGGTCGTGCAAGCGGGATTAAAAGATGAGAATTTGAGTCAAATGAAAGAAAGTTTTAAAGAATGTTTCATGATATTTTTAAAAAGGGTAATAAAAGATATAATGCATACATTCAGTTGTGTGAAAATACGGGGAAACCTTGGTTACAACCTAATTGGGATATTGAAACAAGATGGAACTCCACTTATCTTATGTTCATAAGTGGTTTAAAACAAAAGGTGACTTTGCAATATTTTCATGACAAATTGTCAGAAAAGGGTAAGTGTGCTCAATTTAATGCCGATCATTGGGATACTATTGAAAAACTAACCCAATTACTTGAAGTTTTTTACAACGCAACAAAAAAATTGTCTGGAGTTTATTATCCAACGGCTCATTTGGTACTCGAGCAACTATACTTGATGTCTTCACATATTTCCGCATTTGAATTTCATGGTGGTGTTTATACAAGCATGGTTTCCGGCATGAAAGATAAGCTTTTGAAATATTTTGAAACTTTGCCACCGTTAATTACTTGTGCGGCCGAATCGATTCATGTTATAATTTAAGCGGGGGTTGCTTATTCGATTGTGGTGATTTGGGTTGTTTCGCGTCAAACCCGAACTTTCTTGACGATGCAAAAGAGTTCTTTGGCCATTCTTTTAAAGGTTTGTGGGAATATTATTTTGAAAAATATGGTAACCCACCTCCATCGCGACCGAGTCTTCTTCATCATCATCAAGGGTTTTAGAGGAATCCGATACTTGCTTTGCATAAAAGATAAGAGAGAATCCCAACAAATGGACAAAAGTGATCGGTTCATGACGGTGAATATGAAAGGTATACCACAACCGATTTTATCTCACATATTACGCCCGAACAAGTTGAAAACTTTGATGTGTTGGCGTTTTGAAAAGCAAAGGAAACAATGTTTCCCGTTCTATCCCGAATGGCTCGTGATGTACTAAGTGTACAAGCTACTTCGGTAGCTTCTGAATCCGCTTTTTCAACAAACGGAAGGGTTTTATCAAATCTGAGAACAAGACTCACACCGGCTTCTTTGTAAATGTGTATGGGTTTGAAAGATCGAAGCGAGTGCAAGATAAAGCTAATCTTGGAAATGCCGTAGACTTCGAAGAGGAGGTCTACGAGGAAGAGGCGCAAGCGGGTGAAATCGAGTTACTTTCCGATGAAGAAATAAGACAAGATGCAGCTGCTCAAGAAGCTAGGGGATCCGATGAAGACTATTAGGACTTTTATGTTTACGTATTATGTTTTAAGTTTATGTATTTCCTTTGATGTATTTCCTTTAAGTTTATGTATTTCCTTTTAGTTTATGTATTTCCGACGTAATAAATAAAATTTGAAGTTTATTCAGTGTAAGTTTGTATAAACTACGAAAAACGAAAAAAAAAAAATCGGTTTCTTACCGGTTAACCGGTTAAAACCCGGTCCCAAACCGGTTTACTTTTTTTAAAATTTCAAAATTTGTCTTGGCGGCAACTTTTTTTTTCAAATTTTAAACCGGTTAACCGGGTCCCAAACCGGCTTAACCGATTATTTATTTTCAAAAATTTGAATATTTTGGGCGGCGGCAAAAAAAGTTTTCAAAATTTCAACCGGTTAACCGTTCCCAAACCGGTTAAAACCGGTCAAACCGGTTTAAATTTTCAAATTTTGAATTTTTTTGAGCGGGAAGGCGGGTAAAATTTTAAATTTTGAATTTTTTATATATTTACAAGTTTGCCATTGTAAGACTAGTATAAATAAATACATTGTGTTTTTATTTCTTTGCAACTTTTATACAATTAAAAATACAATCTAAAAAATAAAAACCGGAAGCATTTCACTAATGGCTGATCCTGCACCCAATGTTTGGGCTAACTACAACTACGTCGAAATGTCGGATGGCAGGCGAATGGCTCAATGTAAGCATTGTTTATGTTTATTGAAACCCACTTCCAACGTGGCGTTGAGGGTTCACACACAGAATTATTGCCGCCATGCACTTGCAGTTGATGCCTGATTCGAGACCTCGAGTCGACGTTGAGTAGCTTATCAAGTTATCGATGTTTTATGTTTATGTTATTATGTGTTATGTTTTAAGTTTATGTTATTATGTGTTATGTTTTAAGTTTATGTGTAATGTGTGATGTATTTCCTTTCAGTCGTATTCTCTGTTCTATTAAATAAAAGTTGAAGTTTATTAATACACGAAACAAGAAAACGATGACAAACGACGACGGAAAACGAAAAAAAAAAAATACTAAAACCGGTTAACCGGTCCAGATCGGTCCCAAACAGTACGCAAACCGATTTGGACCGGTTGGGGTTTTTTCTCTTCGCAACCGGTTTGTAACCGAACCGGTTAACCGGCTCGACCGGTTTTTTTTTCCGTTGAACCAAACCGGTTCGGGTTTGACCAGTCGTCAAACCGAACCGGTTAACCGAAATGTTCACCTCCACACAGAACAAATCAGTTAAACCTTATTCGGCGGGTAATCCCTCTATTTATATGGGGAAATTGGTCATCAAAGTAGCCAAAATGGCAACTGGTTAACCAAAAAACCAGGTTTGTGAGAAACAACCGTCAGGAACCCCACTAGATTCCTTGCTACCTTGCGAGGCTTAATTTTTGCACCAAAAGAGCTCCATGTCAAGCCGCTTTCATGGTTGCTCCATAAAAACATTCAACTTTCACCATGTGAATCCCACATCCGCTGCAAATAAACCAAACTCGCATGGTTTGAAGATTTTCTAGCAGACCAATCCACAAGGAATCTTGCGGGATTCTTTGCTCGTTTATCATAAACTGAATTGTTTTGGCCATTTTCAATCTAGTTTTAATAGAAGTGGAAGAATAGTCTTGTCGTGAAACTGGTCAAAACAGACTCCTTTTTAGGTAAAACCGAAAGGGTTAAAACAATCAAGTAGGCAAAGACTGTTCAACTTTTAATTAAAAAAATAGTGTCTTACGAGATTATAATAATTAGATTATTTCGGTAATAATATAAGTTTTTGAATTAAATGAATGAGAAGGTTTATGCATTTATCTTACATTTAGAAAACTTTCGACCTGTTTGACCCGTTGCCCTGTTTTCTATTAAGCTGTTTTTATCAGTTAGCTCTCAGACACTTAAACCTACTAGAGATCAACAATTCATAAGTAAAACGGTCAAGAGGTTAAAATTGCCACCTCTAAATTCTTATGTTACTTGTGTCTTGAATCGTAAACAGGGAGGAAAGAGGGCGAAAACAACAAGCTTAGAAGGATCCATACCTCATGCAATATGCTGAGCAAGACTCAGTATCTTGACATGCTTTTTCTTCCTTAGCTCATGTGGAACCGGGCCGAAAACTCGGGTCCCAATTGGTTCACCTTGCTTGCTGACAAGTACAACAGCATTATCATCAAACTTAACCTCACTCCCATCACACCGACCCTTCTGCATGGCAGCTCGAACAACCACACCATACACGACCTGTCCTTTCTTTACCTTTCCGCCTGGTTGGGCTTCCTTCACTGATGCTACTACCGTATCCCCTAATCTGGCTCCTTTCTTCCCCTTCAAAGCTTGTATGCACATAACTCGCTTTGCCCCTGAGTTGTCGACCACTTTCAGATTGGATCTCATTTGTATGAAAGTCCTTATTTGCTGTAACAGAAACAAAATAAAGAAACGTTGTAAAGTGAAGTAAACCAATTAAGTTGGCTAACATAAAGCAAATATACAAGTGGCAATATGATTATAAAACATAATTAATAGTAACAAAATTATATTTTTAAATAGAATAATTTTGGATGTTTAATGCATAAGGTTACACATTTGGTGACTTTCTACCCATTTGACCTGTTTCTTTTCAAGTTGATTCTTTTAACATACCCATTTGGCCCATTCATGAATAAATGGGCCATATGAGTAAATGGGTCAACACTTCCTCAAATAGAGCATACCTGAGCCAAGAACTATTGCAGGGAGTCTCCTGATGTGATCTTAGCATTCCTGACGACACATTGCTGAGGCCCCGCAACAGTGAACGTCCAGCTAGTTTGATTTTGTTTCATGCATAATTGCATATAATAGGACAAGACTCAGAACACGAAAAACTTGTAGCAGAAATCAAAGAATAAAAAGAGACTATGCTTGATAAATAGAGATTTATAGAAGCAACCACTAGTTACAAAGACTACGAGTTTGTCTGGGTACGAATTCCAAAGTTGGCACCATAACTAATCAGAGACTTGAAAGGGATGTATGATGAACATCAAGTAACATGGAAACAGTGCTCAAACTCGCAAGTGACAGAAACAACCACAAGAAGCAGAAGATGCAACATTTGGGATTGCATATTTAATATTGGAACAATGACATTTCCTAGATCCTTGTATGACATAAAAACACGTGGATATCGAAATGAAGTATACAGACTTTCAAACCATCTGATAATTATGGTTCGTGTAAGCATAGATTTTTTATCAGTATCTTTCATATAAATAACTAGATCTACTCAAGTGAAAATCCTACAAATTTTGTGACCAATCAGCATACTGTTATGCATTATTTAATTATGAAATTTACATAGTGCAACAAATAAAAATCAATGTACAATAAGACAACCCTCGATTATTTCATAGATTTACAAATTAACACCTACATGCCAGCAACGAGAACAATTAAAGAATTAACAAAGTAGCTTCATATAGACACATGATCGTTGGTTATGAAGAAGTAGCTTTCTTACAAGTACAACCTATATTTATGACTTCTAATAGCCAGAAAGGCAGATACAAAAGAAGTACGATATTCGAGCATTGATCTTGTAAAAGTGTAGCAGTTACAACTTACGAGCATGCTACTGGAAAACTAGTTGAAATTACTCAAGCAAATGAAGCTAAAAGAACATACCACGAAAGCAATTAGAAGCAGAATTCGTTGCCATCTTGAGTTACTGACACGTTCCTTTTCCTACCTGCAAACATTTATATTAAACATCCCCATTATTCGTATTCTTTACCACCCAATAAAATAGAGTGGCGCAGATAAGATCACTAAATGAGACATGATTTCTGAACTTTGAAAGATAAGAATAAACTAAACTTGTCCAAGAAAGTTGAAACTATTAAAACTCAGTTTAATTTTTACCCGCACATAAGATCACTAAATTCATGCCTAGTCCATTAACGAAAAATAAAAGTAAGTTCCGAAGCCTTGTTATTTTCACCTTACAACATCTTCTTCAGCAAAGACTTTAACTTAACTAAAAACAACACATTTGACACTTAACAAGAGTCTACTAATAAAAAAAACATAGCAATAAGCATTCAATCATTTGTTATGTACACTAAAGCTTTATATAACAACGGAATTAATCGAATCATAATGGTCCAAAATGACAACAATAAAACACATTTCTACACTAAATTTCTCTCATATTTTCAGCGAGGCATTACATCAAACACTTATGTGCATCATAAATAAAAGGCTTTCCCAAAAACACATTTTCAATAATTTATTAACATATTTTCATTGAATCATTTCATCGAACAGGTTATGTGCATCAACATGCAAAAGATGAACAGTTTGTTTGCGGGTTTTCAACAGGGTTAAAATTAATTGAGCAATAAATTATACAGGACATCAAATTAGCATAAAAATTAATATAAGAAAACTTACGGCATGCTTGGTAAGGGGTTATAGGGGTAAGGAATGGAAAAGATAATGAAAAAAAGTGTTTGATAAAGTATAATGTAATGACTCGTTAACCAATAGTAGGTAATGGGCCATTACCCAATAAATTGGGGAGTATGCTTTTCTTTCTCTTTTTTTTCCCACCATTATCATTGTCTTTTCCTTTTCCTTTCCTGAATTTGAACCAAGCATACCCTTAAAAACAGAAGTACCTGTATAAATGGGTTGAGGTGTTATGATTCGGGACAAGAGAAATAATAAAAAGGGAAGAAATGTTAGACCTTGTAAAAAAAGAGGTTTTCTTTTTTCTTTTTCTTTTGTTTTTTATTTTTTTTTTCTAATTTTGTCATTGTACGTAAGGGTATTTCCGGAAACTCATAACCTATTTTAAATAACAACAAAGGGTAAAGTCATTAAATAGTAGTGAACTTCTTTAAAGTACTATTTTAGTACGTGATTAAAAAAATTGATTTACATGTTACCAATTTGTGAAAGTGTTTTAAGATGCACGTTTGGATGACACGTTATACTTCAAAATATGACATGTGTCATTGTTTTTTAAGTGACACGTCACATAAATATACATAATCAAACACTGTTATGCAAGTTTGTGTTCACATACTAAAAAATTATTTTGGAAAAGGGTTAATTCCATATATATATACCCAATATAAACATTCAAATGTCTTATTTACCCAACTAAAAACTTAAATGATGTATATACCCAACCTAAAACACATTTTGTCATATTTATCCATTTTATTGTAAAATGAATTAAAAATTAATTTACATCATCAAATCTCTATTATACCCTAGGTTTTAAACTAACATGAATGACTCTATAACAATTTATGGGCTTTACGTGATCTTGAAAGGTATTCTCATCAGTTTTGAGATTTTGGATCCCGGCATTTCTATCCATGGTGTCCATGCTTACCACAATCTCAATTTTGTAAGGTTCTTCCAAATCAATAAGTGCTATTTATGATATGAATGCGACTCAATTGCTATTTCAGGTTCAGTTTTATTACCTCTGTAATTTAATTCATTGGGTATGAATTATATTATTTGTTTTGATGCTAATTGGTTTGTATTAATGTAAATGGTTTTGTTACTATTTGTATGATGTGTTTATACTTTTATGGAGTTTTTTTTTTTTTTTTTTTTTTTTTTTCCTTTTGATTTTGTTATATCTTATCGTATTGTTTTTATTTTTATATCTAAGTACTTTAGAATATGTATTCATTTGCTTTTTGATTTTGGTTGTATGAGCTAATTTGGTTTTATATTTTGCTATACATGTGCAGGAAATGGGTTGATGTGGCTAAGAGAAGGATTATAAATATCACAGAAGATTATAAAATATAGATCTTTTTAGGGCCGTCTCGTGGATTTCCAAGGCCCTGTGCCATTTTACATTATAGGCCCTTGAATAATGTATACTAAAAATTTATTTAACTTAAAATGATTATGTGTTTACGCCGTTAGATTGTTAATCATTTATGCCATTAGATCATGTAGTTAAGTCACTAGTAATGTATGTAACATATTTTATTCAGATTTAGATATACCTTGTATTTTTTTCCAAATATAATGCATTGAATATTTGTAAAACTTTATAAAGTCTCAACAATGGAGTAACTATAGAGTTGTGTGGTATTTGTTGAAATATATTCATAGCTTCAAAATATATGTTTAACATCAAAAAAACATCAATTTGTATCAAAATTATGTGTCTAAGATAAAAAAAAAATACAGTGTTAATTTTAGTATTGGGCTGCTATTTACTTTTCAATAAAAAAACACAAAGTACATAAACTATTACTTTAAAATCATGGCTTACTTGTCAAATTGTATACTAGAAGGACTACACTTGAAATTTACCATAAAAAACAATATTTTTTGGGTTTTGTGTCATCTTCTCCGGTTGAAAGCCTGTCCACATTCACTCCGTTAAAAACAAAATATGACTCATTTTTTCAATACTATGACTCAAGTTATAAGTTTTTAACATTTTTAAACATGTTTTCTTCATAAAATGTCGTTTATTTAGATTAAAACATCTAAAATTAAGTGTATAAACATTGAGATCTAGAAATCGGAGGCCTTAAGAAAAATGCGGCCCTGTGCCATTGCACAGCCTGCACATGCCTAATCCAGGCCTGGATCTTGTAATGTTATGAAACAAAGATAAAATGCTTTTTGTGCCCAAAATATGAAATGAGTATCTTTGTAAGTGTATGTGTCTAAATGGAATATACCCGCTTTTAGATTACGATTTATGTGTTTTGCAAGTTCCCCTTTTGGATATTCAGTTAATGCCTTTTCATTTTTGATGGATTTTAGTTTTTTTATTCTAATTTTATAATTACTAGACGGGTACCCGTGCATATCAACGGGATTTTATAGCGGCATATAGTTGTAGTGATAAAAAAAGTTTATGGGTTATAAACGAAAAATAATTAAATTTTGAGGATTTGGGATTAAACATAATATTTTGAAACCGGTTCGACCGAAGCGGTTCCACCGTTGAACCGATTCGATCGAAAAATGGGTCAAATAAAGCGGTTTTATATTTTGAAACATGGTTAGACCGAAAATTGGTTTTCTATATTTTTCCGAAAATTGTGGTGTAAGCTTTGACTAATTAGTATAACTTAAATACATTTTAATTTAAAATTATTTCATAAGTTTCCTTAGATAGTTGACTGAACTTTTTAAGTTTGACCATGAGTGAATTTTTTTATTTTTCAAGTTTGACCATTTTTGTTTTATAAATAGTATAGATATAAAATATTATAAATTGGTAGAATTAAATAAAATTTCGCCAATTTGCCACTGTTTTCACACGGATTTATCTATTAGAGATCTGTGGGAAATGACCAATGCGATTTCATGGGAAAAATTCATTCGAAAAGATTTTGTGTGAAATCTTTGCAAGAAAAGAATAGTAGGAAAATCCATGATTAACTAACACACATATTACACACAACAAAATTTGTGGGAAAAATAGTCAACGTTATGGGAAGATTAGTGGCAAAATATTAAGCCACAGGTTTTTACACGGAAAAATTCCGTGTGAAATTAAGTGGAAAACCTTTTACGGTAACGTTTTTGATCTAATTTCTATTTCGTGTCGACCGTCATCGTGTTAAAACCTTAACACCTTCAATAATTCATTTTGCAAATCTCTATTCGTGATCAAAATGATACGACTTGAAGACCCTGATTGTCAAGCTATAAGGAGTTAAAGATGCTACAATGCTAATAAAACTGTGGATCCCTATGGAAAGTTATTGAAATAAGGCACAATTATCGTGTCTTTTTGACAGACATTTTTCTATAAGAATCTATACTATCTAAAGATTGAAGTGCTTAATTTAATGTGCAAGAGCTATTGTGCACAAAATTAAGTACGGTACAAACATGTCAATGCTCCACAAAAGCTCTCAATTGAATGTAATGAAATGAAGGTGAATATGAAGTGTTCTTTGAAGGCCATGAATACGGAAATTAAGTCAGGTTTTCAACATTCATGTATGATCATTAATTGGAGGTATACAAAGAAACACTGCATTTAGTTGTTGCAACTCATATTCATCTTCAGGAGCCTATAAGTAACACATGCATTTCTTAAACTTGCCACACCTCCCAATTGATGGCAGAAAATAACTACGACGTATGTCCCAATGATGACTGAAACGCATGCACCACCTAGTACATGTATGACAACAGACCCTACGATTACCATGTTCCAGCTAAAAACCAAATTCAGTCGTTTATGGGCAATGTGCTACTTACAACATGGCTCTGAACCATGAGAACTATTATGTAAATGGTTACCAGTATAAGGCTGCTTATATCCACTAAGTTTGTAGGAGTGGTAATAAACTTTAATTACAACTATCTCTAACGTTTAGATGTCAACCTTACTGAATCAATTTAGTTTTGAGTATATGAAGAATGTAACATGGAAACAGTCCAAATATTTGTTAGGACTGGATTTCCTTATTTGGTTGCATAAGGTGACAATGTAATCCTTTAATTAATCAGTGCGCTTAGTTCATTCCAGATTTACGGTATGCCAACATTTGATGAGCTTGAGTCAATATGTAACGCCCCGTGAACGACACAACTAAAAATCATGAAAATTTGAACTTTTACGCGGAAACGACTTGACTATAACGTACCTTCTGTTACTCTTTTAAAAACTGACGAGAATCTATTACTATTCATCCCTTGCAAGTATTTTTACATGAAACTAGACTCAATTACCTTCGAAATGACGGGTGGCACGACCCGTGAAGACTTACGGTTTAAAAGATATGATTTTTCTAAAATTGACAAAATCTGAAAAATACTCTATTTATACTCTGACGGAAGCATATTGTTAGAATCGTTGCTCTAGGTTTATTAGACCTTATCTAGGATAATCAATGAAGTACAAATAACAATGCACAATAATAAGATGCACAGCGGAATAAATAAACTATCATTGTTATTACTAAGGTTTCTTCGTCATCATCATGTGTTCTACAAAACACATCTACACCCGAATCCTAGGCGATCAACTCTAAGACGGTTACACTCTAACAGGATCCATGATCCTTGAGGTCGACCAACTAGTCGACTAACACAATAGTCT
Organism: Chrysanthemum lavandulifolium; assembly: GCA_022545495.1. NCBI lineage: Eukaryota > Viridiplantae > Streptophyta > Magnoliopsida > Asterales > Asteraceae > Chrysanthemum > Chrysanthemum lavandulifolium. The sequence goes on along the minus strand of CM040245.1, from coordinate 245,392,525 downwards.
AGGCGTTCATAAACTCACGCCCTAGACACACACACACCTTTGTCGATGTTTACATTGTTTGACACTTAAAACCTAATTCCTCGTATCTCTTTATATAATAAAGATACTAGGGTTACAAATGACTACAAGGGACTAGATAATAAATACTTCTTTGACAAGTAGGTCCCTTGTCTTTCATTGTCTTCAACAGTCCTTCATCTTTCATGTATTTTGTCTTATCAACTTTAAATATAGTTCCCAACAATCTTCCCCTAGTTGATAATGACAAAACCAAATAAGCACGAACAAATATGTCATGAAGGATAAACAAACTTCCCCTTAAACATGCAATCACCAAGAATCTTCAAGTTGCAATCTTCTATGTAAATATTCTTCCCCTTTTTGTCATCTTCAATTAGGGGTCATAAGTGAGCAACCTTGATCTTCACAACTACAAATCAATATCATACTTCCAATCCATCCTTCCAATGTCTCAAATTGCCCACCATTAAGTTTTCCGCATCTTTAAATGAATTTGAAACAGTAGAAATCAAAATCAGCAGTAGTAATAACAACTAGCAGTTGTAAAAACCTTCACCTCGAATGATGCATGCAAATGGTTAAACATTTTAACATTAAGCTTCCCCTGAAACCCATATGTTAACCATTTGAAGAATGTAGGCTCTATGTAATGATTACTGATGAAGAAAACCAAGTATAACCAACTTGATGCTGAAGTAGAACAACCCAAACCTATGTCTTATATCTTGCACTAAAGATGACATCGAACATATACCCAATCATGGTGTATAGGGAGACCGCAATCCCTTGACAACAATCACTGAGCACAATAACGTAACTCCTTCAAGTGTTTTGTCAATTCATTGTCACATGAACGCACAAACAAGTTACCTCCTGCTAAAAGGTATGATAAAACACAAACTCAAATATTTCCACTTCATCTTCAAATAGGTGATAAACGCCTTTCTTCGTAATCAACTATGACAATAAGAATGAGCCATGAACCTGTTAAGAACAAAAACCGAAATCCTCTTATGTGTGTTGTTAACCAATCAAGTCGAAAACTAAATCGACTTCCCCTCAAATCATTCCGGTGTGTGTAATCCAATAATCAAAGCATTCATCATGCTCGACTTCCCCTCAAGTCCAAAAACTGTTAGCAACACTTTTTCTGTTGTAAGACCGTCACAAATCTGTCACTATTTTGTATGCTCCTTCCTCCCAAACCTGTTAGTGACACAAGTTACTGTTGCAAAACAGTCGCAAATACGAATCACAAATATTATAATATCCAACTGACAATAATAATCCTCAAATACTTGTAATTCACTACCCATGTGCACTTTCATATAAAAATATATCATCTCCAAGTAGCTCAATAAAAGTGCAAGCAACTCGTCACCATCCCTTTGTTGCATGCATGAAATCACATCCAGAATAGTAGTTAAACATATCAAGTCATATTGTCCAATCAGAACCGAGCATAGAATGGATAATAGTAACTTGCGTTGCATCAGTCAAGAATTACTAAACATTCTGTCTTCAATAAGCACCAAAAGTAGCACGCAAAAACAAAACCTTTATCATCACACGCATCAATAACAATGCTTATCACCACATGCATCTTAAGCCTATGCAAACCATGTACCTATAGCAGCACCTTCATACCACTGTACAGTAGCAGTACAAACGAGATAAAGCCAACAGTGGAAACGACATGCTTGCAGTGGAAACAATATGAAAAGCAGTGGTAACGAGCATGAATAAGTGGAAACGACCAAGCTCAGCAGTGGAAACGACACATACGAGCAGTGGTAACGAGCGAGGGGTAGCAGTGGTTACCTTTCTTGAAGGCAGTGGAAACGAACTCGTGTGTTTCATTGCTCCTTCACATCACTCGTATCATCAAGAACCAATGAACTTCTTCAAAGCTCCAATCATCTCAATATGAATATGCGAAACTAGGGTTTCATAGAAAGCTTTAAGAATACATCGATCATACACATCCAAAGGCTTCCTTCCAAGCATCAAAGAATTTAGAGATATATTAGGTTCATTATCGCTTAAAACCGATTCACCATGACTAATATAGCTCTTTTAACCATGAAAAGAATTTTAATGCACAAATAACCCTAAAATCCGACCTTGAAAAAAATCATCGTGACCAACTTCGACGGTGAATAACTTTTGCATAAGAGCTCTTATCGACGATCCTTCGTTGGAAAGTTAGATTGGTATATGAAGAACATCCACCTAAAATTTCACCGATCCAGCGGTTAACGAAAAGTTATACTGTTTGAAAACCGACTGCGAAGCATTACGAAAATTTTTACGGATTGAATTTTTCTTCTTTTCGCCATTCTCTTCGAGAAACCTTGTAGATCCTAGATATCGAGAGCCACCCGCTCTGATACCACATGTTAAGAATCGATGCTCGAGGTTGTTTAGACCTTATCTAGGATAATCAATGAAGTACAAATAACAATGAACAATAATAAGATGCACAATGGAATAAATAAACTATCATTGTTATTACTAAGGTTTCTTCGTCATCATCATGTGTTCTACAAAACACATCTACAGCCCGAATCCTAGACGATCAACTCTAAGACGGTTACACTCTAACAGGGATCCATGATCCTTGAGGCTGACCAACTAGTCGACTAACACAATAGTCTAGGCGTTCATAAACTCACGCCCTAGACACACACACACCTTTGTCAGATGTTTACATTGTTTGACACTTCTAAAACCTAATTCCCTGTATCTCTTTATATAATAAAGATACTAGGGTTACAAATGACTACAAGGGACTAGATAATAAATACTTCTTTGACAAGTAGGTCCCTTGTCTTTCATTGTCTTCAACAGTCCTTCATCTTTCATGTATTTTGTCTTATCAACTTTAAATATAGTTCCCAACACATATGGCCATATGCTAAAATTCGACATGGCCATATGCTGGCCATATACCCTTATTAAACTTTCTAAGACAGCCATATAGCCGTATGGTGAAAATACCATATGGCCATATGCTGACCATATGCCCCTTATTAAACTTCATGAAGCAGTCATATGGCCATATGCTGAAAATACCATATGGCCATATAGGACCTGCAGAAAATATTATAAAACAATATATCACACCTTTCTCCGGAAACCATACTTCCATGACTCGAAACTTAACAAAACTTTCCAGAAATCTTTAATATAATATAACACATCATTTTCATAATCATTAACTCGCTAACAACCCAAAATGGGTATGATTACACATTATTCCAAACACCTCTTTAAACATGACCATAAACACTTAAAACACACTTTAACCCAACGGTTGGCCACCGATTCATCAAGACAATCATAACATACAAATTGACACTTGGCTACAACATACCAACTATCATAAGACCAACAGGGGTACAAACTCGACATTGAGCTCGGTATACTACCTAGCTCCTACTTCCTTACCCACCTTCCAATCTTCCACATAACAAGCAATCCGTAAGCCTTAGCCCAAGCTTACCATCATCACCACATAACAACCTACAAAGCATTAACATCTTAAACCGTAAGCACGAATGCTTAGTAAGTAAAGCGAGTATAACATATCATTATAATTCATTCACGCATAACACGCTATCACAATTATAAAGCATAACCACATACCTCAGCTACTTAAAGCCCTAACCATTCTTTCCTCTAATACTTTCTCGTCTAACACATAACTAGCATCTTACTCAAAATCACATAAGCACAACTAACCAAGCTATTCATCAATCTAGCACATGAGCCACATAACGCGTAACACATAGAAATCATTATAACTTTATATTATAGCTGGATTACTTACCTCATTTACAAGCCAAGCCAAGCAAGGACATCATTAATATTATCATCCATCATCATCATCTTCACCCTCCATCATCATCATATCTTACCCTTACATCACAACTTGATTGATTGTTGCTTGTACTTAACCTATAGCATGAGACCTTAATCATTTTCAATAATGGGTCATCAAGACCCATCTTTTTCCCTCCCATTTCTCATAACCGAACTATTAAACACACACATTAGAAGAGATAAGGTTTGTGTGGAAATGACTAGAAGACTCTGTGGAAAACTAGAAGGGGGGGTTGAATAGTTTTGCCGATTTTAAGTTGATTTCAAAAACTTTAGATCCGATATTATGTGAAATCGTATGGATGTTGAGAACGTATAGATCTAACAATAATGCAAGCAAATAAATAAAGTTAGGGGATAGAAATGACACAACCAATTGTTCGGCTACAAGGACACCTTCCTTGCCCTACTCAACTCCTCGAGTCACCTACTCGAGAGTTCAAGCACTATGTCAACAAACTCCTTCACTTGGCGGAAAAGCCTTCACAACTTTGATTACACTTTTTCCGGTACAAAGCTAGATACCGAGTCCGTAGCACGGTGGACCAAACCAACACAACTATTACACAACAAATATGTGAAATATCAAATACAAGATCTTCGCTATGTAAATCTTGGAGTGACAAATCAATCAAGGACCCCTTGCTTGGATGACTTGTAGAATGCTCGTGATCTCGCCTTAGAGAAGGACCTATATGAGGATCACAAATAGAAAGAAAGAAGAACAACTCTCTAGATCAAGTGATCTATATGTTAGAAGAGAATGAGATTGTATGAGAGATTTAGTAAGAAGAGGGTGAGTTAGAATGAAGAAATGGCTCTTTATTTATAGGCAAAATTCTTCATTTGTTCCCCGGATCCATGGATCCCTTCCACTGGGATCCGTCTAGTGTAAACCTAGGGATCCGTGGAACGCTCCTCTTTGCCCAAGGGTTTTTGGTTATGGGTCATGGGTTATGGGTTGGTCCATGGGTTTCTTTAGATTCAATGTATCTAAGTATACATTGTATCTAGTCAACTTGGTATGGGTTAAGATCCATGGGTTATGGTTTTACCCATCCTAATAAACTATTACAACAAATGCTTAATTATTACATTTTGTATTTAAATGGCTATATGTAAATGCTTTACAAAATAACATGTATCCTTATAATTATACTTAAGATAACATTATATTTGTTATCAACAAAACACAAAGAGATCGCAAAATATTAATAAACGTTTTTACGGTTTATTTGTATTAACAATCTCCCTTTTGTTGATGACAAAACATAATGTTCTTCTCCCCTTTTGTCGAAACAAAAGTTAACCCTTTGGAAGAAATAAACATAATGGTGTGGAAAAATTAGTCCACGATCGCTAACTCCCCGACGGTAGCTCCCCTTGTTTGGGCGTCAAGTGAAGAAAAATAAAATCCTACAAAAGAAAGGTTAGTAACATGCTTAAATAATCTTGTGGTTGCCGAGAATCAAGATTGGGAGCCAAGGTATGTAAACAAGGCCTTGTAATAAAACAACAAATTGTAGTGGTATTTATGCCACTTACAAGCATGTAAAAATAAGAACAAGACTTGTTCTTGAAAATGACTTCAAAAGACAAAAAATACTAAAAGTAGAAAATAGTAGTAGTGATTCCTTCCATGCTTGCATAAGGTTATGGATGGAGGTGTTGATGAGTGATGGTATTGATGCGATCAAGGATGAGGTTGAGTATGAAACGCATTTCTTCCCTAACTTCTATTGCGATTTCCCTAGTGGATTGGCAATGTTCACAATGTAAATGATGTGGGTAATGAGCGCGGAAGTTTTCCGGGTTGTTTTGATTTGATTTATGCGGAAGATGTGGTGGAAAAATAGGAAAATAAGGACCAACATCTGGAATGTTTGTTAATGGTGGTGGAAAAGAACCTAGATGTTCTTGTAATGTGATGGGAGCTAATGGTGGTGATGTTTCAAGATCTTGAAAAATAGTATTTGGAGATGTGGGGGGTGTTGAAAAGACTATTTCTTTTTCTTTAGGTTGGGTAGATCTTGTTGGAGTCTTAAGGAGTTCCAAAAGAGTGATTTTAGGTGGTGATGAAGTTGGTGTACTTGTTGGTGATGAGGGGGTGCTATAATGGAAGCATCTTGTGGTTAGTTATTTGTTGAGGATGAACCATTTGAGGTTGGTTTTGTTAAACAACAAGATCGTATAATAATCCTTGCGGATATCCTAGAGTTTGATTGTGGTATTTTGGATGGTGGTAGTACAAAGGTTTGGGTATCATGAAGATGATTGTTTGTACTAGGTGATTCATCTAATGGGTTTTTGGATGACATGGTGTATTATGTGAGGATGAGATGGATTATGCAAGCATTTTGGGAGTTCTATATATAGAAAAACAAAGCATTGTAATGAATGATTGACCCAAAATGTGGATTAAAATCTAATGATTAGATATGAATTCAAGGCATGTGATCATGAGAACACAAACATTAAAGAGCATACTCCAAAAAATGAATCAAATGTGGATTTTTCATCCAAAGTGAAAAATAGAAGGTAAAAGCGACTTTTGTTACACGGATCCCACGGATCCTTCCCTTGAGGGATCCGTCCAAGATGAAGGGTGGGATCCGTGGGTCTGTGATTCAGCAAGACAAAATTTTCCTTTGGAAATATTTTTGCCTAGTGTGTGCCTATATGCAAACTATTTGGAGTTGCGGTTATCTCGACCCCTAAAAAGAAATAGAAAATAAACTAGAAGTATAAAAACATCCTATTGAGATAACTCGAAAATACATATTTAGTACATGAGTAAGTAATTTTGTGTTTTCAATGCTCCTAATTCATTGTTGCTTAAATGAATGTACCCGAAAACACATATTGGTTATGTGTTCCCTTTAGCATTCAAAAGACATGAGATGCAATGAAAACGGGTTTTTACTTTGTATTAATAATGAAAAAGCGATTTGTCCTAGACGCGAGAAATTGCTTTTGTGAAATTGATACGGGAAGGTATCATCCTTTTAGAAAACATTGTGAACGTAGGTTTTCTTTGAAAATGTGTATTATGTTAAAAAAAATAAGAAAGCTATAAGTAGAAAACTCATCATGGGTTTTGAAAATTCCCGTATTGTTTGTGAGTTGTGCGTGAAATAGAGATCCTAGACTCAGAAAGAAGAAGGCTAGTGTTTACATACCTTGTAGAGTCAAATAAGTTACGACGTTTGTTTCATTAGACCAAGACCAAGACGAAGTAGGTTGAATTGCTCCCGCTTCAATGGTTTGGTGAGGACGTCGGCTATGTTGTCTTCGGATGCTACCTTCTCAATAGAAATGTTCCCCTTTTGAACATTGTCTCTTAAGAAGTGGTGACGAATCTCTATATGCTTTGTGCGAGAATGCAATACCGGATTCTTGCTTAAGTCGATGGCACCTTTGTTGTCACATAGGATGGCTATGTCGCTAGATGAATGTCGTAGTCTACTAACGCTTGTTTCATCCATAGTGCTTGTTGGCATGCTTTGCCGCGGCGGAGACGATACTCGGCTTCGGTTGTTGATATTGCTAGTGCCGTTTGTTTCTTAGAAAACCAAGACGTTAAACAACATCCCATGAAAGTACACACCCACTTGTACTTTTTCTATCAACGTAATCACCGCATGGTCGAATCTGCATATACAATTGTTTCTACTCCCGTGCCCTTAGGATACCATAATCCTAATTGTGTTGTACCCTTAATGTATCTAAATATTCTTTTTACGGCTTCTAGGTGTGATGTTTTGGGGTCTTCTTGAAACCTAGCACATAAGCAAACACTAAACATGATATCCAGCCTACTTGCCGTGAGGTAGAGAAGACTACCTATCATGCCACGATATTTAGTATTATCTAGGGATTCGCCGTCTTCATCTTTTGTGAGTTTGGTGTCGGATGACATTGGTGTCCTAATTGGTTTCGACTCTTCTAGACCAAATTTCTTTAACATCTCCTTTATGTATTTAGATTTATTAAAGAAGATACCATCTTCTACTTGTTTAATTTGTAGAACAAGAAAGAAACTAAGTTCTCCCATCATACTCATTTCGAACTCGTCATGCATGATTTTAGAGAAATCATCACACATGTCTTGACAAGTGGATCCGAATATAATATCATCTACATATATTTGCACTATGATTATATGTGACTCTCTTTCTTAGTAAAGTGTGTTGTCAACTAACCCCATAGTATAGTTGTGTTTAATTAAAATGACTTGAGTCTATCATACCAAGCTTTTGGAGCTTGTTTAAGACCATAAAGGGCTTTCTTTAATTTATATACATGTTTGGGTTTTTCAAAATCGATGAAGCCCGGAGGTTGAGCTACATATACTTCTTCATTAATGAAACCATTTAGAAAATCGCTTTTGACATCCATTTGATAAAGCTTTAGATCATTAGCACAAGCATACACAATAAGTATTCTTATAGACTCTAATCTAGCCACGGGGGCATAGGTCTCATCAAAGTCTATTCCTTCTTGTTGGTTATACCCTTGGGCAACGAGTCTAGCCTTGTTCCTAGACACTACTCCGTTTGCATCTAATTTGTTCTTATAAACCCATTTTGTTCCTATTATGGTTTGATTACTAGGTGGAGGGACAAGTGTCCAAACATCATTAGAAATGAATTGATTTAGTTCTTCTTGCATAGCCATTACCCAACTTTCATCTTTTATGGCTTCTTGTGTGTTCCTAGGTTCTATGGTTGAAACGAAACAAAACAAGCTACTTTGGTTTTGAACTTGAGACCTTAATGTTCGTTCGTTTAGCTTTCCTATGACTTTATCTACGGGGTGATCTTTGGACTCTTTAATGTTTATGATTTCATCATTTGAAGGTTCTTCTTCTTCATTTATCTTTTTCTTTATTACTATAGCTTCACTTTCTATGATCTCGTCATCGACAAGAGGTGGAGAGGGTTTGGGTGGACTTTCATCAAATTTTATGTTTAATGACTCTTCTACCTTCATTGTTTCTTTGTTTAATATGACGTAAGCTTTGCTATGTGGCGAGTAACCTAGAAAGATACCTTCAGTTGATTTAGGATCAAATTTTGTAAGGTAATCTTTAGTGTTAAGAATAAAACATTTGCTTCCAAAGACTCTAAAGTGATTTAACGTAGGCTTTTTGCCTCGGAGTAACTCATATGGAGTTTTACCTAAGATTGGTCTAATTAAGAGTCGATTGAGTATGTACGTTGAAGTATCAACGACATTACACCAATATTTTTTAGGTATGGATTGTTCATTAAGCATGGTTCGACTCATTTCTTGAAGAGTTCTATTCTTTCTTTCTACTACCCCATTCGATTGTGGAGTGCGTGGAGCCGAGAAGTTGTGAGTAATACCATTAGCGTCACAAAAGGCTCCAACTTGCACTTCATTATCGAATTCCCTACCATGATCCGTCCTAATAGACACTATAGGACTTCCTAGTTGTCTTTGGATCTTTTTGCTTAATATTTCAAAATAATTAAAGGTTTCCGTTTTGTTCTTTAAAATTTTTGTCCATGTATACCTAGAGTAGTCATCCACTATTACCAAAGTGTAGTAGTTGCCTCCATAACTTTGGATAGCGGATGGACCAAATAAATCCATATGTAATAATTCTAGACACCTAGTTGTAGACACCATGTTTTTAGCTTTATGACTTGAATGAGCTTATTTTCCTACATTACAAGCATCACAAAAGTGATGTTCATATTTTAACTTAGGTAGATCTCTTACTAGATCTTTGGATGATAGCGATTGAAGAAGTCGCATATTGGCGTGACCCAATCTTCGATGCCATAAGGTCGAAGTATCATCCATAGAGGTAAGACATAGTTTGTCTTTAGGTTCATTACCGATTTTAATGACATAGACTCCATGTTTCCTAATTCCTCTTCCTATGGTTATGCCATTTTAAGTATCTTACTACGGGTTTTGGTAAAAGTACATTACACTTTTTATCACATATTTGTCCTATACTTAAGAGGTTAAAGTTTAGGTTTTCTACGTGACGCACATCGTTAATGGTTAGAGATTTGTTAGAAATCGCACCTTCTGAGATGATTCTACTTTTGCTATTTCCAAACACCACATTACCTCCATTTAGGATTCATATGTGGAGAATAGATCCCTATTGCGGTCATGTGCCTCGTGCACCCGCTATCCTTGACCCATTCATCGGGGTCAGGGTCGACCTTTAAGCACACCTAAAACAATAATAAACTCAAAATTTTGGCCCCCATTTGTTCATGGGTCCATTAGTGGTAAACATTTCATTCATGTTAGACATGTATGGATAAGATGAGTATGTATTCCATGGAGCAAAGTTTTGAAAAGGAACCCATTTGATGGTTACTTCTTGGATAAACATTATTAGGTCTCCTAGATGCATTATGTTTTGAAAAAGATGGTGCTTTGTTTCTTGCAAAAGTAGGTTTATATTTTGGAGGTGGTTGTCTAGTGGTGGCATGAGTTGGTTTCTTCCTATTAACGATAACGAACTCAGTTCTAGATGAAGGAGCTACGTTATTACCACTAGTTGTTGCAGCAGATCCACGGATCCCTGTCTGTACACTAGCCGGTTCCCTTTTTAGGGGATACGTGGGATCCGCCACAACAGTGGCTGGTTTTTCTAGTTCTTTAACAAATTTTGTTTCTTTTCTTTCACTAGTTGATGGATCAAGTTGTTGAATACCTAGACCCTTTCGGTTGTTACCGGTTTTAACACCATCGAGTATTGTATCTAAAGTGTTTGTACTCATTCTAGCAATTTTAGAATCTAGATGATCAACTAGTGTTTGAAGTTGAACGCAAAGTTCACATTCACCACTTGCTATTTTACCCTTTTCTAAACGTTTTAGTTTTGCTTTTAATTCTATGACTTCTTTATCTAAACGTTGATTTTGACTCTTTAAAAGCTTGTTTTTGTTAATTAGTTTTAAGCTAATATTGCATAGTTTGTCATATTCATTATGCAATGAGTCGTCATCAAGTGATGAACTACTATAGTATTCGTGACATACCTCGTCATTTGCCATGAGACAAATTTCTTCGTCCTCCTCGTCGCTCATTCCCCACGTGCCACTTACGAACGCCTTTTGATCATCCCGTTTGGGAGACTTACTAATAAAGTGGTTTGGTTCCCCACATTTAAAGCAAGTACGATCATCCTTTGGCTTCGTCCTCTTTGCTTTTCCGAAGCCTTTCTTATCGCCATACGGTTGTTTGACGTATCTTCCTTTCTTCTAAAGAACTTCTTAAAGTCCTCACCGCCATGGCATACTCCTCATCATCACTATCCGAAGAGGAGTTCTCTTCATCGCTGAGACTTTCTTTGCTTTAAGCGCAAGAGATTTGTGTTTCTCTTTCACCTTTGAAGCTTCGAATCTTTAGCGAGAACGAGCTCATAGACCTTTAAGTTTCCTATGAGTTCATCAAGAGTGAGGATCGTCAAATCTTTTGATTCTTCGATCGCCGTCACCTTAGATCTCCACTTCGATGGAAGCGCCCTTAGATATCTCCTAACATGGTTACGGCTATAAAAATATTCATCAAGTGCTTGTAAAGATGTAATAATAGTATTGAAATTTGCAAATGAATGATCTATAGTTTCCTCATCCGATATTGAAAATTGTTCATATTGTTGAACAAACAAATCAATTTTATTATTTTTAACTTGTTGATTTCCTTGATGAGTTACAACTAAAGAATTCCAAATTTCTTTAGAGGTTTTAAGCAAAGAGATTCTTTCAAATTCCTTTTCGGTAAAGAATTATATAAAACCATTTTGCTTCACTATTTTTAGAAAGCTTTTCTTCATTTCATCATTTAGTTTATCATGAGGTATGTTAACTAAATTTCCCTTATCATCATTTGAGGTAGCCTCAAAATCACCTTCAACAATAATGTACCAAAGATCAATATCTTTAGACTTCACATACGTTTCGAATCTATTTTTCCAATATATAAAACCATTAGTTTCAAGTAGTGGTGGTCGTTGCATAGATTGCCCTTCCTTATAATTTTCAGAACCCATAGTGATCGAAAAGTTTTTAAAATACAAATTTACTTTAAAACTTTTATAAACTTAGCTCTTGATGCCAATTGTGGAAAACTAGAAGGGGGGTTGAATAGTTTTGCCGATTTTAAGTTGATTTCAAAAACTTTAGATCCGATATTATGTGAAATCGTATGGATGTTGAGAACGTATAGATCTAACAATAATGCAAGCAAATAAATAAAGTTAAGGGATAGAAATGACACAACCGATTTATAGTGGTTCGGCTACAAGGACATCTTCCTTGCCCTACTCCACTCCCCGAGTCACCTACTCGAGAGTTCAAGCACTATGTCAACAAACTCCTTCACTTGGCAGAAGCCTTCACAACGTTGTTAACACTTTTCCCAGACAAATCTAGATACCGAGTCCGTAGCATGGTGGACCAATCCAACACAACTATTACACAACAAATATGTGAAGTATCAAATACAAGATCTTCGCTATGTAAATCTTATGAGTGACAAATCAATCAAGGACCCTTGCTTGGATGACTTGTAGAATGCTCGTGATCTCGCCTTAGAAGGACCTATATGAGGATCACAAATAGAAAGAAGAAGAACAACTCTCTAGATCAAGTTATCTATATGTTAGAAGAGAATGAGAGTGTATGAAAGATTTAGTAAGAAGAGGGGTGAGTTAGAATGAAGAAATGGCTCTCTATTTATAGGAAAAATTCTTCATCGTTCCCGGATCCTTCCACTGGGATCCGTCTAGTGTAAACCTAGGGATCCGTGGAACGCCTCTTGCCCATGGGTTTTTGGTTATGGGTCATGGGTTATGGGTTGTTCCATGGTTTCTTTAGATTCAATGTATCTAAGTATACATTGTATCTAGTCAACTGGTATGGGTTAAGATCCATGGGTTATGGTCCATGGGTTATGGTTTTACCCATCCTAATAAACTATTACAACAAATGCTTAATTATAACATTTTTGTATTTAAATGGCTATATGTAAATGCTTTACAAAAATAACATGTATCCTTATAATTATACTTAAGATAACATTATATTTGTTATCAACAAAACACAAAGAGATCGCAAAATATTAATAAACGTTTTTACGGTTTATTTGTATTAATAGACTCCTCATCTAGATATTTACATGCACAAGTTTAGCCCATTGGCAAGAATGGTTCCTCTAGTCCCTTTTCTTCTAATATGGCCACACCACATAACATAACACATTTAGTAATATACAATTTAGGTCCTCGAAGTCTTTAACTTATAACATGGTTAGCACTTAGCTACTTAGGTCCCTTAAGTCTACTTCCATTTTAGTTGTGCGACATAATACTTTCTATAACCACATTACACATTCTTTGATTGTCACTTTGACTATCGGGCTTGACTACAATATAACATTCATTGACTAACCAATCACATAAGGCCTTTGGTCCATTTTCATCTAGGGTGGGGTCCCAGTACCCAGGAAACGGGTCTAATAATTCTACCCCCTTATTTAGATTTCGTCCCCAAAATCTCTCATCTATTACTATCCAAAACTCATTCATAAGATACCCCCATCTCATACTTCGAATCCTTAGTCAATTCATTGCAACGATCTAGATGATCTTGCATTTAAAACCTTACTATAACACAATCATTACTCATAATCCACTATAAACAACACTTCACATCACAAGCTTATCTAAAATTTCCCACAATGACGACTTGTCATCCGGAAACATCTACTATTTGACTTTATATAAGTCAAACTTCAACACTATTTCCACGTCATTCACTAATGGACTAACGTGACCTTAAGTCGTAAACTGGTCGACTTCGCATTATACTTAATGCCAAACGCATATCAACTTCACAGCTAACAATTTATTTCAAAATTATATAAAGTACCATCTAAACGGCAATCTCATAAACCTTTACCAATCATTACTTAAGCAATCTTCTTGCTAAATTCTGGGAATGCTTACCAGTCATCTTCTCAACTTAATGCACAACTCATTCAAGCATCTACCTTAAGGTTTCACACATGACCTTAATGCCATTATAAATTTCCATCCATACTAATCTCATTTCTTATAACGTCTGACTTGTTTTAGTTTTCACTTTCTCATCTCTCTACCCGTACTCATGTCATATCGGCTACACATAAGCCCACTCATTTACAATTATTTATTTACATAAAAAGGCGTCCCAATCTATGTAAGTAAGGAATTGTAAACTTATGGATCGGCAATTTACAACTTCATTATTTAAATGAAAAGGCGTCCCAATCTTTTAAGTAAAGAGATCATAAATCATCCTGCTTACGCACTTTCGACACAACAATTTCATCTTTTCTAGCCTTGGATCCAATCTCAATAACCTTTCATCCATGCCATGAAGGCAAGCTAAACAACATGCCACAAAAGGCAAGCTATCATCCATGCCGTAAAGGCAAGCTATCAACCATGCCATAAGGCAAGCTATACAACCATGCCATGAAAGGCAAGCTAACAACCATGCCATGAGGCAAGCTATACAACCATGCCATGAAAGGCAAACTAACAACCATGCCATAAGGCAAGCTATACAACCATGCCATGAAAGGAAAGCTAACAACCATGCCATGAGGCAAGCTAGGCCATCCCGAAGGATGCCAAAACACATGCCACAAAGGCAAGCTGGGCTATCCCGAAGGATACCAAACTAGAGCATTGGATCCAAGCTATATATACCTTATCATCTTTACTCACTTTATCTTTCATGTACTTTTATCATCAAGTACACACTATCATTTCAACACTTCTCATTACCTAAAGCAATTTCAACATTCGCTACCATGTTTACTTTCATTTAGACAAGTTTGTATGAATTACTTGTCAATTTATTACATTTGCATTTTCAGAATGCAACTTATCACTCATCCGTCAATCTCAAGTTGACTCATACATTTTCACTATGTGCCATTTTTATTTTAGACAAGGTCTATCTCATGCTTGTCCAGTTACAATTCACACATAGCTTATGTGTTCTTACAACGCACTTTACTATTACCCGTCAACCTCTTGTTGACCACATTCTCAACTTATAATATCATATCATTTAGTCTACTCAACTTTTACGCATATAAACCTTACATAGGTTTATTTTATAATACTCTCATAAATTCCATCAATACACATTACAATATTTCAACATGATTATATTCGTATCTTACAATTCTTTCTAGCGCACTTTATATCACTTATAAATTCTAGCGCAATCTATATCTCATTCATTGTTGGGAATTATGTGAAGTATGGATTATGCTGATTTTAAAGCTGATGGATTCTGCCGAAGTAAAGCTGTATTCTGCTGAAGACATGATTCTGCTGAAGACATATAGTTCGTAGTTTGTTTCTGCGGAAATAGTATTCCGTGTATTCTAGAATAGTTAAGGATATGCATGAGCTTTATTAGAAAGTGATTGTGTATATCTTATTTAGTTTTATAGTTATATGTTTCTTAGAAAACAAGTTAGGGTTCCTTGCCTATAAAAGGAACACAATAGAATGAGTTATGTATCGAGTTGAAAAACAAAGTTCTAGTAATATAAAGATCCATAGACGATCAACGTGTTCTTAGTTATCTGTATTTGTGCTTATATTTACATTCCGCTAAAGAATATAAGTAGTAGAGATTGTCTATTAGTTTGTTTGTGATTACATAGACAATACTAACGATCTGCGAGTGCTCAAGATCTATCAAGGTCTACAAGTTTCAACAAGTGGTATCAGAGCCTCGAGAGAGTCTCTACGATACTAAGAACATTCTTTGAAATACACCCATACAACCAACAAATCATTCACCATGCCTGGATCAGATGTTGATGATGTCGAAGTCACCCAAACCCAGAACACTGCTCATCTACAACAACTAACTCTCTCCAACAGCAACGCTAAGTTTCCTTACATAAAGAAGGAGGAATATGATCTTTGGGCAATGAAGATGCAAACCGGATTTCCAACATTGATTGGAATCGTGGGAGATTGTCGGAAGGGGAATGTTTTAAAGAGGACTACCACAGATGTCGATGGTAACATGACTTTCATTCCTCCTAAATCTGTGAAGAGTTTTGGCGGTTCGTAGGAAACCAAAGTCGAAAGATCCTTCTTCGCTATTCACGAAGATCACTGAGTGATTTTCACTTTATGCAGGATGCTAAGGATATATGGTTGGCTATCAAGGCCAAGTTTGGAGGGAATGAGGAGTCTAAGAGAATGAGAAAGTCAATGCTGAGACAACAGTTTGAAGATTTTCAGGTCTCAGAAGAGGAAGGAATACACAAGGGCTATGACAGGTTTCACAAGATTTTAAGTCAGTTGAACCAGCTGAAGGCAAAGCCGGATAATGATGATTGTAATTCTAAGTTCTTGAGATCTTTACCTCAATCCTGGCTACAAGTAAGCATTGCCTTTAAAACTAAAGGTGGGTTGGACATGCTTACCTTTGATGAGCTGTACAACAAACTTAAAGCTCTTGAACATGATGTAAGGAGTCCCTATCATTCCTCATCCACTCCCGGTCATACAGCTTTTGTTGGGGCTTCTACTCCTAAGATGATTCATGCTCCAATTCCCACTTACTCATCATCATCCCACACTACCACTCCATCAAGCTCTCAATCTAAATCTAGTGGTGTAATGGAAGATGTGCTTGGATCCTTCTTTGCTGATTATGATCCTCAGCAGGAACTAGCATATGAGGACTTTGATCAGGTTGACCCATTGGATATGGAGGAGATGAAGTTAAAGTGGCAAGTGGCTATGCTTTCCATGGATATCAAGAGATTTGAGCGCAAGGCTGGGAGGAAGTTTGGCTTCCAAGGAAGAGATTCAGCCAGGTTTGACAAAAAGAAGGTTAAGTGCTTTACATGTCATCAGATGGGTCACTTCTCCAGAGAGTGCAAGGACAGGAAAGCAGGTGATGAGGTGAGATACTCTTCTTATCAGCAGAATCAGAGGGAAGCTGCTAATAACAAGACTGCTCTGGTCACTTTGGATGCTAATGGCGACTGGAAGTCTCATGATTCTGAGAATGAAGATAGTCTTGGTGGTGAAAATATTGGATTGCTGGCTAGTACTTCGGAGGATAGGCATGATCAGATTGCCTTGATGGGCATATCTCAGGTACAAAACTGTTTGTTTGGTTGTAGTGAACGTTATAATGAACTTAAAGAAGCATATGATATTTTGAAACCTAAATACAATGAGTGCTATGTGGAAGTTGAAGCTTATAAACAAGCTTTGAAAACATTAGAAAGACAAAAGGTTTGGTTTCAGAAGAATCAAATAGCTTATGATGAAAAGCTTAGGGTGTTGGAAAGTGATCTAGAGTGCACTAAAAATGAGTTAAAAAGGTCTGAGAAATTAAAAGCATATGCCTTATCAGAAAATCTAGTGTTAAAAGAAAAACTTGATGAAGAGATTGCTAGGCATAATGAATGGTTGCTGAATGGAAACAAGTTAGCTAGTCATATCTATGCTAGTCAAACTCCAAATACTTCTATAGGATTAGGCTTTAAGAAGTATGTAGGGTTAGAGGCTAAGGATGACACACGTAAATCCACACCAGCAGGCCTAGCTAATTTTGTCAAAGAAGGTGATTTACATGTTGTACGTGGGCCGATTAGAGGTGAGCACATGCTATTGACCTTTCTATTTCTGTTGACTTTGATGGATCACACCATCTATATGGCAAAAAGTCTAAGGACTTGCCAGACCCTGATACTTCTTCTAATGACTTTGTCTCTTGTGTTAACAGTGACAAGTCTTCTGACAAAGGGTCTACAGAGTGTGATTCAAATGACAAGTCTGACCTTCCCAAGTCTTCACCCCGCTCGAACCCAAGACTACCCATAAGCATGTCGAGTTGTCGCAAGGAATCATCTTCCAAGAAAGTCGCCTCAAGACTTGCTTTTAATTCTTTGCATAATAATACTGTTAAAAACAATTCTTTTCATGGTTTTGGTTTGAATACTTCTGCTTGTAATAGAACATCTTTTGGTTTGAATAAATCTTCTAAATAGAAGACATGTTTTGTGTGTGGAAGTAAATTTCATTTAATTAAGGATTGTGATTATCATGAGCAAAGGATGGGTGGGTGTGGTAATAATGAGAAATCTAGACCAATGTGGACTAATGTTAATGCTATACCACCTTATGTTCCACAGGCAACTTATGCATCTCCTACTTTTCCTTGGAGAAGCTCAGTTACTAGACCATATGTGCAACCAACTAGTTCATATTTTAATAATGGTTATTGGCCTGGATATGTTGACTCTATGCATGGTGGGAAAGGTTATAGGTATACTGCTGTGAAGCCCTCAGCAGGTTGTTCTTGGAATCAAAGGGGACCTAAATTTCAATGGAAACCCAAGAACAATAGTGGATCTTATACATCCGCATGGCCTAAGTCTAATGATCCACAGTGTGTTCAAGTCAAGAATGACTTGAGCCTCCATAGTGTACTAATATTTTGTATATTTTTGTTGTTGTTGTTGTAGAATCATCCTCTTTTGCATAAAGATGTTGGCATTGTTGATAGTGGCTGTTCAAGAAGCATGTCAGGAAACAGAGATATGATGCATAATTTTGTACCCTTAGCAGGAGGAGGCAATGTAACTTTTGGTGGAAGTGATGGTAGAATCACTGGGAAAGGGACCATCAAAACACCTCAACTGGACTTTGAGAATGTGTACTATGTTAAGGAACTACAAAACTTCAACTTGTTCTCAATATCACAAATCTGTGACACCAAGAACAAAGTACTCTTCTCTGAGAATGAATGTCTTGTGCTGTCTAAAGACTTCAAACTTCCTGAAGATACTTCAATTCTGCTGAAAGTTCCTCGTACTCATAATCTATACACATTCAACTTAAATGATGTTCAACTAGAAGGTGACTTAACTTGTTTGGTGGCCAAAGCATCCCTGGATGAGTCTACAAAATGGCACAGAAGGATGGCACATGTGAACTTCAAGACCATAAACAAGCTTTCTAAACGGGTCTTGTTGAAGGACTTCCTTCTAAGGTTTTCACCAATGAACATAACGTGTTGCTTGCAACAAAGGAAAGCAACACGAGCCTCATACAAAGTCATATCGATGTGAGCATTATTTCGTAACCTCTTCGCTTGTCGCATATGGATCTTTTTGGTCCAACTCAAGTCAGAAGTATTGATCACAAGTATTTTTGTCTGGTTATCACTGATGGTTTTAGTAGGTTTTGTTGGGTGTTCTTTCTGAGAACTAAAGATGAAACCTCTCCAGTTTTAACAGAGTTCATTACTCTTGTTGAAAACCAGCTGAGCAAAAAGGTTAAAGGAATTAGGTGTGACAATGGGACAGAGTTCAAGAATTTTGTTTTGATAGAACTCTGTAAGTCTAAAGGAATAAAAAGGGACTATAGTACTCCAAGAACCCCTCAACAAAACGGGGTGGCAGAAAGAAAGAATAGGACCCTGATAGAGGCAGTAAGATCTATGCTTGCGACTCTAAGTTACCCACTATGTTTTGGATCAAGCGGTTGGCATGACTTGTTATGTTCTCGAACAGGTATCCATCACTAGACCTCATTTTAAGACACCTTATGAACTTCTATGGGAAAGTTCCCGCTATTCATTACCTAAAACCTTTTGGATGTCAAGTGACTATTCTAAATACTAGTGATCCATTGGGTAAATTTGATGAGAAAGTCGATGAGGATATATTGTGGGTTATTCAGCTCACAGTAAGGCATACAGGGTATACAATTTGAATGCTAAGAAGATTGAGGAGACTTTGAACCTGAGATTTCTAGAGGACAAGCCTAATGTTCAAGGACAAGGTCATGTTTGGTCTTTTGACCTTGATTACTTAACTGATTATTTGGGTTATTCTAGACATGTGGCTAACCAAAATGCAAGTATTCAAGAGCCTCCTACTGACAGTGCTGCTGTCATTCATGCTGACTCTGATAGTGAGTTTGAGGATGATGAACATCCTATTGTTGTACCTTCTTTCTCCCCTAACAATTTTGCAGGTGACACTTCTAAAGATATGGCGATGAGAGTGAGGATGAGTCACACTATGTCGAGGACCTTGCTAGGTCAAGAAACAAGAGTATGCGACTAATCTAGAAGTCGAGAAGAATGTCGAGGAGATTGTTGGAGAATCAATCTGGAAATCACAATCACCGAAGTGATCCTGCTTTCTCCTATCATCACCAAATCGCGATGGCTATGCTTGCTTCTACCCTATTTCGCTAGAGTGTCACAGACTTTGGAGAACCTTATACACGCTTTCCAAGACCTTCGGATCTTGGAAATTATCAACCCAAAGTCGGCATCTTCACCTCACCTTCCTATGATATCGATTTTGAACCAATTGTGACTAACCTTGATACTTCCATTGATGTCAACACCATCGCTACTAAAAGGATCAATATTGCTCATCCACGTCCAATATAATTGGTGATCCTCATGCACTGTTAGAACTAGGGCACCGCGACAAGTTCTAAATATGGTCAAGTAGCTTTTATCTCTTATGTCTCTAATCAACAAAGAGACAATCATACAGACTTTGATCATTGTCTGGTGGCTTGTTTTCTGTCTCAAGTGGAACCAACCAGTGTTACTCAAGCTCTTGAAGATTCAAGTTGGCTTGAAGCAATGCAGGAAGAAATGCAACAATTCAAAAATCAGCAAGTTTGGATATTGGTCCCACTACCTGATGGGAAGTATGCTATTGGAACTAAATGGATCTTGAAGAATAAAAGAGATGCAAGAGGTGTTGTAATTAAAAACAAAGCAAGGTTAGTAGCTCAGGGGTACAGAAAAGAGGAGGGGGTTGATTATGATGAGGTGTTTGCACTTGT
The DNA here is from genome assembly GCA_022545495.1 of Chrysanthemum lavandulifolium. Classification (NCBI taxonomy): domain Eukaryota; kingdom Viridiplantae; phylum Streptophyta; class Magnoliopsida; order Asterales; family Asteraceae; genus Chrysanthemum; species Chrysanthemum lavandulifolium. The sequence goes on along the minus strand of CM040245.1, from coordinate 245,371,710 downwards.
GGCTAGAGTTGAGGCCATTCGTATTTTCTTGGCCTATGCATCTTACATGGGATTCATGGTTTATCAAATGGATGTTAAAGGTGCATTTTTGTATGGTGAAATAGAAGAGGAGGTATATGTCACTCAACCTAAAGGATTTGAAGATCCAGATCATCCAAATCATGTTTACAAGGTGGTTAAAGCTCTCTATGGACTACATCAGGCACCAAGAGCATGGTATGCTAGGCTTTCATCATTTCTGCTGAAGCATGGCTACAGAAGAGGTGCCATTGATAAAATACTTTTCCTAAAGAAGAATTCCACAGACATCATACTTGTGCAAGTTTATGTGGATGACATCATTTTTGGATCCACTAAAGAAGCTTGGTGCAGGGAGTTTGAGGAGCTGATGAAGGGAGAGTTTCAGATGAGTGCTATGGGGAGCTGACTTTCTTTTTGGGTCTTCAAGTTTAGCAGAAACCTGATGGTATCTTTATCAGTCAGGACAAATATGTGAGGGACATCTTGAAGAAATTTGGTATGGAGAGTGTCAGGACTGCCACAACACCTTATGAAGCTCCAAAGGCAAAGAACAACAATGAACCAGATCCTCCTGTGAATGTTCATTTATACAGATCTATGATTGGTTCACTGATGTACTTAACAGCTTCAAGGCCTGACATTACTTTTGCTGTGAGTGCTTGTTCTAGACATCAAGTCACTCCACTTGCTTCCCATCTCAATGCAGTCAAGAAGATCTTTAAGTATTTGAAAGGCCAACCTCATTTAGGCCTTTGGTACCCAAAAGAGTCTCCTTTTAAGCTGGAAGCATATAGTGATAGTGACTATGCCGGTGCAACCGATAGAGATCCACATCCGGAGGTTGCCAATTCCTTGGGAAGAGACCGATTTCTTGGCAATGCAAGAAACAAACTATTGTGGCTACCTCATCTACTGACAAATATGTGAGGACATCTTGAAGAAATTTTGTATTCTTTGTCTTAATTGAATTGTTTGTTTGTTTTATTTCTTAGTTAAAATATATATATATATATATATATATATATATATATATATATATATATATATATATATATATATATATATATATATATATATATATATATATATATATATATATATATATATATATATATATATATATATATATTTGCGTGTTTGTTGTTTATTATTGTCGGTTATTGACTCACCGATGTACCTTGTGTATGTCAAAGAGTTGGCTAGTCCAAAGGGTACAATTTTGGTAAAGACACCTCAAATCTGATAGTCGTAATGGTTTGCTCAAAATCATAGGGTTGGCAACTACCCATGCTTAATTGTCGAACGTTGTATGGTCATCAATTCACCATGGTTTATTCCTTTTGGAATCCAAGAATTGACTAGCCCACTTGTATATGGCTTGTGGTAAAGGCTTTGACTACCATATTTGGTATTCAGCTCACCAATCCTAAGAATTGACTAGTCCCGAGCAAACCGCCATGTAAAGACAAATCAAACCGCTCATGGTTGCCGGTTTGCTAATAAATCGATGGTTATCGCAGTACCATAGTTTTCGAACTTAAACATTTGGCTACTCCAAAGAGTGATGGCTATTGGAAAGAGACATCAAATCCATTATTTTCAATGATTCACCTCTCACAGGAGTTAACACACCTGGATGTGATGAGAATAGTCTGAAACTAATATGTTTTGATGTACCTAATGTCATTTGTTGCTGCAAAGATCTGGAGTTTCAAAGTTCTTTCATCATCGAGATGTTCGTGTTTTGATTCTTTGCTGTTGTTCGAGTACAATCCTCTGAAGTGTTGAAGATCTATCAAGAAACTGGACCTTAACCATGTCAAATTCCAGTTTAGGGGAGGATTGTTGGGAATTATGTGAAGTATGGATTATGCTGATTTTAAAGCTGATGGATTCTGCCGAAGTAAAGCTGGATTCTGCTGAAGACATATAGTTCGTAGTTTGTTTCTGCGGAAATAGTATTCCGTGTATTCTAGAATAGTTAAGGATATGCATGAGCTTTATTAGGAAGTGATTGTGTATATCTTATTTAGTTTTATAGTTATATGTTTCTTAGAAAACAAGTTAGGGTTCCTTGCCTATAAAAGGAACACAATAGAATGAGTTATGTATCGAGTTGAAAACAAAGTTCTAGTAATATAAAGATCCATGAGGATCAACGTGTTCTTAGTTATCTCAGATTTGTGCTTATATTTACATTCCGCTAAAGAATATAAGTAGTAGAGATTGTCTATTAGTTTGTTTGTGATTACATAGACAATACTAACGATCTGCGAGTGCTCAGGATCTATCAAGGTCTACAAGTTTCAACATTCATCACTTCTACTTATCACGCTTAAACATTCGTTTCTAGCATATTTCACTTATCATGTTTTATATATAACATGATCTTATCACGTCTTAACCATACACTTTAAATTTTCTTATTTTAATTAAGCGTGTAAGAAATCATGTTTCAAACATCTATTCATTATCATATCTAATCGCTCGTTCCGATGCATCCATCTCATCTTGTACACTTCTATGTATCATGCTATCAAGCACAATCTCATTCTACTTAGCATATAACCAACTACCATAGACTTAACATCGCATCAACGATAACATTTTAACACTTAACACTTATCCAACAAGTTTTAAAACATTCATAATCAAAATCAAATCATATAGTCTATGGCTTTTATATCACATTGCATAATCGTCTATGTCTAAGCACCAACATTCTAGTTAGTCACAAATATTAGTCTACCTTATAACTAAGGCATCATAAAACTTTAGTTCATTTATTATCCCATCTCTAATTCCACTTACCATTTTTATTCATATTCCATTACCATTACTCTATCATACATGCATATAAACACAACACAATCACCCAAGACCAACCGAGGTGCATTTACTAACTAATCATTCAAACACTTCAAGTCCTTCACGGACTTACATATCATACACATCAACACTATAAGACACATTCATGGCTTATCATCAATAAGCTCATCCAACAAAAGACATAGTCCATCTTGTTAGGAATTAGAAAATTCAATCATTAAAGTGTCGGCCACCTCAAGTATATGTAATCATTAGAAAGCTCGTGAGTCGAAGTTATTTTATATTAGTAAGAAGTTAGTTAAGTAAAACCGTGGAGGACGGATGGGTCTTTACCACCGTATGCTCGATCCATGTACTGTAGGAGGCGTTATTGTAAGACACTATAAATACCCTCTACCTCCCAAGGTAGAGGGTTGAGCTCAATACCATTTTTCTTTGTTACACATAGTTCCCAACTCTCTTCCCTTTCTCTCTCTAGAACTTTCTCTCTCTAAACACCTTGTTAACGCCTCATATGATTATGGTGTGATGTGTTTGTGAAACCTATATCTTACAATTGGTATCAAGAGCCATGGTTTGATCACCATCTTTCATGCTCTTTGTTTTGGTGGATTTCATAAGGTTTTGGGGTTATAAGTGTTTAGGAGAGTTTGAATCATTTGGACAATTTCTAGTGTTAAAGTTTGAATTTTGATTGTACTTTTGTGTTTAGGATCATCATATGTGTTTAGGTTTTGAATTGGAAGGCTTAAATCATTGTGGTTTGGTTGTTTTTATTGATAAAGTGGTTGTTTTGAAAAGTGTCTGAAGCGAGTTAGCGCCCACGATGTTGCATTTCTGGAAGCGAGTTGCTTTGTTATTGAAAGCGAGTTGGTATAAGCGACTTGGCTATTAAGAGAGTTGTATTAGCAATGAGTTGGTATATGCGACTTGGCTATTGCGAGTTGTTTCTTTAAGCGACTTGAGTTTTAAAGCGACTTGGCTATTAAGTGAGTTGTATTGTCACGAGTTGGTGTAAGCGACTTGGTGGTTAAGCGAGTTGTCTCAGATGCGACTTGGCTATTGCTTAGTTGTTTCTTTGCGACTTGAGTTTTAAGCGACTTGTCTTTTAAGCGAGTTGATCTGCTTAGCTTAGTTGATACCAAAGCGAGTTGACCGCTTAGCTACTTGTCTATTGAGACTTGTCACTTCTTCGTGCTACATTTTTACGGTTGTTCTTTGGTTTAGTAAAATCCCGTGAAAGAATCAATTTCCGCTTAATCAAAGAATAGTGAAATCCAGAGAACTTGTAATCATGTCAAACAACGTGACTACTATCGCTTCTTCCGTAGCTAAGGACGCTCAAGCTACCGATCGACACTCGCCCACCTATGCTTGATGAACCGATTATGACTCATGGGCTCAAAGAATCAGTTGTATTGTTTGGGGAAAAGAAAATGGGGTCAACATTCTCAAATCAATTGATGAAGGACCTTATCGATAGAGACCATAAGAGACATAATTGATATCCGCAGATGGAACAATGATCTTTGGATTGGATGCACCAAAGACGATGATGAGCTCAATGATAAGGAGAAAAGAGATTCGATGTCGATATCGTGGCTTCAAACATTATACTTCAAGGTCTTCCAAAGATATCTACAAGCTTATCAATCACAACACCAAGCCAAGGCGCTTTGGGATAATGTCAAGATGCTTCTCTCAGTTCAATTAACTAAGGAAGACAGAGAATCACAATTGTATGATGAATTTGAGCACTTTAAGATGAAACCGTAAGAAAGTGTCTATGAATATTACGTGAGATTCCACAAGATTGTGAATGATATGAAGAATATCAAATGACCATGCCAAATATTCAAATTAAATTCAAAGTTTGTGAACAACATGAACTCGAATGTCACAAATTTGTCACCTCGTGAAGCTAACCAAAGGATTAAAGAACACCAACTATGAGCAATCAGATGCCTTTTCTCGCTTGAGAACGAGAGACATGCCATGTTCGAGCGAATGATTATTGATCGCTCAAATCTAAACAGGAGAATCAAGCTCATCAAATGACTCAACAACCTTTACACCAATGTTGGAATTACCAACAAAGCTTCTCAAGTCATACCCACTGTAATGGTAATTACAAGCTCATTCCCGATCCAACATATAAGCCTCCGACTCAAACACACTCATGGAAAACTTCATCAATCAACTGCCTCTCATGGTTAGTCAAATATGAATTCCTCCCACACACCAACAATAACCTCGTAACAAGATCCAATCCACACAATCAAGCTACAATCGAGATGGAAGGTTATGGTGCAACCGGTTCAAGTAAGGCAAGATGAACAGGAAGAAGTGGAGTTGGTGGAGGTATATGGCAAATCGTAATCGTGGAAGAAATGCCAATCGTGGACAAGTAAAGCCAATCAAGTGCTACAACCGTGGTGGTGATGGACACATTGCAAGGAATTGCACATCTCCAAAACGCCTCAAAATGCGTAATACTTCGAGACAAGATGTTGCTTGTGCAAGCTCAGACAATGGTGCGCTTTTGGATGAAGAGGAGTTGTTATTTCTTCGTAGGGAATGCTAAGACTTATGATGCAAATGTGGATGAGCAACCAATTGTGAAATAGGTCACAATCATCAAAATGCCTTTCAAGTTGCCGATGTGATGCATATGACTGATGTCGATGATGAACCCACCGCCTGCACCATCTTCATGGCTAGCATCTCTCCAATGGTCTCTCCTAAGGTCTCATCATCTAAGCAAGTCGGTCCATCCAAAGAATCAATCATCTCGAGGTATTAAAATTATATGATGAAGTTGATGAGCAAAGATACATGATAAAGTGCAATCACATGAAACTTGTGAAACATATATTGTTAATATGGGTAATAGTGATATTGTCCCATATGATCAATATGTGATCCAAAGTGAAAGTGTGATTGAACCAAGTGATGCATCTTCTGCATCAATGATGACTATGTTTGTAATGAATTCTCCATGTGCCCTCGATGATTCTCGTTATCTCCGAACTTAATGCCTATAAAGAACAAGTCGCCATTTATGAACAATGCGCTAAGTTTGAGTTAACCACTGCGAAAGCGTGAAATGGATGACCAAATGCGCATAATTGTTAGAAAAAGTAACTTTAGGGAAGAAATACTAAAACAAGAGATAGATTCCTTAAAAGAAAAGGTTAATAAAACGGCTAAGCAAAACAAGAACTTCAAGAAATGTGAAAGTGATTAAGGTGAATTTAATGCTAAGGAATCAAAACTTTTAAATGAATTTTCCAACCTAAAACTTTGAAAACAAACTTGAAAATGATTGTACGCACAAGGAAACACCATTCAGACCGCTTTCACATGATCACTAAGCATAGAGTTCTAAGTGACAAACATAGTGTTGCATTAGTTGATGAACCAAACCCCGAGGCCTGTAAGAAAGCTAGAGAAGCACGTAAGGTAATTTATGATGGCAATGAAACTTAAGCCCAGAGAAACCTAGTTGCGCCGTAATATCGAGGAAGATAGGCGCTAGAAGAAGTCACTAGAAAGAAATTGATGAAAACTTAAGAGCCCTTCATGCATAGAAAAGAAAATCGGTTATAAACACCCAACTATGCTAAGGATAATTGGATTGCATTTAACAAGTTTAGACCTCAAACACAATGACCCCCAACAAGTGTTCGGAAAAGGATATGGACATGAAAAAGTCGATGAGTTTGTTGAATGTAATCCCCATGTAGGAGAATGCTTCCCGCCATCGTATATCCCCCAATACACCAATGCATTTAGTCCCTAGATCTATTCCTCTAAGAGCAAGACCTTAATCAACAAGATGTCATTTATCAATTATTTGTTGATTTTGAGAAGACATGTAAGAAAAGGATCACACCCATCGATAACCGAATGGGAGAGGGTTTTGAGCAAACTAAAGAATGCTATTTAACCGAGGTCATGCCTTTCTTTAAACAATTAAAAGGTCAATTTGAGAGTCTTAAAAGGGATGGATTCGATATTAAAGAAATGGAAAAGGAATTTGATGCAATGATAGTTGAGGTCAATGACTATGAGCGAGAATTAAAATATAATGAGATTGAGAGGAAAACTTGCATACCTTAAATGAGAATCGATTTCGAATGTATCACTCAAGATGTGTTTTACATCGCCACAAATTGTTCAATTAATGCATCTCAATTTCATGAATTATCCGTTGTTCAAAGTCTCCCATGATCGTGTCATTGAGCTTGAGAAAACTAACTCTAAATTGCATGAAAATTTGAACGGATGATCATGATAACTTGGTGAAACAGTTTAAATTGAAGTCGAGCATCTTGCTTTGCAATTAAAATATCAACATCTAAAAGAAAATGTTAAAACCTCAAATATCAAGACATCCTTGGATGCTCTCAATTTGATGCGCTTTTGAAATCAAAGAACGTGATGAATGATTCGAGCTCATTGTAACACGATCGAAAAATGAGAACCCAAATTTCACAATTAAAGGGTGAAAAGAACAATATGACAGCTCCCAAATGCCTCCTCCTTTAGATTCTCAAAGTTCTTTAATTTTCATCTTCAAAACTTGGTTAATGTTCTACAAAAGGAAAATGAGAGTTTTCTAGAAGAAAATGAAAAGGTGAAACAACACTTTAAAGAGTTATATGATTCAAGTGAAAGTCACCGTGACAAAAACAACGAAATAATAACGCCTTTACAAAAGATATTGAGAATGGTGAGTCGTGTAAAAGGAAAATGCCACTTGTCTTTAATGAGAATGTTGCATCAAAGTCATCTCAGACTCTAAATATACCGTGATTGTTAAATACATTCCTCCTCATCTTAGAAATAATGAACTTGGGTTTTATAACTATTTCGCTATTTTAAGGATAGTCTAGAATGTCTCCGAGAGATCGTAGAAGAGGATTTCATAAATAAGCCACTAGATAGAGAAATTAGGTTTGCTTGCATTCAAAGCCAAATGATCTCAAGAGTCATAGAATGTTTAAGAGCAACTCGTCCAAAATCTTTTTGAGAAAGGTAAAGCCGTGATGCCTTGTTCTATGCCTAGCACCAAGAAAGTGAATTTTAATATGCCGCCTAGTTGTTCGGATCCCAAGACTTCTATGCCTAGCATTAAGAAAGTGAATTTTAATGTGCCTTCAACTAGCTCTGATCCCATCACTTCTAAACCCAGAATGAACAAGGTAGCCCAACCAACTAACGCTCTCAAAATTCCCTACAGAGTAATTAGTGACACAAAGGCAAGCGGGTCAAAGCCTTCAAGCAATACAAAGCAAGATAGGACCTCGTAAGCTAAGAATGTGCAATGGAAGAAAGTAGAAGACCACCCTAGGAACATTAAGTTTGAGTTGAATAAACGAATCGTGTTGATTCTAGTATTAGCTATAAGCGCACTGTAATTAATTCAATTCGCTACTTTTGGCAAAACATGTAATGATGATTGTTTGGTTTCACATTAATAATGAATGTGTGAATGAGTTGATTAATGCTGCTAAATGCCCTGTTAAGATAGTGAATACAAAAATCAAGCTAAGAAGGCTAGAAAGCAATAGCGAAATAAGGTTAGAAAACATTGAAACCCACAGAAGGAAATTTAGTAACATAGGTTATCGGATACCCATCGCCGCAAAGTCAATCTTAATGAGATGTGCCCTAAATTATCTAGATCAATGCCCATTAGAAATGGATGCCACCGGTAGAACTATTCCTTTAAGTGAACATACTTGGAGTAGGTCAAATACGGACACTAGCATTGCATCTATCCTCGATGATTCCATTGTTTCTACTGATGCGGGTGTTCCAATCATCACATTAACCAAATGGAACCCATTATTGCATGGGGATCCCAATTATCCGCTTATCCATTCTTGTCTCATGTTCAACCGCAGATCGCTCAAATCGCTCTAGGGTACTGACTCAGTCGCTCCACGATATGACCGAGACCGGTCGCTCATGAACTTCATAAGTAAATTCATCGGGATCGTTAGATTCGGGAACGATCATTTCGTGCAATTATGGGTTATGGAGACTATGTTGTTGGTGATAGTGTTATCTCCGTGGTATATTACGTTGAAGGTCTTGGTCATAACTTATTCTCTCGTTAGTCGATTCTCGTGATTCCGATCTAGAAGTGGCCTTCGTAAAACATACTTGTTTCGTTAGAGAACTTGATGGTAAAGAACTTTTAAGAGGAACACGTGGTTCAAATCTATACACCATCTCTATCGAAGATATGATGAAGTCTTCTCCAATTTGCTTGTTGTCAAAGGCTTCAAAACAAAGTCATGGTTATGGCATCGCTGCCTCAATCACTTGAACTTCGCACCATAAATGATCTCTCCAAAGGACTTAGTTATAGGCTTACCTAGACTAAAGTATGAAAAGGATCATCTTTGTTCAAGATGCCAATTGGGAAAAAGCAAGAAGTATGCCCACAAACCCAAACCTACAAACTCGGTTATGGAAGTTCTTCATACCATTCACATGGATTTATGTGGACCCATGAGAGTGCGTAATATTTTGGGAAGAAATATGTGTTAGTTGTGGTTGATGATTACTCTCGATTTACTTAAGTTAAGTTCTTAAGGACAAAGGATGAAACTCGATATCATCATTAAACTTATCAAACAACTCTGTGTTCGAGTTAATAAACCGTCGAATCATCCGAATGCACAATGGAACCGAGTTTGTCAATAAAGAACTTAGTGAGTTTTATGAAAGTGTAAGAATCGGTCATCAAAGAAGTGTTCCAAGAACTCCTCAACGAACGGTGTAGTTGAAAGACGAATCAACTCTTGTGGAAGCCACAAGAACAATGATGATTTACTCAAAGGTTCCAATGTTTCTCTAGGTCAAGCCATTGCCACCGCATGCTACACTCAAAATCGATCCCTAATTCACATCGCTCATGGAAAACTCCATATGAACTTGTCCACAATCGAAAAACTAATCTCTCATTCCTTCGTGTGTTTGGTACATTGTGTTATCCAACTAATGAGGGCCAAGACTTAGGAAAACTTAAAGATAAAGCGGACATTGGAGTATTTGTAGGATATGCACCAAGCGTAAAAGGATACCGAATCTACAACAAAAGAACTCGAAATATCATGGAAACAATTCACGTTACGCTCGATGAGTCTGACCGTCCAATGGCTCCGTGGACAACCCAGCTCGGACCCGCATCATCAAGTAGTCCCATCGCTCTACTCTTGTATACGATTCTTCCCCATCAACTCCTTATGTACCTCCTTCGTAAGATGACTTGAAGAAACTGTTTGATCCAATGTTTGATGAACACTATGAGCCAACTGCTAATGATTTGTCAATTCCATCAATAGAGGCTGCTCCTATCCTTGTCAATGAAGTTAACCCTTCGTTTCTATGTCATTAAGTCAAGAAGCGCTGCCGATCACTGTCTCATCAAAAATCATCAATCATCGAGTGTACATCATGGAATTATTTCTCGCACCTTGATGGAGAATCCTTTGCTACCCTCGAAGATGCCCCATTTGAAAACATATTTGCTCCGAATCATCATCAAAACCATCTTCATCGGAGAAATTGACTCGCTACTTTAGTTCCTCAACAACAACCACACGAACACCTTAGAAAGTGGACACATGATCATCCATTGGACAACATCATTGGAAATCCTCTCGTCCCGTGTCCACTGCAAACAACTTGCAACTAATGCCTTATGGTGCTTCTTCAACTATGTACTATCCAAGGTCGAACCAAAAGACGTTAAACCGCAATGAATGAAGACACCGGTTCAATTCCATGCAAGAAGAAATTCATGTGTTTGATCGACTAGATGTATGGGAATTAGTACCGCCTCCCTGATCAAGCTATGATCATAGCTCTAAAGTGGATCTTCAAGGTAAAACTTGATGAGCATGGTGATGTATTAAAGAACAAGGCTCGATTGGTTGCAAAAGGATACCGTCAAGGAGGGTATTGACTTTGAAGAATCATTTGCTCCAGCTTGCTCGTGAAGCGAGGCAATCGTAATCTTCTTAGCTAATGTCGCAAGTAAGAACATGGCAGCCATCGATGGACGTAAGACGGCTTTCCTTAACGAAGATCTTAAAGAAGTCAGATACGTCCGCCAACCGTAAGGTTTGTGAATCCGAGCATCCTACTCATGTCTATCACTTGAAGAAGGTTTTACGGCTTGAAGCAAGCTCCAAGGGCATGGTATGATACACTATCAAATTTTCTCCTATCTACGGATTCAAAGAAAGGAGAGCTTGATCCGACATTGTTCACCGTAAAGTCGGGAAACATTTAATTCACGTTCAAATCTATGTTGATGATATTATTGATATGTGCTTATTCACATATCTTTTCACTATCAAAACTGACCCAAAACAACCAAGGAAAAGCCGTTATTGCTTATATTTGTGGTTTTCTTGAGTTGTGCTTGTGCAGGTACGGATATGCAAAAACACGCAAAAAGGATCCAAAACAGATGTAAATCCGAGCACGAGAGATTGAGAGAATTTTAGCTGAGCTGAAAGGTCGGGATTGCATAATTTGGAAGATATTATTCTCAATTGTTGATTTTTGAAGAATCAGAAAAGTTTGAAGAAAAGACAAGTTTAGTCCCTCAACTTTGAGCTAATGACAGAATTGGTCCCTGAAGAATCAGAAAAGTGCAAAAGTCACCCTTGGATTATTGAGCTTTACAAGATTAGTCCCTGATGAGATTTTCAGAATTTCACTTTTGGTCCTTGAAAAATTCGGATTGTACATGTTTAGTCCCTTAACTATGCTTTGATTACATTTTCAATCCAAGTCCAAAACCAACTTTAATATACTTTCGGCCCAAAAAGAACCCGAGCCCAATCCAAAGTACTACCCGCCTATCATCTCAAACCAAAACCCGGTATACTTAAAACCCGAATCCCATTTTAACCCGAGTCAACTCCCACCCACTTGGTCAAAAATCTCAAACAAATATAAATAAAAAAACCTCGCCCTTTATTTTGCCCCAAACTCGAAATGCTAGAACCCTAAAATGCCCTCTCCTTAATTAACCAAATCCAGTGCAATCAAAGGGTACTTTGGTACTTTCTCTGACATCTTATGACATGCCTGACACATGTGGGTGTCCAGGTCAGCAATCCAAGTGAAATACTCTCATCCCATTGGTCGATACAACACATGCTCATGATCCAAGGGTGAAAATTAAGAGATGATACGTGGGATTCAATCTAATGGTGATAAAGGACTCAGAGAAAGCACACTATTGGATTTCCAGAAGCTTCTCAAGCTCAAGCTTATGCTATAAATAGACCTTATTAGTCATTGTAAGATTGGTATCTTCCTTTCGTAATTTTTCATTCTATATAGGTTTATTTGTAGTGGTTAATTGCTTTTCAAATGTTTTAAATCTTTGTAATTGTGATTGTATTAAATTTACCTTATTAATATAAATTTGCATTTAATTTTCAATTGTTTGATTTAAGTTTTCATGATCTAAAGTTGCTTATTATCTTATTTTAGTTGCTCATTATAGTTTTATCAAAGTTGTTTTAGCTTATCTTCTCAAAATCTCAAAAATTAAAAAAATCACATTAAATCATTTCAAAAATTAAAAATCACAGTAGATGTAATTTGTAGAGTTAATCTTCATTTGATCTACTGTTTTATAGTTCATTTAAGCTTTTCAGTAGCTTATAGTGAGCTTATAATTGTTTTAATCTCAAATTCACTAAAAATCTCAAGTTGAATCAGTTACAGTATCTGATATGTGTCCTGCTTCTGTTGGATTTGGATCTGGAATGGGTTGATGCTGATATTGGTTTGGATATAAGCTGGATTGGTTAGGATTAGGGGTAATAGTAGGTTAGAAGTACTGTTCTATTGGTGCAAGCCATAGTGGCTAGGCTATCATTGTAAGTTCTTATATCCGAATTTCTCATTTGGCTATTAAATGTGTTTTGCATTTGAATTTAGTGGTGTCTGTGGTATTTGATCCGAGTATGATGTTTGTTTAGTTTGATAGAGTGGTAATCTGTTAGTTGCTTCTATAATAGTAGATTAAGTAGTGTTTGGTAGTAATCATTCAAGCGTGTTAGAGGATAGCTAAGTTGTTAGGATTAGTTGCTTATTACTTCAATAGGTATTTGACATTTAAATCGATTGTTCTTGCACCAAACACCGATAAAGTCAAAATCATTTGTAATCGCTCTTAATTGTGAATCTGTTGAATCAATAGGATCAATAAGTTGCAAATAGGTTTAAATCTGGTAGATCTAGCTTGCTATAATCTCCATTAGTTTTTTAACATCATTTTCGGTGCAAAACTTTGGATCATAGTTGAGTTTAGTCAAACTTATAAACCGATTGTAAAAGTCAAAAGGCATGACCGCATTGGTTTTCTCGATCTTGCAGTTTACCACTCTGAGGTTTCAAATCAAAGGGTTAGGACCTAAAATTGGCACAAGTTGTAGTTTGCTGGTGGTGTGTAGGACCTGCAATAGTAGTTTTGGGTTTGGTTTTTGGATAAGCTTGTGTTTAAGCCCCAACAGTAGGGGTGTTCACTGATTTGCTTTAATTTGGCAGTTGAATTAAGATCAAGGTTCTGAGCTTGTTACTTGTTAGGATTAGTTAGAAATAGTTGCTTATAGCTTAATTTGGTATTCTTTAACTTTGTTCCTTTGTTTGATTGTAGTAGTAGCTTATTTGCCCTTAATTAGTAGCTTATTCCATTAGCGGTTGCACTACATCTTGAATATTTTACACATAAGCTAGTTGTTTTCCATTTTCATAGATTCTATATATCATTTTAGATTTTTCCTGAAAGTTTCATAATTTTTGGTCTTCATTTGCTATTTTTCTCATTTTAAATAGATTTTAATCACTTTTTAATTAGCTTTTATTGAAATTAATTGAGAAAAGTTCCAAAAATAATTTTTCAATTTTAATAGTTTAAGAAAAATATAAAAAGCATAAAAAGATTTTTCCATATTTTTCTCTTTGATTTGGTATTTTTAGAATTTTAATTAGTTTTAAATAGATTAAATTAGTTTTAATTTTATTAAATCAAGAAAAGTCCAAAAAATTAGTTTTAATTCTAAAATAGTTTTCTTAATACATTTTTAGAGTAAAAGTTAATTTAGGCATTTTTAGGATATCGTTTAGACGTAGTTGCATTTTATTCGCGTTTAGTTAATTACGTATTATTTTAGATCGCGTTTAGGACTTCCCGTAGTTAGATTTCCTTAATTACTTTCCCATCCCCGTAGTTTTTATAATCAAATCTTTAATCCATATCATCAAGCATAAAATCCAAACTTAAAACGACGTTGGCAATTCACGCCTCGTTGGGAAAACGATTCGGGTTGACTAATCCGTACTACACGATCACACACGGGATTGATTTACTATTCTTTTTCCTAAGAGAATTTGAATCATTCTTCGTGAGTATTTTTGATATTGATATTAAGGATTTATCCCCACACATAAACCCCCTTGATCCTCAAACGTAATCAAATTTTGGCGCCGCTGCCGGGGAGGTTGTGTCACGACAATATCGTTTGAAGTTTGTCGATTAGTGACTTGAGAACCTTCATTCGTGAAGTTATTTTTCTATAAAATAAAAAAGTAAAAATATTTTCTTTTTCTTTTATATCTATATCGATATAAAATACAAAAGATTTTCTCTTTGTTTTTGATAATAAATAGAAGCCATCAATTATATAACATTCTCAACGGAGGTGTTATCATTATAAGTTCCCGAACAAAAGATCAAAAACTTGCCTTTGTGTCGCTTGTGGATTTATTAATCTCTATTTGATAAACAAACTGTGTGGTGGGTATAAGGACGGTCTGACATTAAATTGCGACTGTAAAGAAGCGGGTTTTTAATAAGCTTCGCGCTGACCTACAAAGCTTCTCCGCTCGCTTGTGCGTTTGTCTTGTAGAGGTGATTTATTCACTCGGGATTATTGGTTTAAGTTCACTGTGTTTTCGAATATCGGTTTCTTTTAATTGACTTGGTTTTTAAGTGCATGCGCACTCGCTCTCAATCAAGACGTAGACGTAATCAGAGAATAGACGTACCCGAGTTACGTACTATCGTTGAAGAACCCGTCATGGCAGACACTCGAACGATGAACGAGTTACTTCAAGCTCCCGTAGACGGCTACGGTGATGCTATCGTACTTCCACCAATTAACACCGAAAATTTTGAACTTAAAACGAATCTAATACAATTGGTATCTAATAAACCTTTCTGTGGTTTAGACCGTGAGGAGCCCCATGCACATCTCCGTTGGTTTAATCAAGTTGCTTCCACGATTAACTTTCGGGGCGTCGCTCACGAGTCGATTAAGTTGAGATTGTTTCCATTTTCCCTTGAGGGGGCAGCCCGGACTTGGCTCGAAAAAGAACCCCCTCAGTCAATTACCACATGGGAAGATCTTTCTAAGAAGTTTGTGAACCAATTCTTTCCTCCGTCAAAAATAACAATGTTACGAAATCAAATCATAAATTTTCAACAAAAATTTGACGAGAGTTTTGGAGAAGCATGGGATAGATTCAAGGAACTTTTACGAAAATGCCCAAATCACGGTTTTACCGATCTCCATCAGATTGATACGTTCTATAATGCTCTTACTCCATCCGATCAAGATTCGCTTAACGCGGCCGCCGGTGGTAATATCTTGAGTCGTATGCCCACCGACATTAGAATGATTATCGAGAATAAGTCAAAAGTTTCTTCGTCTAGGAACCGTCCCGTTGTTTCTAAGATTGCTTCAAATGATAATTATGTTCAGAGGAGTGAGTTGACTGATCTTACTCATGCTATTACTTCTATGATGAGAGAATTTAAGAGTCGAATCCGAACCCGTCAAAGCCACATCGAAACTTGTGTTATTTGCGGTGGTCCTCATCCGTATTATAATTGTCAAGCCACCGATGGCGATCTCGAAATGCTTCGTAGCATCGCTAATCCGGTTCAAAATCGTAACCAAGGATATCGTGCCAACCAAATGGGACCACCGGTTTTGCACCCATTCCTCAACAAAACCAAAACCGTTATCAAAACCAATCTTACAATCAAAACCGAGGAGCCAATCTTAGTCATGGTAATCAAAACTACCAAGCTCCTCCACCTCAAGTTTACCAACAACAACCTTCTCAACAACAATATCAATCACCTCATCAACTGCTCCAAACAATGAGTTTTGTCTTACATGAAGAGTTCGATAGCACCATTCAAATTTGCAAACTCAAATTAACAAAGATGAGACGGATTTCAAAAGAGACATGGAAGTTACGAATAACAAGACTATGAGAGAAATTAAGGATATGATGGCTAGTTTCTTTCAAGCCAATCAACCTTCTACATCTTATTCTCAACCCTCGAGTTCTCTTCCGAGTGATACTATTCCTAACCCGAGAGGTGACATGAAAGTTATCACCACCAAGTGGTGTTGCTTACGATGGACCCACGGTTCCTACCACTATTTCTTCTTCTCCTTCCGTGTGGTAGACCGTGAGATCGGGGTGACAAAGGACCCGGTGCTTCCATCGATAAGTGGAGTATCGAGAATGTCCAACCCACGGTTGTCCAAACTTCGAGCCCAAGGATGCTCGGTTGAAAAGCCTAAGTCAAAACAACACTTCCATACCGTCAAGGATGAATGATCAAAAGCAACGTGAACAAGCAAATCTTCAAATGGAAAAATTCTTCAGATATTTCAAGATCTTCACTTGAAATTAGTTTCATGGATGCTCTTCTTCTCATGCCTAAGTTTGTTTCGACGCTAAAAGGAATGTTAAGTAATAAAGAGAAAATTGTTGATTTGGCAAAACATCTTTGAATGAGAATTGTTCGGTGGTTATTCTCAAGAAACTTCCCGAAAAGTTAGGTGACCCCGGCAAGTTCCTCATTCCGTGTGATTTTCAAGGAATTATTCAATGCTCCGCCTTGGCCGATCTTGGCGCGAGTATCAATTTGATGCCGAAATCAATTTATGATAAGCTTTCATTACCTCTACTTACCCCGACATGTATGACCCTCGAGCTAGCCGACCGAACTACGACTACACCAATCGGTATAGCCGAGGATGTTTTTGTTAGAGTGGGGAAGTTCGATTTTCCCGAGGATTTTGTTGTTGTGGATTTCGATGCCGATCCTCGTGTACCCTTATTCTCGGAGATGCTTTTAAGGACGGACATGCGTTGATTGATGTTTATGGAGGAGAAATTACTTTAAGAGTTGGAAAAGAAGCGTCACGCTCAACGTTAACAATACTTCAAATCTTTTACCAAACAATATGATGTAGCCAAAATTAGTAACACCGAGGTGACAAAGGACCCGGAATTCCTACTCATAACGGAAGTACCACACGTCCAACCTCCTGTAGTTCAAAAGTTGGGCCTAAGACATCGAGATTTGATCTTTCACGCTTCACGGTTAAGAGTTTATCTACGATACATGCCGAACGAAAGAAGAAACTAGAAAAGGAGACTACTACGGTTGTGGTGGAAAATGCTAGCTCTAAGAGCACACCACTTGTCCCACCTCCGCTTTCTGTGTATCGGATTGATCTTGTTTCTAAAAACACCGAGATTTCTTTGAGTGGCAATCCCACTCCTACTTCTTCTTCTTCTTCTAATATTCCTTCCCATACTCAATATGAGGAAGATGATTCTATCATAAAAGAAATTGAGGCTTATTTGAAAAGTGATTCAGTTTCACCGGAAATTGATAATGCCGAAATTGATATCGAAGGAGATATTCGTTTGATTGAACAAATGCTTTACGGAGATTCTAAAAAGTTATTCAAGAAGTTAAGCCGCCTTTTAATCCTTCTGAGCCCGAGCTCAAGGATTCTTCTATTGATTTTCTTTCGAGGAGTTCGCCGATGAACTCGCTCACATGGATCCCCTTCCACCGGAAGTGAGGATGATATCTTTGATTTTCAAGCCGACTTGCGAAATCGAATACTTGTTATATCAAGATCCATCGATTTACTTTGAGAAGTTCACCGATGAACTTGCTCCCACCGACCCGCTTCTATCTGAGAATGAAGAGAACGAATATGATGATCCATTTTACCCAAAGAAAGATAAGGAAGTTAAGATTTCGACTGATGAGATTGTTGATTCAGAAATTCCACACTGTTTTTTATCCGAGAGTGATTCCTCTCCTCGTGAGGATTTTCACGTGGATGATACGTTGATTTCGTTCCTTTCTGAGGATAAGATTTTTAATCCTGGAATACTCATCGAAGAGTACATTCTTATCACCAAAGTTATTCGGAAAAAGGATCCTATCTTGGATGCCTTCATTGTTGAACCTTTGCAATACACCTCTTTGTACCATGTACTTCCTTCTCATTTGGAGTATTCTCATCTTGATCCATCATCTTATCGTCCACCCGCAAAACCACCGGATGATGGATCACTCTTTCTTGAAAAACCTTTTGTGAGTTCGGGAGGATTTATTCCTAATGTGCTGATGCCCGACATTTTCTTCACCACCCGACCCACCCGGCCTCATTCCTTGGGAATGAAGACACCGTTTTGACCCCGGTATCTCTACCACTTTTTCCCCAAGGACAAATGAATTCGGGACGAGTCGGGGCTAGCGACTCGGTGATCAAAAACGATGGCGCTTCGTGGGAGGCACCCCATGCTTATCCATCTATTCTTTCTATTTTCTAATAAGTGACGTGAAGAGGTCTCGCTCTTCGATTTCTCGTGTTTGGTTGTTTGTGATGTTGTGTTTAGGATGTTCCCGATATGAAGACTCTCGTGCTCAAGTTTGTCATTTTCTCCACTCGAGTCTCATGATCGATGCTCGATGGAACCGATATCCTAATCTTATCGACTAACGTTTATCTTTGAGCATACTTTATAAACGGCTTTTAGATTTTCGTGATACCCTTGCTTTAAACATTGAGGACAATGTTCCATTCTAGTCTGGGTAGGGTAATCTTCGATTTGATTTGACCGCACTTGCTTATTTGTGTCATGTTTCTCTCAGTAACCCGCTTTTCCTTAGAAAATGAAAAATTGTGCAAAAATGAGCAAAATTTAAAATTTTTGTAAGCTTTTGCTAGTTTTTGATCGAAAAGTTCTTGCTAGTCTCTTAGAAGTTACTTTAAATAGTTTTTCTTAATGTAGTCTTTGCTAATTGCTTAGATCGGAGGCTATAAAATGCGATTCTAGCTCACAAGGCCAAGAATTTGCAAGTCTCCTAAGTGATTTTAAATATGCAGCTTAAACAAGGATTTGCTAGTTTCTAATAAGTGACTTTAAAATGCGAGACTTGAGATTATTTGACGAAGCATTTGCTAAGTTAATATATGTTTTGACACCTTGTTGACTTTCCACTGGTGAGAGTAGGAATAGAATTTCGACTTGACCGGGCGTGTTGAGCCCTAGCTTGTTCCTTAACCATAGATAATCTAAAAATTATCGGCTAAGCATCTGCGGATCTCATTATTTGGGATTTTAAATTTGCAGAGATCGAGAAATGATAGAGTTACTTATGAGTTTAGATGCTAAACGTGGAGTAGTTGGTTCTCTTTAGAGCCCATCGAAGGTACTTATGGCTTTTTGTTCCCACAAAATTGTTTCACCACATATCTGTCTAAATAATTAGAGATGTCGAGTTTTTGGCGATGGTTAGTTCTTTATCTTCTTAAGAGAATTTTTGTTTTAAAAATTGGGTACACATCAAGGATCCTAAATAAATAAATAAGTCTTGAGTATCAAGTGATAAGTAATAAGTAAAGTTGTGAGTCATGTGTCGAGATCGGACCCTTGGATCTTTAGCCGGATTGAGTGAGGTCTTAGCCTAGCCACCGGGATCCTCATCTCATGAAGCCTATAGTCTTGGAATTACCCGTGAAGCTCCGTGGTTCATGGCTCATATAAATAAAGGTATAAGTGCGATATATATATAAAAAAAAAAAAAAAAAAAAAATGTTGAAAAGTGAAAAAATCAAAAGTTGGTAATAAAATTCCTTGATGTGGACCTCATTTTTACGACAATGGTTCTTGAGAGAAGGCGGATAACTAATTATCGACTTAGCTTTATATCTTTATCGGAATAAAAGTTATCGAAATGAGAATTTGAAGAAATTCATTTCTCACAAAAATAAAAAATCTAGAGGAAATAGGAAAATGGGAACGAAAAGTAAGTACACAAGTAACTTCCATGGGTAGTGTTAGCATCTAGAATCATTTGTAACAATGATTTCGGTTTTACGCTTAGTTTGGGACTTGTAAAAATCGTGACGATGAATTCTATCCGTATGGTCACTTCACTGTGTTGTGTTTCTACTCCGTGATCCTAACGTGTCATTTGAAAAATGTTTGAGTTATTAATCGACATGAAAGTTCAACAAACCGTCATTCATAATCTGATGTGCTTAATCATAATATCTACATGAGAATGAAAAGGTAAACGGGGCGTTTTTAGAATTGAGGCTTTCTTAATCTCTTTTGAGGAATCTTTGCTACTTCTACATAGGTTTAGTAGAAAGAGATTGAGATCCTTGGTTTTAGAAGCGTGAGGTGATTGCATTGCGTGAGGACACGGCAATGGTCTCGTCTGGGGTATTTTGATATGTGCTTATTCACATATCTTTTCACTATCAAAACTGACCCAAAACAACCAAGGAAAAGCCGTTTATTGCTTATATTTGTGGTTTTCTTGAGTTGTGCTTGTGCAGGTACGGATATGCAAAACACGCAAAAGGATCCAAAACGGATGTAAACCGAGCACGAGAGATTGAGAGAATTTTAATGAAATGAAGGTCGGGATTGCATAATTTGGAAGATATTATCCTCAATTGTTGATTTTGAAGAATTGAGAAAAGTTTGAAGAAAAGACAAGTTTAGTCCTCAACTTTGAGCTAATGATGTAATTGGTCCTGAAGAATCGAAAAGTGCAAAAGTCACCCTTGGATTATTGAGCTTTACAAGATTAGTCCCTGATGAGATTTTCAGAATTTCACTTTTGGTCCTTGAAAAATTCGGATTGTACATGTTTAGTCCCTTAACTATGCTTTGATTACATTTTCAATCCAAGTCCAAAACCAACTTTAATATACTCTCGGCCCAAAAAGAACCCGAGCCCAATCCAAAGTACTACCCGCCTATCATCTCAAACCAAAACCCGGTATACTTAAAACCCGAATCCCATTTTAACCCGAGTCAACTCCCACCCACTTGGTCAAAAATCTCAAACAAATATAAAAAAAACCCTCGCGCCTTTATTTTGCCCCAAACCTGGAAATGCTAGAACCCTAAAATGCCCTCTCCTTAATTAACCAAATCCAGTGCAATCAAAGGGTACTTTGGTACTTTCTCTGACATCTTATGACATGCCTGACACATGTGGGTGTCCAGGTCAGCAATCCAAGTGAAATACTCTCATCCCATTGGTCGATACAACACATGCTCATGATCCAAGGGTGAAAATTAAGAGATGATACGTGGGATTCAATCTAATGGTGATAAAGGACTCAGAGAAAGCACACTATTGGATTTCCAGAAGCTTCTCAAGCTCAAGCTTATGCTATAAATAGACCTTATTAGTCATTCAGTATTGGTATCTTCCTTTCTGTAATTTTTCATTCTATATAGGTTTATTTGTAGTGGTTAATTGCTTTTCAAATGTTTTAAATCTTTGTAATTCGTATTGTATTAAATTTACCTTATTAATATAAATTTGCATTTAATTTTCAGTTGTTTGATTTAAGTTTTTCATGATCTAAAGTTGCTTATTATCTTATTTCAGTGCTCATTATAGTTTTATCAAAGTTGTTTTAGCTTATCTTCTCAAAATCTCAAAAATAAAAAAAATCACATTAAATCATTTCAAAAATTAAAAATCACAGTAGATGTAATTTGTAGAGTTAATCTTCATTTGATCTACTGTTTTATAGTTCATTTAAGCTTTTCAGTAGCTTATAGTGAGCTTATAATTGTTTTAATCTCAAATTCACTAAAAATCTCAAGTTGAATCGCCATGCATAGCTGATTCGATATGTGTCCTGCTCGTTGGATTTGGATCGGAATGGGTTGATCTTGATATTGGTTTGGATATGTGGATTGGTTAGGATTAGGGGTAATAGTAGGTTAGAAATCTTGTTCTATTGGTGCAAGCCATAGTGGCTAGGCTATCATTGTAAGTTCTTATATCGAATTTCTCATTTGGCTATTAAATCTGTGTTTTGCATTTGAATTTAGTGGTAATCTGTGGTATTTGATCCGAGTATGATGTTTGTTTAGTTTGATAGAGTGGTAATCTGTTAGTTGCTTCTATAATAGTAGATTAAGTAGTGTTTGGTAGTAATCATTCAAGCGTGTTAGAGGATAGCTAAGTTGTTAGGATTAGTTGCTTATTACTTCAATAGGTATTTGACATTTAAATCAAGATTGTTCTTGCACCAAAACACCGATAAAGTCAAAATCATTTGTAATCGCTCTTAATTGTGAATCATTGAATCAATAGGATCAATAAGTTGCAAATAGGTTTAAATCGGTAGATCTAGCTTGCTATAATCTCCATTAGTTTTTTAACATCATTTTCAGTGCAAAACTTTGGATCATAGTTGAGTTTAGTCAAACTTATAAACTGATTGTAAAAGTCAAAAGGCATGACTGCATTGGATTTTCACAGACATTGCAGCCACTACAGAGGTTTCAAATCAAAGGGTTAGGACCTAAAACTTGGCACAGTTGTAGTTTGCCAGGTGGTGTGTAGGACTGCAATAGTAGTTTTGGGTTTGGTTTTTTGGATAAGCTTGTGTTTAAGCCCCAACAGTAGGGGTGTTCACTGATTTGCTTTAATTTGGCAGTTGAATTAAGATCAAGGTTCTGAGCTTGTTACTTGTTAGGATTAGTTATAAATAGTTGCTTATAGCTTAATTTGGTATTCTTTAACTTTGTTCACTGTTTGATTGTAGTAGTAGCTTATTTGCCCTTAATTAGTAGCTTATTCCATTAACATTGCACTACATCTTGAATATTTTACACATAAGCTAGTTGTTTTCCATTTTCATAGATTCTATATATCATTTTAGATTTTTCCGAAAGTTTCATAATTTTTGGTCTTCATTTGCTATTTTTCTCATTTTAAATAGATTTAAATCACTTTTTAATTAGCTTTTATTGAAATTAATTGAGAAAAAGTTCCAAAAAATAATTTTTCAATTTTAATAGTTTAAGAAAAATATAAAAAACATAAAAAAGATTTTTCCATATTTTTCTCTTTTGATTTGGTATTTTCATAGATTTATTTAGTTTTAAATAGATTAAATTAGTTTTTTATTTTTATTAAATCAAGAAAAGTCCAAAAATTAGTTTTAATTCTAAAATAGTTTTCTTAATACATTTTAGAGTAAAAGTTAATTTAGGCATTTTAGGATATCGTTTAGACGTAGTTGCATTTTATTCGCGTTTAGTTAATTACGTATTATTTTAGATCGCGTTTAGGACTTCCGTAGTTAGATTTCCTTAATTACTTTCCCATCCCCGTAGTTTTTATAATCAAATCTTTAATCCATATCATCAAGCATAAAATCCAAACTTAAACAGCGTTGGCAATTCACGCCTCGTTGGGAAAACGATTCGGGTTGACTAATCCACTACACGATCACACACGGATTGATTTACTATTCTTTTCCTAAGAGAATTTGAATCATTCTTCGTGAGTATTTTGATATTGATATTAAGGATTTATCCCCACACATAAACCCCTTGATCCTCAAACGTAATCAATTATCTTTGCCTCGAATGACCCCAATGAATGCGAGTTTTCTAAGGAGATGGGCTCCAAATTTCAAATGTCAATGATGGGACAAATGTCATTTTCTTGGGATTACAAATTTCACAAAGTCCGGAGGCATTTTATTAATCAATCTAAATATGCAAATGAAATTTTAAAGAAATTTGGATTTGACACTTGTGACACCGTTGACACTCCCATGGTGGAACATACCAAACCGGATGAGGACCACTCGGGGATCATGGTGGATCAAACGAAATATCAAAGTATGATTGGATCACGATGTACCTCACGGCTAGTAGACTGATATTACATTCATTTGTATGCGTGTGTGCTAGATACCGTGCTGCCTACCAAAAACACCTTGAAGCGGTTAAGCGGGTCTTTCGATATCTCCAAGGAACCATCAACATGGGTCTTTGGTACCAAGGACACCGGTATGTCACTAACAAAGATATGCGGATCTGAGACCATGCGGTGTCAAGATACACGTCGAAATGCGTCGGAGGTGCTCAATTTTGAGGTGATAAGCTTGTAAGTGGTCTTCAAAGAAACAAATGTGCACTTCCATATCCTCTACAGAGGTGAATACATAGCCATGTCATCTTGTTGTGCTCAAATCCTATGGATGAGATCCTAATTGTCGACTATGGCTTTGAATTCAACAAAATCCCTCGTGTTGTGATAACAAAAGTGCCATTGCTCTCTCTTGCAACAACGTTCAACATTCAAGAGCAAAGCACATTGACATTCGACATCATTTCATTCGAGAACAAGTGGAAAAAGGTGTGGTGGAACTCTATTTTGCAAGGATGAATACCGGTTAGTGAGACATATTCACCAAAGCTCTTCCTAGAGAACGTTTTGAGTTTATCCTTCCACGACTTGGTCTAAAGAGCCTACAACCGAAACACTCAAACGCCTTCAAGAGGAAGACGAGGAGTAAAATGGTTTCTCTTCATCTATCTCTTGTATATATTTATTCAAAAGCAAAATACAAAATTTCAAAACCACAAAAAAAATATAAAATATAAAATTTCTAAAATCCATAAAATTAGAAAATCTTGAAAATTTCCAAAAAGTATTGTTATTTTGTCATGTTTTTATTATTTTTATTATTATTCAATATCATCTACGGACTTTGTGTTGACATTCAAAGAATGTCAAGGGTTTTAGATGTTCTTGAATGTACATATATTGTTTTATTTAAAAAAAATGAGGCGGAGAAAAATGGTGGTTTATTGTCATTTTCGTGCGATTACCGTTTTAAAAAGTAAAGAAACGAGCCATGCTTAATCTTATTTTCAAATCTCATGCTCGATTCTTAAAACAAATGTTTGTCACCAAAAGGACAAGCGTTTTTCTTTTCAAATATTTTTCCGTCTAATAATTCTTCCGAAAAATATTTGTCATCTAATTAAAACAAAATTGCTTTGAAAATACCTCATACTCTATTATTCTTGCAAATCATCTGTGCTTATCATCTGTCTCTCTATCTCTCAATCAACAACTTGTGTCATTGATTGAGGGGGTGAATGATTTCAATCGAATTAAAAAGAGTATTTTTAAACAATTGGCACGTAAACGAGCAAGGATTTCTTTTGGATAATCAAGATGAACAATGTTTTATACAAGTGGTTCAAGACCTTGGCTATTGTTATGTTTCATTAGATAATCAAAGCATGTTTAATCCGTGGAGTTTAAAGTCTCAGATTTGATCCTTATCGTTAAATGTTTTCATAAGCAAGTCACAATTCTTCTCAAAAGCTTTCAAAATCAATTTAAATCTATAAAGATCACAAATTTGAAATGATTTGAAAATTGTGATCGGGGAGAATTTGTGATTTAAATTGGATTTAAAGCGATAACTCGATAATTGGTTTTATAAGTGTTTAGCAAACTCTCCACCATTCATGTGCCAAACGATTTCAAATTTTCCATGCACATGTTAAGGGGAGCATCTATTTTAAACCAAAAAGTTTGAAACGTGATTAATTTGTTTCAAAGTGCGTGTTTTCCTAGTATGTGCAAAACTCATTCAAATCTCGATGCACATATTGAGGGGGAGAAATTTTATTGAAAACCACATTCTTTCCGAAAATATCTTTAAGCGTATGTGAATCAACGATTTTTGATCGGAAAGTAATGTCGATATTTTTAGAAAATATTTATCAAAAGAAATGAATTCTTCCTCTTGCCTCCATGTGCCAAAATGATTTTAAACATATAATGCACATGTTGAGGGGGAGCCGTTTTCTAAAATATCATAAACGATTCAGGTAAACAATTCTTTGATATTATATAACAAGCACTTGGATTGATTTTCAAATGGTTTTCTATTCGTTCCAATGGCTGATGAACAATACCAAAAGACCGACCAATTTGTTTTATGCATGGTGTTATAAGGATGGTTAGGTTAGGTATTCGTTTCCACGATCCCGCCAGAGCCGGAGGGATCTACCCAAGGACAATCCACTAGATAGTGTAGAGTACTTAGGTATGATGAAAAAAGGAGAAATGTGAGATATGGGAAGAGTGCTGATGAGTGTGCAAATACTCATCATTTCTGTACCATTTAAACTCCAAAAACATCTGAAAACACTCAGAAATGCATCAAAATGATAAAAATATCACAAATAAGTGTTTTATGTGTTTTAAATGCAAAAATACCAAAATCAGGTGAAAAACGTATCAAGTTTGCATAATTAGCAGTTTTAGTCCCCCAAGTTTCAAAAAGTTGTCAAAAACAGTCCCTGGTAAATCAAAATAAAGCAAAATATCATTTAAGGTCAATGGGATTCAAAAGTTGTCAAAACAAACCCTTCAAAGTTTAAAATTGCAAAATGGCAACTTAGGTCCCCAAGTTTGAAAAAATGACATAAATAGTCCTTGGTAAATTTGGAAAAAAGTGAAAATAATCAAATATGGTCCTTGTACTATTAAAGATTGGCAAATTTGGTCCTTGTGATAACTTTGGAATGTTGGCGAGTGTTCATCCTCAAAATCGAAATTGCATAAATGGTCCTTGTGTTATTAAGCTACAAAACCAAACGGATCCCTTTTATTAATCCAATCCAAAACACAAACCCAATCCCATTACCCGGTGCCCAACACACAAGCCCAACCCAATCAACTTGGACCATGACCATGACCTTTGAACCTTGAGCAGGTCCATAATCCACTGACCGCCAAAATGCCCATTGTGAACCCTCACCTTAATAATTAAAGCGGGTCAAATAGTCAACGCCGCCAAAACCGGATACACTGTTTATCTCCTCACCACCGCGCAAACCAAAACCGAGTTGTTTTACCACCTTTCCACCTCACCACCACCTTTCCACCTATCTACCAACTCCCTAACACCTCCACATCCACCAAAATTCATTAAATGCAATAAACCTGCTCAAACTACTTTTGGCGCCAAAATGCCAAATGGACGAATTTGATGAGTTTGATGGATCCAATGGCTGAAATGAAGTGGGAAAGATTCAGAGGTCGACAAAGAGTTGAAATAATCATTATAAAGAAAGAGATGATGAGTGTGGACAACTATCTAGTGTAATTTAGTTTATTTTATGTCGAGTTAGTTAATTTTAAAATTCCAGTGTATGTTTAAGCTTTAAAGCACTTTGTTTAAGTATTTCAGTGTATTGTACATCTTTATCAATAATCAATTTCAATTTTCAGTATCATTTTCAGTTTGTGCAATTTTTCAAGTTCAAAATCTCAATATGTTTGAATGTTATTAATAGTTAATGTTATGGACTCTTAAGCTCACATAAGCTCCTATTAAAGCTTTTCTAAGCTTTTAGTAACTTTAAAACTCAGTTTAGTATCAAAAAGAAAAATTACCAAAAATACAAAAAAAATTTAGTTAGAAAATCAAAATCCATGGAGATGGTTATCACAATTGGGCAAGGTGAATATTGGATTGCCTTGGTTTAGAAGCTTCTTGGGAAGCTATAGGAAGTGTTTCACCTTTGGTTCTCGGTTGTGAGCTTGCAATCAAGTTGTAAGCTTATTTCTTGATTTTGGCCATTCACTGTAGAACTGCTTATCATTGCTTATCTCTGTGTTATTTATGCTTATTTAGTGTTGTTAAGATAAGTTATTGCTTAAAATAGCCTGCTTGTTCATTAATTTCCTTAGTTGCTTTGTTTTCACTTTTTCACTATTAAAACTGCATAATAGTAATTTATAGGCTTTAGTTGTTATTGTTAGTGTTTATGTGTTTAATTAAATTTTATTATATCATTAAATGTTCTTAAAATCGGTTTCATGGTCTAAATCATTGTTAAGCTTTGAAAAGTTTCAAATCAGTTTGTTAAAGTGTTGTTTGGATTTGCTTTGTTAAGCTGTTTTAAAGGGTGTTAAAGCCTTTGTTCTTGGTTGTTATATATCACATTAGGTCAATATAGCTCAGTGAAACAAATAAAACCAGTGCTCATTTGTAAAAAAAAAGTCAAAATAGTCTTTGATCACATCTAGTTTACTAACTGTTGGATTTTCATGTTCCATGATCATGTTTTCATGTTCATAAGTTGATAATATTGATCAAACCAGTCTTAATTTATCTTATTACAACATAATCAGTGATTAGGATTGATCCAAAGTTCATTATAGTCAACTTGATAGTGTAATTTAAAAAGTCAAAATTTTTAGTTTAGTAGTTTTGAATAAACTAGATAATTTTATATAGGATTTAATATTAAGTTTCAAGATTTGAGCTTTTGGGATATTAATATTCAGTTGCTCATCTTTATCATAATATTTTTATAATTTCTAGTTAGCTTATTTAATGACTTATTTCTTAGCTTCTTTTAACCACTTGTTTGAAAAAGTGCTTTTGTGTAACTTTTGGTGCTTGAGCCAACCTTTTCACAAGCTCATAAAAAGCTTATTAGTGAACCTCAGCTCTTGAACTTTAGTTTTTTGGAAAGCCCATCTAGCTGTCTCAAAGATCCAAGCTTAATTTTTTACTTCTAGCTTATTTAATAGGGCTGCAAGTAGCCTTTTGTTTGTCCCATTTCATGTGAACACTGAGCAATCAGTGTTTATAAGCTTTTTCACAAGCTCACACAGAGCTTATTAGTGGGTCTTAGTGTGAGATTCTTGGCTTTTTGGAAACCCCAATAAGCCAGCTTATTACATCCAGGCTTATTTTGAGCTTTGGAGCTTTTGCCCCTAGCTTAATCTAGCCTTAAAGATCTGTGCAGGCCTGTTTGGTAGATAGACTTAGAGTAATTGCTTATTTGCTTATTTTAAGCTTATTAGTGTGTTTCTCTGTGCTTTTTAGCTTAATATAAGTAGCTTTAGCTTGTTTGTATCTTATTTCACCTTTGGTTCCAACTGTGAAGTTTATTTGAGCTTGAATAATCAAAATAAGCCATAAGCTTAACTGTTTAGATAATAAGCTCAATAAACTGCTTATTTTTAAGTTCCAAAATTTTTGTTTTCATAAAAGTTGCTTATTATCAGTAGTTAAATAGGTTTATAAAAGAAAAATCACAAAAACATCATTTTAAAAATAGTGATAGCGTTTATTTAATAAAAATTAGCTTTTTAATTTTCTTTTTCAACTTATTATTAAGCACTTTCTGTTTTATAATTTTCTTAGCTTTACATCACCATAGGATATTTATAGAAAAATTTCAGAATTTTCTTAGTTTGTTTAGTATTTATTAGAATTTAAAATAGTTAAAAGTATTAAATAATTAATAATAAATAAATAAAAACATAAAAATATCTTTTCAGTTTTAAAATTAGTTTTATAATATTTTAGATTTTTCTAAGTTAAAATTTCATTTTCTAGGTTAATTTTATATTTTCTTGTATTTAAGTGTATTTTAAATAATTAATAAATAGTAATTAATTAATAATAAATAGATAAAAAGTGTAAAAATTTATTTTCAATTTTAAAATAAGTTTTATAATATTTTAGATTTTTCTAAGTCATAATTTCAATTTTCTAGCTTTATTTCATATTTTATTATATTTTAGGGTATTATTAAATAGTTAAAAATAGTTTTTAATTAATAAAAATTAAATAAATAGTTATAAAAATAATTTTAATTTTCCAATAATTTTCTTTTATTATTAGGATTATAAAAATATCACTTTCATATCCGTAGGTGTTTTATTCTTTTAAATTCACGTTTTATTTTGTACGTTTACGTAGAATTTAATAAACGTACGCGTTCACGTTTGTTTAATCTGATCGTTGTGTTTAATAGTTCTGTATCCAAATACAATTCCAATCAATCAGTAGTGTAATTATCCACCAAAATCTTTACAGATCATTATCCTTAGTGATCATTCGACATCTGAACGTTTTTAAGCACCATTAATCCTCCGTGGGACTTAACGACCCGGGAATCCACTAAATTCCAAGGGAAATTGCATTGATTTGAGGAAACACTATACTCCTCTGGACTTAATTGAATTGGTTTTAAACTGTTTGAATTTTATTACGGTTGACCATTCACAAGTGGTTGACTTGTGTAATAAACTTGACTGTTTGGAAGCGATCAAATTTTGGCGCCGCTGCCGGGGAGGCTTTAGCGTGTTTTAAACATTCTCAGACCCATACTTGCACATATACCACCTTTTGTAAACAGTTTTTGTAAAGTAATCAAAATCAAAAAGTTCATTAGCACTTTTCCTAAAGTGTTAACGACACTAAAAAAATATAAAACAACAAAACAATCGTAACGTTTTCTATTCTGTATTTTCTTTAAGGTAATTCTTAAAGAGGTACGATTTGGTTAAACGAGACGATACCAAAAATATTGTCCAAAAGTATTTAAACCCTTAGCACAAATCCATACTTACGTCTTTTTAGTGGTACTTAATAAATACATAAAATCAACCACCGCAAATCAAGGCGAACACCTACCAAGCTGGGGTGCGAACATTAATAAGTTCCCAATCTTAAAGATCAAAACTTACCTTTGTGTCCTTGTGATTTGGTGTACCTTTTTCAAAAAGCCATTTCATTTGTGATTATTGGTTTAAGTTCACTTGTCGTTTTGCCTCGCATTTGTTTTGAAAACCGATTTTTATACTTAGTGCATGCGCACGTTCTTCCGACTCCACAAGTCCACTTTCGAGCTTGTAAGTATTCCTCGTGAGCGTGAGGACGTTCGCTCCTTGACCGTGATCGAGGGCGTCTAGCACCACCACCGCAGTCGTAATGGCGAAGATAAGCCGATGAATGAGCTTCTCCAAGCACCCATCGAGGTTACGGAGATGCCATTGTTGTCCCGACCATCGTGGGTGATACCTTGAGCTCAAAACCGGATTGCTTAATCTTGTAACCAAAAGCCAATTTTATGGTTTTGAGCGGGACGACCCTCATGCACATATTCGATGGTTCAACAAGATTGCATCGACCATCAAATACAAGAATGTCCACATGAAGCAATTAAGCTTCTTGTTCCCATTCTCTTTAGAGGACAAGCCGGAATTGGCTTGAGAAACAACCCCTCGTTCCATTGAGACATGGGAGGATTTAGTCACTAAGTTTGTTAACAAATTCTATCCTCCATCCCGAACTACAAGTCTTAAGAATGAGATAATGAAATTCTCTCAAAGATTTGATGAATCATTCGGTGAGGCATGGGATCGTTACAAAGAGTTGCTCAAAGTGTCCACATCATGGTTTTACCGAGTTAATGCAAATGGATACTTTCTATAATGGTCTCGAACCAAACTAATCAAGACTCTTTAAATGCCTCCGGAGGTAATTTCTGAGCAAGACCACAAAAGAAGCCTTGCAAATCATAGAAAACAAGTCCTAGGTCCGCCCTTTCCGAACAAAGACATATCAATCTCGATCTAATGCGGGACCTTCTACTTCATCTCACGTGAGTACATCTAGCACCGATGCTAAGCTTGACAAACTCACGGATATTGTTCGACCTATGGTTCTTGCTAACCAAAGAAAGTCACTTTCACACGGACACCATCACATGGTGAAGTGAGGAAAGTCGAGGTCTGTGTTACTTGTGGTGGCCCTCATGCATACTACAAGCTGTAGTGCCACCGATAGTAGTCCTTTGAAGCCAATGTTGTGGCGGTAATTCACATCGGGAGGTAATCAATACCGTCCTCAAAATGAACCAAACTACCGTGCTAATACTTATCGGGGACCACCGGTTTTAACCGAATCCTAACATACAAAACCGAATCGAACCAACCTAGAATGAACCAAGGTTATCAAAACCAAGGTAATTTCTATCCAGGACCAAATCAAGGTTTCCAACATCAAGGGAACCTTAATCAAAACAATTTCAATCGAGGGAATCAATTTCAGGGAAATATGAATCCTAACCAAGGGAATTTTCAACAGCAAGGTCATAATCAAAACATACGGCCTCAAAATTTCCCTCCACCTCCTCCAGTATCAACATCTGATGAGCTTTTAAATCAATTCATGAAGTCTCAAGATGAAATGAACAGGTTTTTGGTCAGTCAGATCGCTGATCTAAAGAAATCTTTAAATGATCAACCCTCGGGCTCAGGAAAACTTCCTAGCAACACGATCGCTAACCCGAGGGGCGATGCAAAGGCGATCACAACCAGAAGTGGTGTTTCATATGATGGACCCGCTATTCCTACTACCTCTTCTTCTTCTCTCCCGAAGGTAGTGGAAAGTGAACCTGAGGCGACAAAGGGCAAAGAACTTCCTACTAATAACGGAGAAACCAACGATGTCCAACCTCAAGTTGTCCTGAAACCCAAGTCTAAGCAAGGAGTTGTTTTTGATTCAAGTGACATCCCGGTTGAAAACCAGAAATCCAAATCCTCTATTCCTTACCCATCTCGTTTAAATGAACAAAAGCTTAGTGAAAAAGCGGTCATCAAATGGACAAATTTTTCAAATTTTCCAAGAGCTACATTTGACATAAGCTTTGCGGATGCTATCATTCGATGCCCAGTTTGCATCAACTCTCAAACACATGTTAAGCAACAAGGAAAAAGCATTTGAGATGGCAAAACTCCTCTGAGCGAGCGCTCGTGAGTTATCTTGAAAAAGCTTCGATAAGCTTGGAGATCTGGAAAATTTCTCATCCTTGTGTATTTCGAGGAATGGTTGAATGCTTTGCCTTAGCAGATCTTGGTGCAAGCATTAACCTAATGCCTCATTCGATATGGAAGAAACTTTCTCTCCGGACCTTACTCCTACATGCATGACTCTCGACCTTGCGAGATCGTTCAATATCCGTCCTCTTGGCATTGCCGAGGATGTATTTGTGAAAGTAGGAAAGTTCCATTTTCCCGCTGACTTTGTAGTTGTTGATTTCGATGCTGATCCACGGGTTCCTCTCATTGTTGGACGAGGATTCCTAAGGACGGGCCATGCCCTTATCGATGTATTTGAGCATGAAATCACATTACGTGTGGGTGATGAAGCCGTTACCTTTAACCTCGATCAAACTTCGAGGTACTCCTCAAACTATGATGCTGAATCGGTTAACCGAATAGATATCATTGATGTTGCTTCAGAGGAGTATTCTCAAGAGTTTCTTGGTTATTCTCATAATTCTGTGAGTGGGGATCCCACCACATCTTCTCGACCTATCATTTCCGATCCTTCCCCTTCTCTCACTCCGTTTGAGGGAAGCGACTTCATCTTGGAAGAGATTGAAGCATACTTGTCTAGTGATTCGGTTTCATGGGAAATTGATCACGCTCCAATTGTTTGTCGAGGGGACATTCTTCTCCTTGAAAAGTTGCTCAATGATGATCCATCATCAATCTCTCACAAAAGTGATTCAATTCGGATGAGGTTAACAACAATGAGATTAATGACGGAGGAGATATTCTTTTTCATGAAAAGGTGTTAAATCAGGACACTTCTCCTCCTCTCCTTCCCGATGAACTTCATAACAAAGAAGTCAAGTCAGTTGAGAAAACTGAAGAATTTCCTGAGGTTGAACTTAAGGACTTACCACCTCATCTCGAGTATGCATTTCTTGAGGGTTATGATAAATTACCCGTCATAATTGCTCGAGATTTGAGTAAAGATGAAAAAACTGCTCTGATAAAGGTCTTGAAATCGCACAAGCAAGCAATTGCTTGGAAACTCTCCGACATTAAGGGTATTAACCACAGTTTTGTACTCACAAAATCTTGATGGAGGATGACTTCAAGCCAGATCCAACATCGAGACGAGTAAATCCAAAAATCCATGATGTTATTAAACAAGAGGTTCTTAAACTTCTTGATGCGGGATTAATTTACCGATCTCGAGATAGTCCTTGGGTTAGCCCAATTCATTGTGTTCCTAAAAGGGTGGCATAAGCTGTTGTCACAAATGAAAATAACGAGTTAATTCCAACTCGATTGGTTACGGGATGGCGCGTTTGCATTGACTATCGTAAGTTGAATGGCGCCACCGAAAAGACCATTTCCTCTACCCTTCATGGACCAAATGCTTGAGAGATTAGCGGGGAACAAATATTATTGTTTCCTCGATGGTTTCTCGGGTTATTTTGAGATCCCATTGATCCACAAGATCAAGAAAGACCACATTCACTTGCCCATACGGAACCTTTGCCTCTAGACGTATGCCTTTTGGCCTATGTAATGCTCCCGCACGTTCCAACGATGTATGATGGCCATATTCCACGACATGATCGGAAACAATGGAGGTGTTTATGGATGACTTCTCGGTCATTGGGGACTCGTTTCAAACATGTCTCTCCCATTTAGAAAAAATGCTCAAGCGGTGTGAAGACACCAATCTTTGTCTAAATTGGGAGAAGAGCCACTTTATGGTCAAAGAAGGCATAGTCCTTGGCCATAAAATTTCAAAAAACAGGATTGAGGTCGATAGAGCAAAAGTCGATGTTATTGCTAAATTACCTCGTCCTACTACCGTCAAAGGTATTAGGAGTTTTTAGGTCACGCCGGTTTTATCATGATTCATTCAAGATTTTCTAAAATCGCTGGCCTATGACCCATCTTCTTGAAAAGATGCTCCTTTTATCTTCTCACCGAGTGCATCGAAGCTTTTGAAACATTAAAGAAAAAGCTACGGAAGCACCATTCTAGTTGCCCATTGGGACTTGCCTTTTGAGCTCATGTGCGATGCAAGTGATTTTGCTATCGATAACGCTCAAATTGTGCATGTTTTTAGTAGCGTTATCCGTGCTTTTATGTGTGTTATTTGGTTATAATCATATGCTTTTAATGCTTAATCGTATAAAAGTCGTTTGCTAGTTCATTTGTAGGCAAGCGGGAAAGTGGAGAAAAGACGGAAAGAAGTAAAATCTGAAGATTTCTCCATATCTGAAGAATTCCGACCAAAGAAAGACTTGCGGAGTATATTCGAGATGGTAAAGTCATCAAGTTAGTGGTCCAAAGACTCAAGAATAAAGTTCAAGAAGGAAAGCGAGAAAGAAATGAAGAAAAGAAGCTTAAACGAAGAAATATTGGAAGCCTCGTTGTTCCCGACACACCTTCACCATTTGGCCATAACTTTTGGATACGGACTCCGTTTGACCCCCGCTCACGCCACGGAAAGCTAAGAGAAAGATCTACAAATTTGGCTTTTACCTTTTCTGTCGAAAGTCGAACGGATCGGTTGGGGCCCAACCGAATCGGTTACGCCTGTGACCTCTCCAAGTAATTTTAATGCATCCTTAAGTGCCATTAAGCCCCAAGTCCGATCATATGGCTCTAATAACTCCTAAACCTGCTACTTTATGACACTTTGTGCCCAAGAAACTTACTTGGTGGCTAAGGTGGCTTCTACCTATAAATAATACCATTTTGGTTAGTTTTGTGTGTAATTTTGCCTCCACCCTTAAGGACGAATTTCCACCAATTTATCTCTCCCAAAGACCACAAACCTCGCCATTTCCAGTGTGCTTGGTTAGAAGTTGTAGTTGATTGGAGGCTTGAAGGAGTGCTATAATCCTTCACCCTTGCCTAATGTAATGTTACTTTGGGTAAACTCTTGTTACTTTTATGATGTTGAATGCTATGATTCATGTTTGGTTCTTTGGTTGTGTTGATTATGTAATACTTCCTCCGTCCCAAATTATAAGTCCATTTTTGACTTTTTAAAGTCTTTTTCTTCCGACTTTGACCTTAATTATTTTTTTTCGTGTTATATAATACTTGATGAAAAGTATACAAATGAAAATGCATTTAAATCACATATCCATTTATATATTTTATAACAAGTATTATATAACGCTAAAAGAAATAATTAAAGTCAAAGTTGGTATAAAATGACTTTGCAAAAGTCAAAATGGACTTATAATTTGGGACGGAGGGAGTACTTGTTTATTTCATATGAGAACTTGTGATAAAAGGATGTTTGGATAAGTGTAGTGTTTGTTTGGAATATGTTGATAACATCATATTTGGTTGAATTGGAACTTGTTCTTGTTTATTGTTTTGGTTGATCATTGTTGAGTCTAATGTCGAAATATTCTTAACAATGGTTAGTTCCAATTCATTAATCGACAAATGATTTTGGTCTTGTACTTTGTGACGATTGTGCAAGAGAATTAATAAACATAACAAGTAAAGGTTTAATTTGGATTATGGCGAAAGGAATCTTTTGAATATGTGTTCTCATTATCTTTCAAGTAAATGGAACTTTACAAATTAATAACATCAAAGTCTATGGCGAAAGGATTCTTTGTTGTTGTTGGTATAAGGCTCATGACATGACCACTTGATTGAGGCTTATCGCATTTGATTTATAAAACACTAAACTATTATTATAGGTTCTATCTTTGATAATATGTTTTCCAAACTAAACATCCTAATATCCTTGTGATCATTTGTCTAAACATGTATGTTCTTTGTGTGCTTGTTCTTAGTGGTTTGATCCGTGACAATCATAACCGCGACCTTGATACGTGCTTGTTCTTATATTGCTTTTCTTGTTGGTTTGATATGTGACAATCATAACCATCAACTTGTTACTTGCTTAAACAAACAAACAATACTTGTAGTGCAACCAAGTCTCTTGGGACGACCTTGATTTACCATATACTATACTACAACTTGACTAGGGTATACTTGCCCGAATGTGTTCCTAGTTAACCGGTAATTCTTGCATACAAATTAAAACCCCGATGAACGCATCAAGTTTTTGGCGCCGCTGCCGGGGATTTGTTTTGCACTTCTTTGCTCGTTTGAATGTTTTCATGTTTGATAGATTGTTTGTTTGCTTGCTTGATAATTCCGGCATCGTCACATCAAGTTTTTGGCGCCGCTGCCGGGGACTTGCGTTTGTATTCTTGTGTTTGTTTGCTTGTTGAATTGATTGCTCTTGATGTTTGCTCATGAAGATTGCTTGAATGCTTGTCTTTTTCCAAATCTCTCATTTTTCAAAGTTGCTCAAATGATCTTTGCATCAAAATCAAGTTTTTGATGTTGGGATTTCGTTTCATGTGTTCTAAAATGTTCAATTCAATGATTGCTTTCTAAGTTGCTCGAAAAATGTTTGCGAAAAACCCACCAAACCACCGGATCACTCTAACGAATCGGTTGGCACTCCAACCGGATCGGTTGGAAGCCTCACTTAATAAAACCACTACAACCGATCGGTCACTACCCGTAACGGATCGGTTGTGTGTTAAAAAAAAAAAAAAAAAAAAAATCCATTTTGTGTGTTTCGTTTCGTAAGTTTTATGTTTTATATGTTATATGATCTCTTGCATGTCTCTATGTTATTTGTTTTGTTATTTTTGTTTATATTAGTTTCGTATTAATTTTGAATAAGATTATCTTGTTTTAGATTATCTTGTTTGATTTGCTTTACTTGATTAATTGTGTTTGCTTGCGTCTATGTGATTGTTATTTTTACGTAATCGTGCTTTTATTTGTTTATCGTATTTTGTTTTAAGTGTTGTTTTATGTTCGTGATAGTTAATATGTGTTTATGTGTTTTAATTACTTGTGTTTAGTTTTATGTTCGTAACCTTTTGTGTCCTTATTTTATTTTATCAATAAATGGTTTGAAATAAACCTTGTTTAAAAAAAAAAAAAAAAAATTTCCTTCAACCGATCGGTCATCGCCGTAACCGGTTCGGTTGGAAGGTTGGTCACGGTTGGTTCATTCCAACCGATCGGTCACTCCCGTAACGGATCGGTTGGACTATCTGTTTAAAAAAAAAAAAAAAAAAAAAAAATCCGTTTTATTTTTTGTTTTGTGTGTTGTGTTTAGATATAATAAGTTTAAATGTCTTTTGTTTTGCAAGAGTATCATTTCTTTTATTTGGTTTTCCATTTTAAATTTTGTCAATTTTAGTACATTGTAAATAAATAAGTACATGTGTTTTAAAATAAAAGTGTTTTGAACTTTGTGGGTATGTTCCTGAAACCCTCACGAGACTATAACTCGTCCCTCGGGCCACCGAGGGTTTAAAGGCTTGTTGCATGCGCTAAATGCAACCGTGATGCCTACGAAAGTGAGTTTTAGAATTTTACGCGTTTGTAGTTTAGTTTATTTTTGCATTGAATAAACTCTTGGAGGAAGGATTGGTTGGATCGTGAACCTTACACTCTTAATTGGACATGTTTGGTTGAAAGAGAAATCGATTGATCTCACACGCTTATGCTAGCCTTTGCTTAGCATCTTATCATTGGAGTTCGATCGCGATTTCTTTGGCCCGGAAGGTTTCGTTTATCTTTGATTTATTATTTCATTTTCCCTATCTTACATGCTTTGAAGTTTATTTTCATATTGAGGATTATGCTTAACTTAAGTGTGGGGAAAGTTAAATAAGAAAAGCGAAACTAGTTTTAAAAATCAAAATGTTTGGGCCAATTTTAATTTTGTGAACTTGTTTGCCCTTATGATCTAGTTGTTTTCACGCGTATAGGTTAATATATTAGAATAATCGGATCAACCTTTGGTGAAATCGGTAATTTTTGAAAAACTTGAGATGTGACCCGATTAATATTGCAATCCATTACGGGATCGATGACATTTGCTAGCACATATTATAGCCCTTCCCACTAAATTGTGAGGATTTGAGCTTATTTCTTATATAGCATACATCTTTTATGCTTGGATTTTTTGCTATGAGTGTCTTGGGTGATTTTATTTATTCTAGAACTTGTACTTGTAAATCCTTACGGACCGTAGTAGGATCACATTCGTGTGATATAAGTGTATTCGTGTGATAAAGAGGCAACATTAGGAATAAAACCAAATGGCCTTCATTTTACATCTAATGATATATTAGCTAACCACATCGGTTAGTTAACCACCCTTATATGGACCCATTTGTTAGTGCTCATCTTTAGCGCTAGATACCCTTAGCACACCCTCTGAGCCATCCTTTTCGTTTTTGTTTCATCCAGAAAAATACAAAATATTTCACTTTAAACCTTAGCCTACCCTTGTCAATGTCTAAATGGTTGGTTGCTAGTTGCTTGGTATGATTGGATTGTTTTGATGATTATGAGTTAGCCGCACTTTGCCATTCGTGTGTGCCATTCCGACAAAGGCGAAGAGTGCACCTTCTTATTTGTATTTTGTGGTGATGCTTATACGAAGTGTGGGGAGATGTGATGTATGAAGAAGAAGTGTTGAAAAAAAAAAAAAAGTGTTGAAAAAAAATATGAAAAAAAAAAAAAAAAAAAAAAATATATATGAGATGACAATGTGCTATATTATTAGGAAGATGAAGTATGTTTGAGATATTGATTAGCCAATGTGCTAAGACGTGATATATATATTTGGTGATCGATATGTGAAAAGAAGTTAGTAACTATAATCATTTTCAGGTTTGCGGTTTGTTTGGTGACTAGCAACATGGGTATTAGACTTGACTTTATTTTTCTTTTAACACCAATTTCATAAATAATCCCATGCCTTATCCATACCCTTTAATCACCCGAAGCCTGATGTTATAACCCGAATAAAAGCCCTCTTTAGATGTTTATACTTGGTGCTTACGCCACGTCGGTGGAGTTTTGTTTCTTGTACAAGCCTATGGTAATATTTAGATCATGGTGAGCAATATGGTGTACTATTCCTTAATACTATCCATCACTAAATAAAATGAGTGTTGAGTGAATTATACATCCGTTCCTTTTCGTGAGGTGCTTAGCCATGTTATCAGCGAGAGAATCCATGGGGTATTGTCAAACATCTCGCTTTTTCACCTCTAAAGCTTAAAATGATGAATCTTATCTCGTACTTGTACTTGGAAGATTTGCATCACATTTTCTAATCATATTTCATGCACCATGTGGGATTTATTTTCTTATTTCTAGATTTGCTTGAGGCAAGCAAAACCTTAAGTGTGGGGAGTTTGCGCTCATTTTCGCTTATTTTTGCTTATTTTATATATATTAAAAAAATTTAAAAAGTAAAAAAAAAAAACCCAAAAATATTTTAATTTTCTTTTCGTTTTGTCATTTAGGTTTGTAGTTTGATTTTTCTTTTCTTAGATTTGCTTGAGGGCAAGCAAAGTTTAAGTGTGGGGAATTTGACAACGCTCAGGTGTGCATGTTTTAGTAGCGTTATCCGTGCTTTTATGTGTGTTATTTGGTTATAATCATATGCTTTTAATGCTTAATCGTACAAAAGTCGTTTGCTAGTTCATTTGTAGCCAAGTACAGGGAAAGTGGAGAAAAGGCGGAAAAGAAGTAAAATCTGAAGATTTCTCCATATCTGAAGAATTCCGACCAAAGAAAGACTTGCGGAGTATATTCGAGATGGTAAAGTCATCAAGTTAGTGGTCCAAAGACTCAAGAATAAAGTTCAAGAAGGAAAGCGAAAGAAATGAAGAAAAAGCTTAAACGAAGAAATATTGGAAGCCTCGTTGTTCCCGACACACCTTCACCATTTTGGCCATAACTTTTGGATACGGACTCCGTTTGACCCCCATTCGCTGCCACGGAAAGCTAAGAGAAAGATCTACAAATTTGGCTTTTTACCTTTTCGTCATAAAGTCGCAACCGGATCGGTTGGGGCCCAACCAATCGGTTACGCTGGTCGACCTCTCCAGTAATTTTAATGCATCCTTAAGTGCCATTAAGCCCCAAGTCCGATCATATGGCTCTAATAACTCCTAAACCTGCTACTTTATGACACTTTGTGCCCAAGAAACTTACTTGGTGGCTAAGGGTGGCTTCTACCTATAAATAAGACCATTTTGGTTAGTTTTGTGTATGTAATTCTTGCCTCCACCCTTAAGGACGAATTTCCACCAATTTATCTCTCCCAAAGACCACAAACCTCGCCATTTTAAGTGTGCTTGGTTAGAAGTTGTAGTTGATTGGAGGCTTGAAGGAGTGCTATAATCCTTCACCCTTGCCTAATGTAATGTTACTTTGGGTAAACTCTTGTTACTTTTATGATGTTGAATGCTATGATTCATGTTTGGTTCTTTGGTTGTGTTGATTATGTAATACTTGTTTATTTCATATGAGAACTTGTGATAAAAGGATGTTTGGATAAGTGTAGTGTTTGTTTGGAATATGTTGATAACATCATATTTGGTTGAATTGGAACTTGTTCTTGTTTATTGTTTTGGTTGATCATTGTTGAGTCTAATGTCGAAATATTCTTAACAATGGTTAGTTCCAATTCATTAATCGACAAATGATTTTGGTCTTGTACTTTGTGACGATTGTGCAAGAGAATTAATAAACATAACAAGTAAAGGTTTAATTTGGATTATGGCGAAATGAATCTTTTGAATATGTGTTCTCATTATCTTTCAAGTAAATGGAACTTTACAAATTAATAACATCAAAGTCTATGGCGAAAGGGATTCTTTGTTGTTGTTGGTATAAGGCTCATGACATGACCACTTGATTGAGGCTTATGCACATTTGATTTATAAAACACTAAACTATTATTATAGGTTCTATCTTTGATAATATGTTTTCAAACTAAACATCCTAATATCCTTGTGATCATTTGTCTAAACATGTATGTTCTTTGTGTGCTTGTTCTTAGTGGTTTGATCCGTGACAATCATAACCACGACCTTGATACGTGCTTGTTCTTATATTGCTTTTCTTGTTGGTTTGATATGTGACAATCATAACCATCAACTTGTTACTTGCTTAAACAAACAAACAATACTTGTAGTGCAACCAAGTCTCTTGGGACGACCTTGATTTACCATATACTATACTACAACTTGACTAGGGTATACTTGCCCGAATGTGTTCCTAGTTAACCGGTAATTCTTGCATACAAATTAAAACCCCGATGAACGCATCACTATCGGTGCGATCCAGGGCAACGTGATCGAGCATTTTCGGCCTATCCACTACGCGAGTAAGACTATGGTCAAGCTCAAACCCATTACACCACCACGGAAAAGAGCTACTAGCCGTGGTGTATGCGTTTGAGAAGTTTCGGCCGTACTTAATCTTGACCAAATCGTGGTGTATACGGATCACTCGGCTCTCAAATATCTCTTTGCAAAACAAGATGCAAACCGAGATTGCTCCGTTGGGTTCTCCTCCGCAAGAATTTGATATCATTATACGTGATAAAAATGAGCTGAGAACACAGGTGGCGATCATCATGTCCGTTTAGAAAACCCTCACCAAGATGTTTTCGAGAAAAAGGAAATAAATGAAACATTTCCTCTCGAGACACTCAATGCGGTTTCTTTTCGTGGAAACTCTACTACCCCATGGTTTCTCGACTTTGCAAATTACCATGCGGGTAACTTCATAGTGAAAGGAATGTCGACCCAACGAAGAACAAATTCTTCAAAGATGTTAAACATTACTTACGACCCTACTTATTCAAAATCTGTGCAGATCAAGTCATCCGACGGTGTGTTTATGGACGAGGAAGCTATGGACATTCTCAAAGCTTGCCATCTTGGACCCACGGGGCCATCATAGTCCAAATTACACCGCCAAAAGGTGTTTGATTCCGGGTTTTATTGGCCCACGATTTACAAGGATGCCCACGAATTTGTCAAAGCATGTGACGCTTGTCAACGCCACGAAAATATCTCTCAAAGAAATGAAATGCCGCAAACGCCATTCAAGTGTGTGAGATCTTTGACATATGGGGCATTGACTTTATGGGGCCATTTCCATCATCTCGAGAAACAAATACATACTTGTGGTGTTGACTATTTGTCAAAATGGGTTGAAGCGAAAGCTTTACCTACCAACGATGCCCGAGTTGTTGTGAAATTCTTAAAATCTCTTTTGCTAGGTTTGGAACTCCACGAGCTATAATCGGTGATCGTGGTACGCATTTTGCAATGACCGGTTTGAAAGAGTCATGCAAAAGTATGGTGTAACTCACCGTCTCTCTCGCATACCACCCCCAAACAAGTGGGCAAGTGGAAGTTTCAACCGTGGTATAAAAAGAATTCTTGAAAGGACAAGATGGCGAAACCGTGCATCTGGTCGGATAAACTAGATGACGACTGGGCCTTCCGTGCAATTTTATAAAACACCCATCGGTGTACTCCATACAAGCTAGTGTACGGAAAGGCGTGTCATCTGCCGATTGAGCTTGAGCACAAAGCATCTTGGGCCTTAAAACATGCCAATTTCGATATTCAGACGGTGGTGATCACGTAAAAGTTCAAATGAATGAATTAAATGAACTCCGTGATCAAGCATACGAGAACTCTTTGATCTACAAACAAAAAACAAAGAAGATTCATGACTCCAAATCAAGAACCGCGTTTTCAACGTCGGTGATCGAGTCCTTCTTTTCAATTCAAGATTGAAGATTTTCTCGGAAAACTAAAATCCCACTGTCCGGACCATTCACCATTACTAAAGTATTTCCTTATGGAACCATTGAGTTATCTCAACCCGATGGTCCAAATTTTAAAGTGAATGGTCATCGATTAAAACACTATTTTGAGAGGACATTCCACCCATGGTTGTCCCGGATCTACAAACTTTCCCCATGAACCAATAAATGCGGGATCGAGTCAAGCTAGCGACTCGGTAATCAAAAAAGAGAGCACACCACATGGGTTTTCACCGTGAGTACCACCCTAGTGTGGGGAGTTGCCCCGTTGTTGTATATAAGTTTTAAGTTTTAAAAAAAAAAATGTGTATATATCAAAAATAAAATAATGGTAGTAATATTTCCTTTTACGTTCTATGTTTCGGCATAATCACTGGTACTTTGAATATTGAGGGCAATATTCATTTCTAGTGTGGGGAATTCTCACGAATTTTATCATGTAATTATACCACCCAATTCCCCATTTTGGCAAAAAAAAAAAAAAAAAAAAAAATTGGAGTAAGTGTTTTGCACTTACTAAGCAAATGGTAATCGATCCGCCATGTCTAATAAACTAAAGGATTGGCTAATCCAGAGCAAACGGCTCTTGGTAAAGATATCTCAAATCCGTTTATGGCTTGCAATTTGCCCAAAATTGTATGGTGTTCAGCTCACTATATCTTTAATTAGTGAAAAGTTGGCTAGCCCGCAAGTTTATGGCTTGTGGTAAAGGCAGTTGGAAAACCATAATTGGTAATCGACTCACTAAAGACATTTTATCTAAGAGTTGGTGTGACACCCCAACCCGAAAAGGGTAAAAGTGTCACAGTATGGTGTCATATCAGAACATACATAATGAACATAAATCAAACAGCGGAAGCCTTATATTAAATCTCAAAAGAATTCAAGTCAACAAGACTTATCAATACATAAATACAAAAGGAAAAACTCCGAAATTAAAATATAGTAACAAAATCAAATGAAGTCTAAGATGACTAGGCATGGTCTCTATATCACTCATCTCTCAAACCCAAACAATCCCC
The DNA here is from genome assembly GCA_022545495.1 of Chrysanthemum lavandulifolium. Classification (NCBI taxonomy): domain Eukaryota; kingdom Viridiplantae; phylum Streptophyta; class Magnoliopsida; order Asterales; family Asteraceae; genus Chrysanthemum; species Chrysanthemum lavandulifolium. The sequence goes on along the minus strand of CM040245.1, from coordinate 245,327,318 downwards.
GACTCCTAGCTTATGTACCGCCAGAGAAAAGAAATGCGGTGAGCTTAAAAGCCCGGTGAGCAGATATAACGATACAATAATAATAAACCGAATCGAGAACAAGGTAAGGAAGGTCACCAATAAACTGGTATATCAAAGGAACAGAGTAGGTAAATGAAACATAGGAAAAGGGTCGATTATCCACCACGAGCCAACAAAACAAATCAAATCAAATCATATATCCATAGTAACTGCAGTAACCAATAGTAACCATAGCGAGATATACAGACATGGAGTGATCGGCTCCAGATTGTGAAGACGCGTATTGCACACTGACATCATTCACCGGACAAATCATAATATATCGATAACGTAACAAATCTAGGATGCATCCATACGCCCCGCAGACAAATAGTGGCCATACAATATATATCGAGCTCATAATCGATAACGAGAAAGGGACGGTGTGTAACATCACTCAGACACACTAGAGTCATGCCATTGGTGCATCAATGACACGGACATGGAACCCCACGCCTAGTGATAGCTCGGGTCTCAAATCGGCGTGTCAAGGCAAGGTCATATCAAAAGGATTCATATCAAAGGTTCATATCAAAGTCTATAGCAAAGTTCATAATCAAAGTGCATATCAAAGGTTCATAATCGGAAGGTTCATATCGGTGGTTCACATTAAATGTTCACATAGGAGATTCAATCAAAGGAGCATAGCAAAGTTATAGGGAAGCCCTAATAAGAAGGCTCAGAGCAAAGGATAACAGTTCAAAACCAGTATCAAAAGATGTAACGAATCATGAGAAACCCCTACTGAAAAGGGATAGAATATCTGTACCTTAACGCCAATGAAAGGAAAGCAAACGAATGAATGAACACGAAGACACAACGTCAAGTCTCCTTCAACGAATCTACATGGATTACGATTGGTTTAATACTTATTAGCTCATTTAAGTCATAACGGATTAATCGTATTAATATTTTTAGAGTTATTAAGTGTATTCTCATTTTAGTAATAAACCGAATTAAATTACTTTAGGCCGATAATCATTAATTAGCCAAACTTAGGGATTACAAATGATAAATGGTAGATTTAAAGGTTTAATACGACGATATAGCAAAGTTAGAGGTTAAATATGATAGATTTCAAAGATTAAGGTCAAAAGTGACAACTTGACAAATTTTAGGGTTTGCATGCGCCATTACCAAAGTCTAAGGTTTAAAAATGCAAAATAACTAAAGATTTTGATTTACAATAAAAAAATCCTATACGTTAAATGAAATAAAAAAAAATGCTTCAATATCTTATCGAGCCATATTTAGGCTTGCTCGCGGTCCACATGGCTAACATTTACGACCAAGTAAATATACATTATCGTTAACCCCCGACTCGACTCTCCCGTCACACTTTCAAAACACCAAACGACCCAACAGTTTTTCCCGCGATCACCCTCGAAAACACCTCATTTAACCCATTATAATTATTTTAATTTGACACAAGGTAAGTGAAAGGGATGTATGGCGTGTGCATGGTGGGTCGTGTACATGGGTTTAAAACCGATTGATGCATGGTCGAATAACATGTTCATTCCCTTACATATTAACGTGATTTTAGTACATGACTTCATGCAACACTTCATGGGTTCAAGTTATGATATCATGTGGCAAACTTGTGATTTTATGTGACTGTTACCATATCAGTTCATGTGACAAAGGAAATCAAAACAGAAGTATATAGGTCTTGAGATAGCATGTACATTCTATTTAATCTTAAGGTGATCCCATGAGCCTTTTGACATATTCAGTCACATAACGAGAGGGAAATCAAAACAAGAGTGTTTATGGGTTGAATAACATGCATGGCCTACTCCCTTAGATAGATTACATGATTCCATGTACCACTTATATGGTTTAATATGACAACAATAACGTGAGATGACATGCGAGATATGGTCGAACAGATTTAAAAGGCTGGTTTAACATGTGGGTCGAATGGTTAGTATTCTGTTTGTGATTTCATAAGACTCTTTTATATTATATAGTGATTGTATTGATTCATACATGCATTCACATGTGAGATCCTGACGAAAAAAAAATTAAGGAAAACAAAGAAGAAGACATGGAGACAAGTTGAGATTTACCAACCCTTGATGTCGGTGAAAAGAAAACAAGGAACCGATCGAGATGAATCAAACCACGACAATGACTACGACCAAGCGACCTTCAAAACCCTCGAACCCAAGACACCTCCACGTATGGATTCTAGTTACCCACCCACGATCACGGGCCTTCCGAACAACGAACGAATCTCCTGTTAGCTTCCTTTTTGATCGACTGAAAGTGGGAAAAAAAAGAAGAAAATATGTAGCAGTCGTGGTTTTTATGATAGGGTTTTTGAGAAGTTGAAATTTTGTGATATTGGTTTTTGTGACAAAAGTTTGTGGGATCCGGTTCTTTTAATATTGTCGCTTAGGAGGATCATCCAAAATGGGAAGTGCTTAAATTAAGGAGAAATTGATGGAAGCTTTCTATAGTTATGTAAATCACGAATTTAGTCTCATTCATCGACTCGATATATTGTGTGTGCCTTTAAAGTTTCGCCTAGGGATGATAAGAGAAAACGCGACACGACTAAATGTGTAGGAGCGTAAATTTTATTTTCATTGTACTTTTATTTTTTATTTTTTTTCGGATGTTAACGATATAATTATTTAAGTTATGGTCGTAATGTATACGTTTAATATTTAGCGTCTATCAAAAGTTCGAGATTGAAGGGTATTTTGGTATTTTAACGCGTTTCGAAATGTGGGTTTTACAACTCTCCTCCTCTAAAAGAAAATTTTCGTCCTCGAAAATTGAAGTGAACACGAATGAAAACAACGGAGACATACATGCTTACAACGAAATGAGAGTAACAGAGATCAAACGGTAGGAACTTTACAGAGATGAACGTTTGCCGAGAATTTAAACGTATCAAATCGCATCACGATGAAGGTAGATTAAACGTGCAGGCAGAATGATCCCAAGGTCTTGCTAACTCAGACAATCTTAATCGGTGCGAAATTTAAGTCGTAGAGGCACTCGAGACATCCTATGATCACAATGAGGTACGTCATATGATGTAAGTATTATTACGTTGGCTGGCGTCATAATACCAGCATCATATGAGTATACCTTCATGATGACCATACTTTATCTCGAGTCGTGAAAATCAATCCTATCAACCACCTAACGGTCCATTCTACATCTTAGTGTTGGTCCGAAACAATCATCACTAACGGATTCGAAATCAGAGAAGCAGAACATATAAGGAACGTAACGGAACAAAGCGAGTACCATCGAACTAAAAGCGTCAGAAATAGCATCAGGTCTTCCACAGTTCGTCAAATCTTAAAAACAAAACAATCATACAACATACACAGAATTTATACTGAACGGAAAATCATCCAAAAGAGCATGATTTATTCAAGGGATTTAGAACACAACGCGAGGTCGTAGTAACACCGAAGAATCATGCCCTAGGAATCCGTCATCCAAACGCACCCAATCATATGAAGCAGATAATCTCCTCAGCATCTCAACGGTTGGACTGTTGACCACAATATGCCCGAATATTGGTAGTAGTTTCACCGCATGACTAAATTACGCCGGTCATACTTCTTCTGCTCATACGTCTTCCAAGTATCCACCAGTTGAATCTCGTCTCCGTCTTTGCGCCTCTGGTTGATTCGTCCAGCTCCCTCCAGCAGCATCTTGATGTCCATTGCAGTCGGGTGCGGCTTCTGCTTCACGACCCTTTCCAGCTCAGAAAATGCTGCAGCAACTCAGGATCGGTATCGTCACCTTCGACTCCACGAGTAGTCTCCATCTAAACGATCAATACAAGAATGCGCGAAGATAGAAAAACAAAACGCGAAAAGTAGAAGGTTGAATCAGCGAAGACAAAAGAACATCGAAGTCAAACCTGGACAAAATCAAAAGAATCAGAAAAGATCGAAACAAACGGAAGCCTAATGTCTACCCAAGACCTCACAGGTCAAACCTAAGCTCTACGGGTCAAATCCTAGGGTCCATATGTCACGTGTCCCGACTACAAGTCATAAACACAGGCTCGATACCATAATTGTAACACCCCAACCCGAAAGGGTAAAAGTGTCACGAGATGGTGTCATATCGAACATACATAATGAACATAAATCAAGCAGTGGAAGCCTTATATTAAATCTCAAAAGAATTCAAGTCAACAAGACTTATCAATACATAAATACAAAAGGAAAAACTCCGAAATTAAAAATATAGTAACAAAATCAAATGAAGTCTAAGATGACTAGGCATGGTCTCTATATCACTCATCTCTCAAACCTAAACAATCCCGACTCCTAGCTTATGTACCGCCGCAGGAAAAGAAATGCGGTGAGCTTAAAAAGCCAGGTGAGCAGATATAACGATACAATAATAATAAACCGAATCGAGAACAAGGTAAGGAAGGTCACCAATAAACTGGTATATCAAAGGAGCAGAGTAGGGTAAATGAAACATAGGAAAAGGGTCGGTTATCCACCACGAGCCAACAAAACAAATCAAATCAAATCATATATCCATAGTAGCTGCAGTAACCAATAGTAACCATAGCGGATATAATGAGACATGGGTGATCGGCTCCAGATTGTGAAGACGCGTATTGTACACACGACATCATTCACCGACAAATCATAATATATCGATAATGAACAAATCTAGGATGCATCCATATGCCCCCGCAGACAAATAGTGGCCATACAATATATATCGAGCTCATAATCGATAATGAAAGGGACGGTGTGTAACATCACTCAGACACACCGGAGTCATGCCATTGGTGCATCAATGACACGGACATGGAACCCCACGCCTAGTGATAGCTCGGGTCTCAAACCGATGTGTCAAGGCAAGGTCATATCAAAAGGATTCATATCAAAGTTCATATCAAAGTCTATAGCAAAGTTCATAATCAAAGTGCATATCAAAGGTTCATAATCAGAAGGTTCATATCAGTGGTTCACATTAACCAGTTCACATAGGAGATTCAATCAAAGGGAGCATAGCAAAGTTATAGGGAAGCCCTAATAAGAAGGATCAGAGCAAAGGATAACAGTTCAAAACCAGTATCAAAAGACCTTAGAGATATTTAGCTTTGATCTTATGATGCCATTTAAGACTTTACTATTTCAGATTATTTCTATTGGAGTTTATTTTCCTTTGGGACCTATGTATTGAAGTCATGTTGACTTGAATTATTTCAGCATTTATGTTAAGACTTCTTTTGGATATTTATGTTTGCTTTGATATGTCACCATTATTTGTGATTCCTTTACCCTTGTCGGGTCGGGGCGTTACAATTTAACTATTTATTTATGAGTATAAAAAATATTGTATTATTGTTTGGAAAAATAGAAAAATATAAAAGCCACTTGATTTGAATAAATAATATTTAAAGACTATTTCAAAGTTTATGTATTAGACCTTTTCTTGACAGTCTTGCATTATCTGTATATGTCTTACTAGTTATAAATTAGTACTGCAATTTATCATATTTTCAAACACAACGATTTCAGGGAGGTTGGGAGCTCGATGAATCAGTCGAAGAAGATGCTACATCAGAGTGCTTCAAAGAAGCCGGTGTTGTTGGAATAGTGGAGGTTAGGAAAATGTTTTATATTTAATGTATAAAAATAGTAAATGTTTTAGTTTACTAATATAAAGTTCTATGATGTATAATTCTGTGTGAGTTAGGAAAATGGTGTTTTAAGAGAAAAGCTGAGGAATATATCATGAAGGCGGATTGCTTTACCTGTGACGTTAGTGTATCCATGCTTCATGTGGCTAAAGGTCAAGAAACCAAAGGTCTATAGCCCCCAATGGTGGCTAAATTGGGCACTTGGGGTTCTTGGAATGGGCTTAAGTGGGGTTATTGATTGCAGTCGGGGTTTATGTCATTATTGATAATGGAATCAAGTTTAATTCCTTTGAGCCATAGTAATTTATGTGTGTAAAATTGTCTAATTTGAACTTTCACCATTTCTTATCGCAATTCTATGTAATCATTTGTTTGAGGATACAGTCGGGGCAGCAATATTTGTTCAACGACATTCTATTTAGTATGTAATAAGTTCAGCCATTTAATTCTCAAGCATGCAACAAAAAACAAAAAATATGTTGCTAAAATCATAGTTTGTATTGGTCAAGTATTTTGAGCTACTAAAGTTGTATTTAAAGGTTTATTAATATGTTATTGACGGTGAAAAATAAAAGGTATATACTTTATTTTGATAGATTAAGGGGTCGTTGGGTTTAAATAGAGGAATAGGAAGAAAGGTAAAGAGAATGATAAGAAATGTAATTAGTATTGCATTAGCCTTTGCTTTCACTTGGTTCTATACTCTACTTTATTAGTCTTTCATCATACATTTTATGATATTTACACTCATCTATATGATATTTTTACTCATTTTGGTTTGCCTTTAGTCTTTCAAGATACATTTTAATGATATCGTAGTCATCTATATGACGTTTACACTCATTTTGGTTTGACTAGAGGTCAAACCGTACACTCATTTTCGCTTTGAGAGTATTCACCGACAAGACCGACTATATCCAATTTACACAAGTTGTAATTATGTCAAAAGTGTGATTTGGTCATATATTCGTATATGTGCCTTAAGATACTTTCAAGTTCAATTACAATTGATAGATGAATAAATCATGGTGATTTGTCCAATCCGAACATATTAGTTTTTAGTCACACATCATTTAGTAAATTAGCGTACACAAACGTTCTTCAATAGGCCAACAAAATCAATAAGCGAAGAACTAATGTTTAACGCCGTGCAACGCTTATTCCCATGGTTCTGTATGACTTTAGGTTATATTTCCAACTTAATATTCGATAATTTGACATCCCTCTCAGTTTCTAGAGTAGCTATAGAATCCATAAGTTATTAGTTATCCCATTTTAGAAAGTGACTTATTTGTAATTAATCAACATTAGTAATTACGCTAGAGTGTTAAGATGATACGTTGTCTAAACAATGTAACGACTTATTTAATCAACTATGAGATAACAAAAGCGAATCATGATACGTTGTCTAAAATGATTTACCATGAGATAACAAAAGCGAATCAAGTGATTTAATCAACTACCTACACAAGTGAACTACTTATTTATAATATGTACATTAACGTCACTTTACCAAAAAAATGGGTATGTAACCATAGTGGCTTACAATGTTCGATGAGTAGATATTAACAAAATCAAGTATCATAGTACCAACCATTTAGCTATGAAATTTTAGACACAATCGGTGCATCACACGGGTTGAATAAAGCCTCGTATTCTAGAATTTTCGAGCAATTATATTTAATGCATTATTGTTTGATACATTTCATTAGCTATATATTGTAGTAATAGTTTAAAGTTAGTATTTTTCTTCTAGCAGTCTTGGTGCCTTGCATGAATAGTAGTTAACATTGTTGCGCTTTAGTAGAAATTATGAGCAAAGTAAGTAGCAATCTATAATCTATTTATATAGTTGTATCAAATTCTTTTGCGGCCTTCTGACATGAGAGACATCCTTACTAACCACTATAACATTTTAGCAATTAAAAATGTACAAATTATGCATGTCTGGTATTTATCAACATGTCTTTATCCTCTAGAATCCGTAACGTTAGCAAAGGGGGCCTCAAATTTGAAAATGGTTTGCCAAAGGAATCAGGTAAAGTTTGTTGTTGTATTATAACAAGGAATATGATGATCAAATTAATTTGGCAATTTTCAGATGGAAAAAGGAATAAAGAAAATGATATCTGATTTATACAACTGCATCGAGCAAACTTATTAGTTCTAAATAATTTTATCTGCCTTTTAATTAAGTTTGATATTGGTTCTGTCGATATATACAACCTCTACAAGAAAAAGTAGTTTTAGTGACGAGAATTTTTTCTGGTCACTATTTAGATGAAAATAGTGACGATATAATTTTTCGTCATTATTTTTGGTCTATCACTCTATTGGTAGAAAGTCAGTGACGAAACTTATAAATCGTCACTATTTAGTCACTAAATTACATGAATAGTGACGAGAAATTTCGTCATTAGGTATTAGTGACTAAATTTTGGTCACTATTTCATATATTGCTAATTCTATAAAATGGTTAAGAATAAGGGCATTTAGATATATAGAACATATATAGAACATGACCCAAAAACATATACATGTAAGTAAGTCATTGTACGGGAGCAGATAGATGTGACAAGGGTGTTTGACAACATTTTACTAACTATGTTATGCAGCTGTACCACTACAAGAAAAAACACCTATAGTGACAAAATATTAGTGACGAAGTTTATTTTTGTCATTAAAAAGACCATATAGTGACGAGAAAAAAAATTGTCACTTCATTTTGGTTATAGGGAAAACTATAGTGACGAAACTTTTAGGTTGTCACTAAAGGACTATTAAACTTGTGTTTTAGACATTTTGTTGTTTATATTAGCCATGAAATGTAGCGAATACATTTTTGTCACTATTATAAGTGTTAGTGACGAGACTTGTTTGTCATAAAAATTATACAATACAAGTTTAATGACGAAACTATTCGTCACTCACATGAAAAATACTGTACATGATTTTTTATTTTGTTATCTTACACTTAAAAAGTACAGGGACTTAAATTGACAATATCCTTAACTATTTGAAAACAAACACACAACACGCGTTACTATCATTTTGTTTTTAGAACTTTTTCCCTCCCATTTTTACACACACAATGAACATCCACCATAAAAATAATTCTTCTCCAAAGTTTCACACAGTAGAACACACAGTAGCACCATTCCGCCATGGCTAACATCTTTCGAATCTCGTTTTCTCTATTTTGCCCTAATTTTTTCGGAGGTTATATCTAATCCCTAATTTGCCCTAATTTTTGTATATTCGTTGAATAATCCGTTTGTGTTTGTGTTTATTGATGATTTGATTGTGTATCCGTGTCTAGGAACCTTAGATATAGACACTTGCACTCGATTATGACCTAACTTTTATAAGGTATAGGGCTAAAATTGTGGTTATTTTATTGCTGATTTGAGTTTAGAATATTTAGGTTTAGTGGATCCAAATATTTCAAATTAAAATATAGAAGCAATGATTAATATAGAAGTGATGATTGATAATGTAAACGAAAGGCATATCAACAAAAACCTTAGAACAAAAGATAACGCATTCAAAACAAAGTAAAAATACTGGAAATACCTTTATGTCAGCAAAGCAAAATGAGTTTTCAAAGTGAAATAGAACAATCTTCAACCTGCAAAGCATAGCACCTCAAATTCAACAATGTTTGAAACGTAAAGCTATACTAATATGAAAATTCTTCAATTAAAAATCTACGAATGCACATAACAACATGAATGTGATTTCAGTCAAAAAAAATTTCTAGGGTTTTGCCATAACACAATTAAATTGAACATATTAAAACAAATCTATTATAAGTTGAATCGAAACAAAATAGATATAACATGTTATTTAAATCAAAACCCTAAAACAAATTGAATTATGAGCCACTTACTAATTCTTCGAAATGGACAACATAGAAATCAAAACCAATTCTAATGTAACAAAACCAATCATTTTACCCAAATTTCCCCAATTTTCCCCCAATACTAAAATTATTAGGGTTTCATTCAAAATACATTATAATTCGAATTAATTAGGGCTTTAATAATTTATTAACATATTGTAATTAATCAGATAAAAAGAGCATATGCAACAAACAATTCGAAACGAAATTGAAACAAAATTGAAACGAAATGGGAAAAAGGAGATAACTTACAGATTTAAAAAATAACAAAATCAAAATGGGCTGGCAAATCAACATCTCTATCAATCGGTTTACAAAAATAGTTGACACGAAACTTAAGGAGGAAGTGACTGTTTTGATTTTCATCATCAAAAGATTTTTTTATTTTATTTATGGAAACAGATTTGTGTATTATTTCTTTTACACGTATGGAGGAAGAATAGAACGCAAGGAGTATGGGAAGTGTGTAGAGGAAGTGTGTAGAGGAAGGGTACTACAATATTGGTGCACCAGAAGAGTTGTACCATGACTCTAAATATGGTATGACACGTATAAGCATTAAACGAATTTTTAATGCTTGGTGCTTAGAAGGGCTTGTACAAAAGCTTATTTTATTAGATAAAATAGATTATTCATTCACACCAAGCAAATACTTTTACTCAACTGGTTGCATTCAGCCAAAGACTTCCATCGGTAAATATTTCTATTCTCCAATCTATTACTTTTTGTTGTTGTTGTTGTTGTTGCATATCTTATAGTAACTCATTTTCATTTTGAAAGTTTTTAATTATTCGATCTAATGCACTAAACAACTTATTAATATTATTTTAAAAACGAAGCAAAAAGTATTATATATTGCCATTTTTTTTTATGTCAAATAGTTACTGAGTAGTTGACCTCGGGTGGTTATACGTAAGTTTGGGTTTTGTGCTTGGATTGTTGGGTGTCATATTCGTAAGTTTGGTAGGATCATATCATTTGTAGTTTTAGGGTCATCCGTCGAAGTTACCATTTTATCTCAAAAGAAAAAAGATATTTCAAGTCCAATATTTCAAAAGTTTTTTAGACCAGAATTTTATATTGTATAAATATGAACAATAATCAGTAAATAGTATTACAAGATTGAATTGCAAACTCACACATTTTTGTTTTTGAAATGCAATCTTTCAAGCTTTTCTTATATAAAATTGTCTAACATATATAAGCAAATAGCATGTATTTCCGCTCACACGTTACGTGGTATAACACAAAAGCACTCGCATGTTTGATTCTTCTTGGTCATGGATTCTTGGTATTAATTTAGTGTTTCATCTCTTTAGTATTTTTAGTCATTCGATGATCTTTATGCAATCGATCTCATTGTTGATAATGGCTACTAGGTCCATTCCTCATCGGTGGAAATATGATGTCTTTGTAAGTTTTAGAGGCGAAGATATCCGAAAAACTTCATGGATCACATGTTCAATGATTTCAAGCAAAAAGGGATTCATGCATTTAGAGATGATAACGATTTGCCTAGAGGAGAATACATTTCCCCTCAACTATACAAAGCCATTGAAGAATTGAGGTTTTTGATAGTTATCTTCCCCAAACATTATGCTTCTTCATCATGGTGTTTGAGGGAACTTGTCAAAATACTTGAGTGCATGAAAATGGGAAAGCCTAAACATGAGGTTCGGATTATCTTTTATGATGTTAAACCTAATGTTTATATTAGCCACGAAATGTAGTGACGAATACATTTTTGTCACTATTATAAGTGTTAGTGACGAGACTTGTTTGTCATAAAAATTATACAATACAAGTTTAATGACGAAACTATTCGTCACTCACATGAAAAATAGTGTACATAATTTTTTATTTTGTTATCTTACACTTAAAAAGTACAAGGACTTAAATTGACAATATCCTTAACTATTTGAAAACAAACACACAATACACGTTACTATCATTTCGAATCTCGTTACTATCAGAACTTTTCCCCTCCCATTTTTACGCACACACAATGATCATCCACCATAAAAATCATTCTTCTCCAAAGTTTCACACAGTAGAACACACAGTAGCACCATTCCGCCATGGCTAACATCTTTCGAATCTCGTTTTGTCTATTTTGCCCTAATTTTTTCGGAGGTTATATCTAATCCCTAATTTTTGTATATTCGTTGAATAATCCGTTTGTGTTTGTGTTTATTGATGATATGATTGTTTATCCGTGTCTAGGAACATTAGATATAGACACTTGCACTCGATTATGACCTAACTTTTTATAAGGTATAGGGCTAAAATTGTGGTTATTTTATTGCTGATTTGGGTTTAGAATGTTTAGGTTTAGCGGATTAGAATTTGATGAGTTTAGAATGTTTAGGTTTAGCGGATTAGAATTTGATGAGTTTAGAATGTTTAGGTTTAGTGGATCCAAATATTGCAAATTAAAACATTGCATACCAACTGTTTGATAAAATGTCTAGCAACACTTTACATGCATATTTTGTTTTGTAGAGGATAAATGATAGAAATGGTGCTCGTTGAAATGCTCGAGTGGAAATCAACTCTTTTGGTATACACTCATGTTCCTCTTTAATTGAGGATATATATTGAATAATATATGCATCTTAATATTTGTATGCTTTAGTGGGTTGTTAGGATAAGAGCTAAAGTAAACTCGTAAAAAAGGGAATCGGCGTGGTTTTTACATTAACTATATCTCGATCATGGTTTTTACATAAGATTTTCTTCTTTCACTATGTTAGGTGCATTTGCTCATGGATTCACATATCCCCGACACCCCGTTACTTGCTGTTGCATTGACAGTTTGACACTCAAGATTTACTGGTATATTTTTATATTTCACACCAATTTGGTGGTTGTTATATTTATAATTCTTAAAGTCTATTATTGGTTAGTTTGTTCTTGCATTTACATATTTTTTATATTGCAACATTATTGTATTCTCAGCTGATATCATCTGTTTATCTGATACGGTTTTTTGTATTTTTGTTCAGGCAAAAAGAAGAAAAGTGCCTGGACTGCTTGTAAAGTCACGTGCTGTGAGAAATCAATTTGATCACGAATAGGGAAAGAACGAGCATCAGGTATCTATAATATATTAGTTTTGTGTTCTTAATCGATGCCATCTTTTTGTTTGTTGATTTCCATGAGCTTTTTGTATCTTAAAGATGACAAAATTTGTTGTATTTGGTACCTGAAAAGTAAACTACTTTCTATGAAAATTTGACCCTATACCATTAGATTATCGAAATTACTTTGTTCTTATACGAGTAAACAGACAAGGGTCCTTGTTGAGGGAAGTTGAAACTTTTTTGCTTTGGACTTTTACTGTGGCCATCAAGGTGTTCACCCAACAGCGAACACCATACCACTAGGCCACCTTGGAAGTTTATGCTTAGTTGATGAAGTTATTTAAACTTTGAAATGCTAATAAGCTCATTTTTAATGGCGTTTGAGCTAATCAACTTAAGTAAGCTATAAGCCCTGGGGGATAAGTTCATAAGCCATACAAAGGGAGCTTATTGGCTTTTCAGATTTTCAACCAGTTCGTAAATAAGCTAAAACAAGCACTCCCAACCTGCGACTACAATGTCACACTGTATCCAATCCTTGATGGCAGTCTAAACCACTCTCGAGTTTCCCTACAGTTACTACTTGCATAAACCCACCTTGTTAAGACACTTTCAACTTAATTTGTCCCATTGTCAATACCATGCTTGTCGTATAAGGTTATTAAGGTTTAGTTCTGCTTGGTTCGCTCCTGTTAACCTTCTCTGTTTACATCTTTTTGTTTTGATCAATTAATAAATAAGTACCACTATACAGGGATATGATATGAACTATATAGTCAATGTAGCGAAAATTTAATCAAACATGCTAAAAGTTCCCTATCAAATCATTTTCAGTGGCCCTAGTGAATTATCGTCTATGCAATAGGACTTCGGGAGGTTTAAAAAGAGTTTTTTACTTAACCCTTTCCTGTGTCGCATTGTCTAGTAGACGTGGAACACTAAAGAAGTAGATGTCTATAACGAGTGGCTCACATTCTATTGTGTCTTATATACCCGTATATATGAGACTCTGTTGTAAGCCATTTTATTCCTGTATAGTTAAGATGCTGTCCAAATAGGAATTAGGTTGCTTATTTTCTCGATATTCCTGATTTGCCGGATTTTATTTTGCTTTGGCTACAACATTACCGCGGAATCGCTGTATAGTTCCTTACTGAAGTGAAGTGGTAAGGATGGTTACTTCCTAGGTGACCAGTTAAGTTATTAAAGTGATGTTGTGGGTGCGTAACTTATAGCCAAGCCATAATCAGACGTACACTTTAAAAACACTGAACTGTTTATTTGTTGCTTTATATTATTTATATCTTTTTTACACAGATGGAGAAGGGTGTCGACCGCATACGAAGATTGATGATCATTGTAGGAATATCAAAAGGTCTAAAGTATCTTCACATGTAAATAGAACCCCCTTGTCCTATATATGAGCTCAACTCTAGTGCAGTATATCTTACAGAAGATTTCTCACCAAAGGTACGAGCTTTATACAAATAATAAATGTTAACATTACTTAAGAAGCACTTGACATTTTTTGCTTTATGGATTTATGCAGCTAGTTGATTTTGAAAGCTGGAACCATTCTTACGAGATCGGAGAACAGCTCTAGTACTATCATCAAGGAAGGTGCAGTGTGTGTTCAACCGAGTTCGTTACAAGCAGGCTATTTGGAGATCCATGGTAACATCTATTCTTTTGGTGTTCTTCTGTTGGAAATCATTACTGGACGCCCTCCAATCATTACTGGAGGTTCCTTATCTTAATACGAAAGAGCTAAGGTGCAGGTTAGTAGGTTTTAAGAGCAATTCTTCACCTTCATAAAATTCGACATAGTTTGCCCCTTTTTCCAAATTGGGACACCCATATTGAAAATGTCCTAGGTTGTGACACTTGTAGCATTCGATGGTGTCACGATTGTAGTCTGGTCTTGATCTACCTCTTCTTCTTCCCCTAAAGTTACTGTTACTTCCTCTTGCAAAGTAATCTCTTCCTCGACCACGTCCAGAATTGAAATCATACACAACCTTTAATACCTGTTTTCAACAACCTTATGATTTATATCACCAACTTCCAATTCCGTATGGTATGTAACAAGTACGTTCTCCTTGTATTTACTAATTGTTTTGTTGCACTTCTGTTTCTTTTAGGATACATTGGCCCACGGTTTCTGCTATCCTCAGAAACCTCTTGTGACTGAGCAATGCAACACTTTCATTTTAGACAGCTTCCTGCTGGCATTGTAAGTGTTTTCAAATTTGTATTTAATGTTATATTTTCATCAAATTATCGTCCTGTGCTGCTTTTCAAATCTTTTAGATCATTTTTCTTCCGCACATATTTTGGCAATTTCTTTAATAGATGGTGGGTTTCTGCAGATCATCTTCTTTTCTTCCGTTCACACAGGATGATTCATGAATTGTACAGAGATGAAGAGCATCTCATCTTTCGAAAAATGGGTACACTTGTGAAAGAAGATTTTGGTGTTCTAGATAGAGCTAATACTGTGGTATGAATTGTTTTATTTCTTCGCTATACCTATTCAAGATCTACATCGTATCCAATCAGAGGCAAGATGAAGGTTTGACACTCTTTCAATGTTTGACTAAACCATATCTTATGGCCTGATCTAAAGGTAGAAGAAATTGAGAAAAGAAGTCTGACCAATAAGGAAAAGTGTATCAAACAGCTCAACAATGTTTGATGAAGTGAGGGAGATGATCCGAGTTTCATATATTTTTGTTAATCAGTAGTAATGTCAAATAGAAATAAAATCCATCACCACCTTTGTTAATATTCTTAAAGTCGAGGGACTGGAAGTGAAATTAAAGTTGACCAGGAGTCAACCAACCACTTGCCTTTACTCTTTCCAAGTAACTTCATTTGATCTTCCATTTGATTGCATATTCATTCATTCACACGAACCAAATGCTTTTACTCAACTGGAACTTCCATTTTGATTGCATTCACCCAAAGACTGCTTCCCTCGGTAAATATTTCTATTCTCCACTTTTTTTTTTTTTTTTTTTTTTTTTTTTATATTTTTTGTTCGTTGCATATCTTATAGTAACTCATTTTCATTTTGAAAGTTTTTAATTATTTGATCTAATAACTAAACAATTCGACCGGTTATACTTTTCACTGAGTGATTGTGGTTATATTTTTTATATATTGTGAATGTGCAATTGGATCAGGTGATGACTAGAAGCTTAGATCTGTTGTTTAGTTAATTTGTTTCATTGTTTGTTTCGATTATTGTTACGCAGGTTAATTAGGATGAAAAGGAATAGTAATAAACTTAGTATAGTTAGGACAATTGATGTGAAAGCTAGTAGGATGAAAATAAGCCGGAAGAACACGCTATTTTAGACGGAGCGCCCTAGACCCTACGAACCGGCTCCGGCGTGAGAATTAGTCATCGGAGTAGTGGGAGTATCATAGAGAATGCCACCTGTGTTGGCCGTATTTGTTTAAGAGGAGCGTGGTCCTATTAAGCAATAGGAAGGCGCCGGTAGTACTGAGGGTAGGTCTTCAATGTGGATGAAGGCGCGTGTGACGGTTGTTAGACATTTGGATGATTTATATGTTGAATTGTTTGTTAGATGATTGTTATGGTGGTTAATGCTTCGAGTTAAGTTTTATATGTAAATTAAAAAAATAGTTTAGTTATGACAATTGATGTGAAAGCTAGTAGAATTAATACATGCCGTATATTTGTTTGGATTGTTATCATGGCGCTTAATGCTTCGAGTCAAGTTTCTCGAAAATTAGGGGGAAAAAAATAGTATGGTAAGGACTTCTGATGTGGATGTGGATGTGGAAGTTAGTAGGGAAGGCGTGTGTGATGGTTGGTTAGACAATTGGATGATTTATATGAGGCTAAATCTGATTTTCATTTTTCTTTTTAGTGAAAAGGTTTGGCGATTGATAATGATAATGATATTGATATCGTAGCTGGAAATACTTTGTTAGACATTGCCAGATATAGTTTGCGTATTTTGGGAACTGAGTGCGTGCGTTTTTGGTAGTATTATGATGGATAAGTCGGCATCTTAGAGGCTACTGCTTGATATTCAATAGAAATAGTATTGTGTCGTTACGTAAATGTGATATGAATTTATGAGTCCAGGCCATGGAGCTTTTGATATACTAGGTAGTGTTTACGGCCGTGCTAAGCACGGCCCTGAATCCTGTTCATGTTCAAATACTTACTGAGTAGTTGACCTTGGGTGGTTATACGTAAGTTTGGGTTTTGTCCTTGGATTGTTGGGCTGTCATATTCGTAAGTTTGGTAGGATCATATCGTTGTAGTTTTTAGGGTCATCCGGTCGAAGTTATCATTTTTATCTCAAAAAGAAAAAAAGATATTTCAAGTCCAATATTTCAACAAGTTTTTGTAGACCAGAATTTTAAACTTATAAATAAACAATTAGCATGTTTTTCAAGCTTTTTATCTACATGTTACATGGTATAACACTAAAAGCTACTCACATGTTTGATTGTTTAATGCTACTTAGTCATGGATTCTATGGAGCTAATTAATTGTTTCAACTTTATTTTTCATTTTTGAAAACATTCTGATGATCTTTGTGAATGCAGCTCGATCTCATTATTGATAATGGCTACTACGTCCATTCCTCATCGGTGGAAATATGATGTCTTTGTAAGTTTTAGAGGTGAAGATATCCGAAAAACTTCATGGATCATATGTTCAATGATTTCAAGCAAAAGGGATTCATGCTTTTAGAGATGATAATGAATTGCCTAAAGGAGAAGAGATATCTCCTCAACTCTACAAAGCCATTGAAGAATCGAGGTTTTGATAGTTATCTTCTCCAAAATTATGCTTCTTCATCATGGTGTTTGAGGAACTTGTCAAAATACTTGAGTGCAAGCAAATGGGAAAGCCTAAACACGAGGTTCAAATAATCTTTTATGATGTTAAACCCGACGTGGTGAGGAAACAAACTGGGAGCTATGCTGAAGCATTTGCCAAACATGATGTTTCAAATAGAGCAGAGGTGGATAAATGGAAGGAAGCTTTATCCATGGCGGCTAACTTATCTGGATGGGATCTCCAGGACATGACAAATGGGTAAATTTCTTGTTTTTGTGTAATTAGTCTTGTAGCTCTACTATTGTTTTGTCTCTTAACACTTTGTTTAGTTTCTCTTATTTATTTGTGTCTTTGTGGTTAACAGGTATGAGTACAAGTTCATCGATTGCATCTCCAAAGAAATCCTCAAAAATTATGTGACGGACCCTTGCATGTTGGTGAGAACCTTGTTGGCATAGATTTCCATTTCGACAAATTAGACTTGTCACGCTTTGTTGGGTCAGATAAGGTTAACATGATTGGAATATGTGGTATAAGCGGAATAGGAAAGACGACCCTTGCCAAAGCTATTTATAACTTGATGTATGTCCACTTTGAAGGAAGTTGCTTTTGTGAAGATGTCCAAGGAGTCACAAAACGACAAGGCCTAACTCAAGTCCAAATGCAAATGATTGGTAAGATCCTGAAAACAGATGATCTGAAGATATCAAGTGTTGGTGAAGGTTCTATGGTGATAAAACAAAGGATGGCATGTAAGCCGATCCTGCTTGTTTTGGATGATGTGAATAACGTGGAGCAGTTAGAAGCACTAGCAGGTTCACCTGATTGGTTTTCCCAGGAAGTTTGATTATTTTCACGGGTAAAGATAAACAGTTGCTAACATCTCATAGAGTGGATGAAATTTATGAAATGAAGACTTTAGATGATTATAAAGCTCTTGAGCTCTTTAGTTTGAATGCATTTGGGAAAAGGCATCCTACAGAAGTTTTTGAAGAATTTGCTTCCGAAGTTGTGAAATATTTGCAAGGTCACCCTTTGGCTCTCAAAGTTATTGGTCGATTATTGTATGAAAAATCTGTGGATGTTTGGAAAAGCAAATTGGAAAGATTCCAAACATATCCTAATTCAAAGATAGTACAAAAACTGCGACCAAGTTTATTAATAGTTTGGCATCTGATCAAAAAAGAATGTTTCTTGACATTGCATTTGCCTTCATTGGGGAAAATAAAGATTTTGCTGCAAGTCATTGTTCTGCAAATGCTATTATTGAAGTTCTACATGATAAGTTTCTAATAACAGTATCTAAAGATTGTCTTTAAATGCATGAATTGATTCAAAGCATGGCAAGGCAAATTACACGTGAAGAGTTCAACATGCCTGGGAAACAGAGAAGATTGTGTATATCATCTGCATCGAGTGAAAATAAAGTAAGAAGTGGCATATTCTTCTTTACCTTCATATTCATACAAAAGTATACACAATTGCATATGTTACTCTTTATAATTTATGTTACATGTTCTTGCTTTTCAAGGTGGAAATGACTGAAGCAATTGAAGTTCTAGTCCTTTTGTTAAGGAAATCTAGTCAAGAGGTTCACATAGACGCTAATTCTTTTGCACTTATGAAAATTTGCGGATCCTGAAAATTTATGCTGAGGAAGAATTTGATCAGAAAGTGGAATTGAAGGGCTACAATGTGAAGTACTCAGGAAGTTTGTATTTTTTGTCCAATGAGCTAAGCTTGTTTTGTTGGCATGGATGCCCTTTCAAGTACTTACCTTCAGATTTCTATCCAGAAAACATTGTTGCCATCGACCTCTCTTACAGCAACATAAAACAACTTTGGACAACACCAAAGGTATTTACTTGTTCATACATGTGTTCGTGTTTGACACCTAGAGATATAAGAACTAATCTTTTTCTATTGATATCAGTGCTTAAGAAGGTTGAAAGTAATGAAGCTAAGGCACTGTTGTAACCTAACAACCACCCTGACTTCTCAGAGATTACAAATCTCAAGAGCTAGATCTTGAAGGTTGTGTGAATTTGGTTACAGTTCATCCATCAATTGGAATGCTCAAGAGACTTGTTGTCTTAAATATGAGAGACTGCAGACGGGCTAGGAGTTTTCCTAGCAAAGTGGAAATGGATTCTCTTCAGGTTTTGAATCGCTCGGGATGCTTAAATGGCAGCCTGAAGCCTTTTGGTCTAGATGCTGGACTTCAATCTCTGGTCATATGGAACCAACAACATCCCCAAAGATCAGTTTCATTGGCAGGTCTACATATGTTAAAGTCTCTGAATTTCAGCTACTGCAACTTATATGAAGTCCCTGAGAGCATTGGAGGCTTATCATGGAGGGCAATTTATTAGAAGTTCCTAGCATTGGAGGCTTATCATTTCTGAACTCTAGGAACTGAGAGCATTGCAAGGGAACAATTTTACTAGCTTGCCTGGAAGTTTGAGTCAACTTTCTAATCTTCGAAGGCTTTATGTTAATGGTTGCAAGAAGCTGGAAGTGTTGTCCGAAGTTCCACCTAGCATAAGGATTATTGGTGCATCTGATTGCACCTCCTTAAGAGAAGTGCCGGGATCATCTAAATACCCATTCAGGAATAGGTACAATTATTTCAGAAATTGTCCAAAGCTGTTTAAGAATGTTACCATTGATAGCGAGGGGTCTATATCGAAGACTCAGTGTCTTGACTCATCTATAACTTCCCAAGGCTCTATTCACCAGCTTTCTGCTTTCCTTGGGTATGCGGGTTTACAGGCTGACAGATGTGAATTCTTCTCGCGAGACATTGCCTATTATTCTTGTTTAGATATAATGTATCATGGGAATAGCATTCCAGAGTGGTTTACAAATAGAAGTACGGGAAATCATGTAAAGGTTGAATTACCTTCAGATTGGTGCTTCAATAAGTTTAGGGGATACGGATTTTGTGTTGTTTTTAAGAGAAAAAAGCCTTACATATATACAGGATACTCTGTAAAGAACTTTGATGGAGCGTCTATGAACCCAGAATTTTGCACTATCTTTGAGAGGAAGGTGCTAGGAATCCAAGATTCATATATGATATGGTTGCATTACATGAGGGATACACAGGAATGGAAGGAAGCAAAGAATTTTGTTACATTTAGTTTCCAAGAGAATAATGAAGATGTTGAGGTGAAGGAGTGTGGAGTAAGACTAATTTGTGATGAAGATATAGAACAAGAAGCAGATTTAAGTATGCTCCAAGGCCTCCCAACTCCAACAACACAACATGGTGTAATGTTAAGCCTACATGGGGCAAATGATGGTGGTTTAGAGTGGTCGTGGTAGTTCAATTGAAATGAGCTTTATTGTGTTTCTTTAATTCATCCATATGACTTTTGTTTATAATGAGCTTTTTATGTAGCACACACCATGTGTTTGTTGAAATGTGTATGAGAAGAAATCATTGACTGTTATATTGGCAAACTATTGGTATAGCTAATATATATTGTTGGCTTGATTTTTAAGAACGTATTGCAAACATGGGTTTCGTTTCCATAGCCACTTGTATCTTCAATCTCCTCATTGCTTTTGTTTACTTGTATCTTTTGAGAAATGAAAAGTGCTTTTTTTTCTGCATTCCTTTGCAATTTTTTTTATTAGATACAAATAGGTAATATGAGACATATGGGGAAAAGAACATCAGAGGAAATAGGTGATAAATATTATGCTTTTAATGTTACTTCATCACCTCACGTCATCTCGATACTATTTATCAGTACAAAATTGCACCAAACATTCTTTGCTTTGAAAACAATGCCTCTTTGTTTTTTAGTTTTGACAACAAAACCTACCAAAGGTAAGCTTCATCTTTGTAAATTTAAGTTAAAAATAATGAAAATGATTTTCTTTTTCTAGGTGTTTGATAAAATGTATATGAGTTATTACTCCACTTGTTGCAAATAGTAAGTCCATTTTCAAATTGCTTGTAATTTGAGAAATTCTGATTAAGTACACTTTTCACCAATCAAATATCATATCTACTCACCATAATCTCTTTTGGTTGGTTAAATGTGAAAGTGGACACGTATTTTGGGACGATTCAAAGTAGAAATACGGACTTATAAATTGGGACGGAGGGAGTAGTTATTACTCATCAACATGTTTGTTAAGAACGTCTAACAGATTCCTCTCTATAGTAAATTGCATCTTTTCTTTCTTACGCTCTTCATTCAGTTGCAATTATTGTTATTTCATAGAAAATCATTCATCAACATGCCAGCTTGTTTGTTAATAAGACATAGAACAAAGTCACAGGGGTTTGATGTAAACGTGGAGGAGGTCGCTGAACACGCCCTTACAGTCGATACTCATTTACATCCTGAACATCACAGTTACAAGACATACAACAAAGTTTCTGACAACCAAAAAGAATTGATTTACAGTCAGTTTCAGGAGTATATGGTTGTCCACTCCAATCTGAAAGAGTTATGTACTCAGAAAGGTAGTTTTTCGCTACAAAGAAAAGAATGAGGATGACACTATTCTATGGAGTATCAGCAATGTTGACTATCAAGATGGTTCTGATATTGATATGTATGTCATATCGAAAGCAAGCACATATCTGACTATCTGTTGTATCTTCTCGTGACATTACCCTGTTATGTTGCCAATAGGTATTGGCATGATCAGGTATCGCGACAACTGTGCTGAAGCAATGGGTTTTTCAAGGAAAAAGGTCAACCGAAAAAGTTGAAGCATGTCTAAAGCTGCTGGAAGTTGATTCTCTTTAAGTGTTGCCTAGTAAAGTGAAGGGGGATCGATGCAAATCTGCACTGTTTGATGGTTGCAGACTGGCTTTTAACTTGAAAAAGATGGAAAAAGAGCGTATGTGGAAAGTCGCGTTAACTTATGCTGCTACTCACTGCAAAGGATTTCACCTTGAGAAACAGCTTAGGAAAGGGGGCGAGTTTTTGACTCAAGTTTGGCTACTGATGGTACATTTGGGCATCACAGAGCAGCTCCAGGTTTCTCAAGGTGATGCTAGAGCTAAAATCATTGTCTTGTAATGCACATAAACTTGAGTCACTCTGGTCACTGTTGGCCAACCCAAACCTGAAAGGAGAACAACTTTACAGTCAACAAAAAGTCCAAAGCAAAGGTCACAAAAAAAGCACACATTAACTGTGTTTTGTGGACAATGTACTAAAACTATTTAATATGGAAATACTTTTCTTAAGAACTCTCGTTATCAGGTGTATACTTTCAAAGTTGTGAAATAGAGAAGGGTTTGTGATTCGGTTAGTTTCTTTGAGAATCAATGCTTTTGAAACTTAAGACATGACATCATTTGGCACGCAAGACTAGGACATCTCAACTTTGAATCACTAAAATCAATGACTCAAAGAGAGTTAGTTCAAGGAATACCGCTATTAAACATACAACACAAATATGTGATGTTTGTTTAACGTAAACAAAGTAGAGCACCATTTCCAAAGAGAGCAAAAACTAGATCAACCTCCCTTTAGATTTAGTGACGGAGATTTATGTGGACCAATTACACCACCAACACCATCTCGAAAAGATACATATTCTTACTAGTCGACGACTATTCAAGATATATGTGGGATTTCTAAACACGAAAGATCAAGCATTTGATACTTTCAAGGAATACAAGAATACAATTGAGAAAGAGCTAAGGACAACATTAAAATGTTCAGAATCGATCGTGGAGGAGAATTCACTTCTAACGAATTCATGACATCGCAAAGAAAATGGCATAGCACGACAACTAACCGCACCTTACTCACCACAACAAAATGGAGTAGTTGAACGAAGAAATAGGACAATTATGTCTACAACAAGATGCATGATGAAATCAACCAACATGCCTCGTGATTTTTAAATTTCAAGTCGTTAGACATATCCAACAAAAGCCTTAGAAGACATCACTCCATATGAAGCAATAAAGCAAAGAAAGCCAAACTTAGAAAATTTAAAGTTTTGGTGCATAGCATATGCAAAGGTACCATCACAACATCCGACAAAGTTAGATGACCAAGCAACAAATGGTATACTTAGAATGAACAAGGATCAAAAGCCTATAGACTATTTGATCCAACAACACAAAGAATTTGTGTTAGTAGAGATGTAAAATTTAAAGAGGATGAAGCATGGGAATGGAAGGATTACCTAGATGAACACACCAATAATGAAAAGGTCACGAAAAAAGCACACATTAACTGTGTTTTGTGGACAATGTACTAAAACTATTTAATATGGAAATACCGAAGGATTTATTTTCTTAAGAACTCTAGGTTATCTATGGAGAACAAGGTGTATACTTTCAAAGTTCACCGAGTACACAAAACAAGTGAAATATGGTCGACAACAAGTCCGCCATCGAATTAATGAAGCCCAGCATATTGACCCAATATGGGGTTTGTGTATACTTTCAAAGTTGTGAAATAGAGAAGGGTAGATTGTGATTTGGTTAGTTTCTTTGAGAATCAATGCTTTTGAAACTTAAGACAAAGTTGTGAAATAGAGAAGGGTTTGTGATTTTATATTTTTATATTAAATGTTCGTGTTAGATTACTTAATAGTGTATAGATACTTAAAGTTGGCTATTATTAGAGTAAACAAAAACAAATTAGTTTTATCAATTTGAAAGGCAAAATAGTCAATTGATGCTGATATGCTTATGTAAAAGTCTGTTTGAGATTAGAAGTAGAAAAAGATGCATGGCATGCTTAACTTTGTTCGAATGATACTTAAATGCATAAGTGCATAGCATTGTAAGGTTTATGGTCCGCTACTATCTTAGTCTTGTAAAAGTAACCAAAATTGAAGGGGCTTTGCCGAAATAAGGCCCATAAGGTAGGTGGGTATGATATGATTTGGTCATATTACTGGTTATCAACTTGTTAAATTTCAAAGGATAATTTCCGATCCAGTACAAATTTGGAGATGTACCACTGATCATAATAAGAAGCTGTGCTATCTAGTTGGACTAGTCGTGAAAGTAAGCTACACTATTTTTAAATCCGTGGGCTAGTTGGATAAAAGGTGTAAGATACCTTCAGTTCTGATGTCAATTAAAAAAGAAACAAAAAGGTCTACTAATATATAGACATACAAAACACTGAGAGTACAAATCAGTTAAACCTTATTCTATGGGTCACCCATCTATGTATATGGGAAAATTGGTCATCAAAGTAGCCAAAATGGCAATTGATCAATCAAAGTAGCCAGAAACCCCACTACATTCCTGCTACCTTGCGAGGCTCAGATTTTTGCATCGAAAGAGCTTGCAAGAGTCTCATGTCAGGCCACTTTCACTATGTGAGTTCCATGTCAAGCCAATTTCATGGTTGCTCCATAAAAGCGTCCAACTTTCACCATAAAATCCCACATCTGCTACAAAAAAACTAAACCTCGCAAGGTTTGAAAACTTTCTAGCAGACCAACCCACAAGGAATCTTGCAGAATTCTTTGCCATCTTGTCAAATTCAATTGTCATTTTGGCAAGTTTGACCAACTACCCTATTTATGTGATAGAACAACTAAAAAAATAAGAGAAGAAAGAAGCAGAATCCTAACTTTTTTAATCTAGTTTCCACACAAGTGACAAAATGGTCTTGTTGTGCAACTGATCAAAACAGAGTTCTTTTTTTGGTAAAAACTGTTTTGCCAAATTTTCAATAGGAAAATAGAGTCTTGCAAGACTAAAAAAATTAGATTACGTCGGAACGAATTTAAGTTTTTTAGTTAAATGAATGAGGAAGCATTATGCATTTAATTTACCTTTAGGAAACTAACAATCTGTTTTGACCCATTTGCCCTGTTTTCATTAAGCAGTTTTTATCTATTAGCTGTTATACACTTAGACGATTATACATACTAGAGATAAGCATGAGTGCATGACCCAGATCAGAAATTCGTAAGTAAAGGGGTTAAAATTGCCACCTTTAAGTTCTGAACAGAAAAAATGGGAGGAAAGAGGGACAAAACAACTCAACAAGCATGGAAGGATTCATACCTCATGCATGCTGAGCAAGACTAAGAATCTTGACATGCTTTTTCTTCCTTAGCTCATGTGGAACCGAGCCAAAAACCCTGGTCCCAATCGGTTCACCTTGCTTGTTGACAAGTACAACAGCATTATAATCAAACTTAACCTCACTCCAATCACACCGACCCTTCTGCATGGCAGCTCAGACAACCACACCATACACCACCTGTCCTTTCTTTACTTTTCCGCCTGGTTGGGCTTCCTTCACTGATGCTACTATCGTGTCCCCTAATCTGGCTCCTTTCTTCCCTTTCAAAGCTTGTATGCACATAACTTGTTTTGCCCCTGAGTTGTCCACCACTTTCAAATTGGATCGCATTTGTATGAAAGTCCTTATTTGCTGTAAAAGTCACAAATTAAAGAAGTGTTTTACACTAAATTAATATATATAGGTGGAGACATGATTACAGATTTTTATTTTATATAAAATAATACAATATGGGAGGTTTTATGCATTAAAATTACAATTGGGTGACTTTCGAACCATTTGACTTGTTACCTTTCAAGTTGAAACTTTTAATTTACCCATTTGGACAATTAGAGAAAAAACAGAACCCAAATCGACCCATTCATGAACAAATGGGTCAAAACTACCACATCTAGATTACTCCTGTTGTGATTTTAGCATTCCGGACGAGAAACTGTTGAGGCCCCACAATAGTGAACGTCCAGCTAGTTTGATTTTCTTTCATGCATACAATATGACAAAATCAGATGATGAAAAACTTATTGCAAAAGAGCAAAAAGAAACTATGAATGCAGTATCAAGCAATTTTTAAGGAAGTGGCTTATCTTAAATTAACACACATGGATATATCGAGATAAGTTATGCAGATTTCCAAGCTATCTATATAGGGAAAGATCATTACCTTGGCAACAAGTCAACCAAAATCCTTTTTACTTGTGTACAAAAACACCTAACATATCTTATTTATCCTAGTTATGGTTCATGTAAGCAAAACACATCTATTAGTATCTTACATCTATCAAACTAGATAGAAGTGTGTGTTTAGGCGAATTTTCACTAATATGTTTGGTTGGTGCTTCTGATGTACTGTTTGGCTGAAACATAACCACTAACTTCAATCAACTTAAGCCAATACGTGATGACTTTGTTTTACCAAGCAACATATTGTTACCATTATAAAATTGTGAAATTTACATAGTGCCACTAATAGACGTCAAAGTAGAATGAGACAACTCTCAGTTACGTCACAGATTAACAAGTTCATGCCTTTCTTCCAGAAATGAGAACAATGGAACTAAACCTATTCTCCCAGTGAAAAATGGATCTATCAATAGTAGCATAAAACTATGAATCCTGAAGAAGTAGAGAGTAATCACAGTAGCTTCAATTAGAATACCAAAGTTTCCAAGGAGTTAGTACACTACATTCTTCAGACTTTTCGCAGCAAGAAATGAGTATACAAAAAGAACAATATCAGAGCAATGACTACATAAAAAGTAGAAGTTACAAGTTTATACTGGAAGCTAGTTTATATCACTCAAGCAAAGAAACCTTAGAGCACATACCACGAAAGCAATTAGAAGCAGAATTTGTTGCCATCTTGATCTACTTCACAAGTTTCGTTTCCTACCTGCAAACATTATTTCAAACACTCACATTATTCCTATTCTTTACAACCTCAGAAAAGAAAGGTGCAATATTAAATGAGTACACTATGTCAGAAATGCGACAGCTAATTAAACATAAGAGTTGAACGAGAGATACAATTTCACTAACCACGGGGAAAAGTAATCCCAAAAGATCTGAAACAATTTTCAGACTATAAACACTTAGGATAATCATACATACTGATGTACACAAGACTGTGGATTATAAACTGGACTTGGGCTGGTCCAGACCCATTATAATCTAAGATAATGACCCAAAGTCAGCCTAGTCTTTATGAGGTCCAACAACAGGTAAGGAATAAGTCTTCTGCACGTTTTGTTCAGTTCCGTTTTGTTTGGAAGAGTAGAGAAGTGGTCTTCAAATAAGGAGGAGGGAATACCTAGTCTTTCTGCTCCCACTATCAATTCTGTTATTATGTATTCAGTAGTATAAATAGGAGGTAGTAGTATGTTTATGTTGGAAAATGAGTTTTGCAAAATGAGTTTTGCAAATTTTGGACACTATTTAATATATATATATGTTATATATATTTATATTTCTTGGTAGCTTTATGTTCTCCTCGACGAGAGCTTCAGAACGAGCTAAAGTATGTCCAAATTGGAATAGAAATGAATGAGATATCGTGTCTCAAAGTGAGGCACAAAATCTGAAAACAAAAACTATCCCACATCGCCTAGAAGAGGAAGTGGAGACTAGTTTATAAGGAAATCATAATATTAGCTATCAAATTCCTTTAGGTTGGTTATGCTCCCACTCCTACGTGCTTGCAGCAGGAGGGTGCATAAAATGGGATTTCGAGCTAAAATGAGTTTGAAGCTTCGAACTCATGCGACGAATGCGCACTCCAAATCTCGCCTACCCGGTATCTTTTCTTTGAGAACTTCGTTTCCTTATTTGATAATTTTCCGAAAATCTATTTTAGGAATAGATTTAGACTTTTGCCTAAGTCTTAACAGATATATGCAAATCGTGTTATAGAAATAACAGATATGCATAATATTTATTTTAGGTCATATATTACGTCTTGGTGAACAAGATAGGTATTGCCTATAAAATAAAACGCAGCTCATTCGGTTTATCATCCGAAAAACGCACTCATTACTTGACGAGTTCGAGCAGATCCTTCGCTCGAAATACACAAATCTTTCAACAATTTTTCGAGCAAGTGAGTCGGTCATTGTGCAACAAGATTGAACGTTGTACCGGGAGGAAGCAGACGGCGAATCTGTTTTAAGGAATCGTGTTAAACAAGAGCCTCGTTCACGACCTTTTACGCTTTCGTTTCTATATTATTATAGAGTCTATCTTCCGCTTCTACTCCTTTCATCGCATTTATTTCTTGTTTTACATTCTGTTATTTAATAATTGTGTCGATTTATTATTTTAATAAAAGTGTACACCGTTTCCACAGTTTATTGTCATCAGTTCAAGCTTTGTAATTCCCCTATCAATTAAAGTATTTTCTTCCATTATAAATCTCACCATTCTTATTGTTACTTGTTCACTGTATATCACAAACCATACATACTTGATCCATATAAACCAACAAAGACCTTAACACAGTCAATAAATATAAAAACATCTAAATCAAACGTTAGAGGATAAATGGGACTAAAGTTGGCATATAGCAAATCAAACTTTCAAGCTGAATTTAGCCTGCACTTGGACAGATGATCACTAATTTCGAGCTTGGTTTTGCTTTACCACACAAATTAGCGCGAAAAATCATAACAATGACATCTTAATTTGTGTTTTGCCTACTTCATTTACAACTAAAGAAAAGTAAGTTTTGGAGCGCGTTTTGTGCACCTTACGGCATCTTCTTTAGTAAAGACTTAACTAAAATAAAACATGATATGTAACACTTAACAAGATCGATGGCTCTAGCCGCTATTTATCAGGCGATTCTTCTGATGTTAGCCGATAAGGATACGCCAAGGAAGTGGGAGACGCCCGACGATGCACATGGGACGAATGGGTAAAAGAGGCTAAAATAAAAACATGAGTTTCGATGAGATATGAAAGACAGTGAATCAGTGGATGAGTTTGCGATGAGATTAAATACCATTGTGACGGGTATTCGATCTCTAGGTGACACGATCGAGGAGATTACGGTGGTGAAGAAGTTTCTCCAGGCTGTTCCGATACGGTTTATGCAAATCGTAACGTCGATTGAACAGTTTGGGGATTTAAAGAGCATGACAATGGAAGAGGTAGTGGGTCGTCTTAAGACCCATGAGGAGAGACTCCGAGGCTATGGAGATCGACAAGGGGAACAATCGCTACTGCTCACTCACGCCGAGTGGTCAGCGCAATCCAAGAAAACCGACGAGAGGGACTCGTCTAATGCTCCAAGAGGAAGAGGAGGTTCTGGTAGCCGAGGTCGGGGACGAGGCCGAGGTCGCGGACGTGGTCGAGGTGATGGCCATGATTTCAAAACAAACTGGAATGATCAGAAGCATGGCCAGAAAGATAAAAGCAAGATAAAATGTTTTGCTTGTGACGAGTTTGGTCATTATGTGTCTGAATGCCCGGAAAAAAAAGCAAGCTGAAGAAGCGAACCTCACTCAAACTGTTGATGAAGAACCCACTTTAATGATGGCGATTTCTGAAGAACATGTACCAGGTGAACTATTTCTACAGGAGAATATAACTGTGAACCTTCTTGCATCAGGGGAACTTCGAGTTCAGTCGGATGTGTGGTATCTCGACAATGGTGCTAGCAATCACATGACTGGAGATCGTTCAAAGTTCCACGAGCTAGATGAAAGTGTTTCGGGTCGATTCAAGTTTGGAGATGGTTCGACTGTAGCTGTTGTGGGAAAAGGATCGATTTTATTCGATTGCAAAAATGGTGATCAACGACTCCTTAATGAGGTATACTTTATTCCAAGCTTAAAAAGTAACATTATTAGTGTCGGGCAAATGACGGAAGTGGGGTATCGGGTTGAATTAGACGGGAATTTGTTAAAGATGTTTGACAGAAACAAAACTCTTATGCTAAGGGTGAAAAGATCTCCGGGTCGTTTATATAAAACCTTTTTAAAGACGGGTCACCCGACTTGTCTTCTTACATCAGAAGAAGAACCTTCTTGGTTATGGCATTCAAGACTCGGGCATGTGAACTTTTACTCGCTAAGAAGATTGGTTGAAAAGAATATGGCCTCAGGTGTCCCTATGATTACTCACCCAAATCAGGTGTGTGAAGGGTGTGTCTTAGCAAAGCAAACCGAATCCCATTCCCTGAACAAGCGGTGTTTGGGCTAA
The DNA here is from genome assembly GCA_022545495.1 of Chrysanthemum lavandulifolium. Classification (NCBI taxonomy): domain Eukaryota; kingdom Viridiplantae; phylum Streptophyta; class Magnoliopsida; order Asterales; family Asteraceae; genus Chrysanthemum; species Chrysanthemum lavandulifolium. The sequence goes on along the minus strand of CM040245.1, from coordinate 245,296,843 downwards.
AAACCTCTCGAGCTTGTACATGCTGATTTGTGTGGTCCGATCACACCCACGACTGTTGGAGGAATAAGTATTTTCTGCTTTTGGTTGATGATTTTAGCAGGTGGTCATGAGTGTATCGCTCTCTGGAAAGTTTGAAGCTTTTGATGCATTCAAACGATACAAGAAGATGATCGAAGAAAGCTCAGGTTATAAAATAAAAACACTTCGTATCGACCGTGGGGGAGAGTTCACATCAAAAGAATTTGCAAAGTTCTGTGAAGAAAATGGTATTACAAGGCATTTGACAGCCCCTTATTCGCCCCAACAAAACGGAGTTGTGGAGAGGCGAAACCGAACCGTAATGGAGATGACAAGGAGCCTTCTCAAAGGAAGAAATGTACCAGGAGAGTTCTGGGGTGAAGCCGTTAGACACACGGTCTATCTTCTCAACCGTTTACCATCAAAGTCACTTCCCGACATCACTCCGTATGAAGCTTGGTATGGTAAAAAAACCAAATCTTGAACATTTAAGGACTTTTGGTTGTGTTGTTTTGCTAAATGTACAGGTGGTCATTTAAAAAACTTGACTATCGGCGCAAAAGATGGTGTACTTTGGAGTTGAAGATGGAACAAAAGGAAACCGGTTATATGACCCACAAGACAGGAAGTTGCGGGTTAGTCGTGATGTTGTGTTTGATGAAAAAGAAGGTTGGGGCTGGTGTATAGGTATGGAGGAAGAGAGACCAGTAGAGAACACCTTTACAATAATCAAACCACATACCGAAATACCATCAGAAACCCCACAAAACAACCCTGAAACCACACATAATCAACCAGAAAATCCTTAATTTGAAACTGTGTTCTCAGGACAACCTTATCCTGAAGATGTGCAAGCTGATTCAGACCCAAATATTACAGCCCTTGACCCCTTTTCCTCGTCCTCCACACATTCAAGTAACTCCCCAAATGCTACTGGACCCAAAGGGTTTCGTTCCTTAAACGATATTTATGCTAGAACTCATGAAGTGACACTTGAACCTGAAGAATTGATGATGGCTGAAACAGATCAGCCCTCAACATTTGAAGAAGCAGTGGCACACAAGGCATGGCAGGAAGCTATGGAAGCTGAGTTGGACGCGATCGAAAAGAACATGACATGGGAACCCACTGATTTGCCACCGGGTAAAAGAGCAATCGGTTTGAAATGGGTCTATAAGGTAAAGAAAGACAACATGGGAAATGTGGTTAAGTATAAAGCATGTCTCGTCGTGAAAGGGTATGTGCAAAAACAGGGGGTTGATTATGATGAGGTTTTCGCACCCGTAGCTAGACTCGACACCATAAGGCTTATTCTTGCCTTAGCATCTCAACATGGGTGGAGTGTGCACCATTTAGATGTCAAGTCAGCCTTCCTCATTGGAGATCTCGAGGAGGAGGTTTATGTCACTCAACCGAGAAGGTACGTCAAGAAGGGTCAAGGTGATAAAGTGCTTAAACTTTTCAAAGCTCTTTATGGTTTAAAACAAGCACCTCGAGCTTGGAATGTGCGTTTAGATAAAACCATGAAAGGCCTGTGCTTTTGAAAAGTTCTCAAGACCCGCCGTTTACACCAGAAACTCGAAAGGTAAAACTCTTATTGTTGGAGTTTATGTCGATGACTTAATTATTACCAGGCACACACACAAGACACACACAAGACATTACCTTGGAATTGAAGAATTGAAGTTTCAAAAGAAGTGGGGAATAGCTTTGCGACAAACATGTTATGCAAAGAAGATTTTGGAGCAGTTTGGAATGCAATATTGCAACCCGAAAAAAAGTCCCATGGAACCTAAGTTGAAGGTCGACAACGATGAAGGTGGTGAAGAGATCGACTCTACTGAATATAGGCGATTGGTTGGATGCTTAAGGTACTTAACTCACACTCGTCCAGACTTGTCGTATTCAGTAGGGATAGCAAGCCGTTTATGGAAAAACCGACAACTTTGCACTTTCAAGTTGTGAAACGTGTTCTGAGGTATATTAGAGGCACTCTTGATTATGGGCTTAATTATGAGAAAGGATCAGAATTCAAAGATTTAGTTGGGTTCACTGATAGTGATCATGGTGGTGACGTGGTCGGTGGTAAAAGTACGAGCGGTATGATTTTCTACCTTGGAAGGAATGCAATTACATGGCAATCTCAGAAGCAAAAGACGGTTGCTTTATCTTCTTGTGAAGCTGAGTTTATGGCAGCAACATCAGCAGCATGTCAGGCTATTTGGCTTGCAAATCTCGTGAAGGAACTAACGGGTCAACACGTTGAGCTAATCACTCTGTTTGTTGACAGCAAATCAGCAATTGCCTTGATGAAGAATCCTGTTTTCATGGAAGAAGTAAGCACATTAACATTCCTTTTCACTTCTTAAGGGAGTGTGTTGAACGAGGGAAGATCATATTGGAACATGTTAACAAAAAGATCAGCGAGCAGATTTATTCACTAAGGCATTGGCACTGGTAAAGTTTATTGAGATGCGAAACAAACTCAGTTTGACTGACACCGAGCTTGGTCCAGTTTGGGGGGAGATTGTGGATTATAAACTGGACTTGGGCTGGTCCAGACCCATTATAATCTAAGATAATGACCCAAAGTCAGCCTAGTCTTTATGAGGTCCAACAACAGGTAAGGAATAAGTCTTCTGCACGTTTTGTTCAGTTCCGTTTTGTTTGGAAGAGTAGAGAAGTGGTCTTCAAATAAGGAGGAGGGAATACCTAGTCTTTCTGCTCCCACTATCAATTCTGTTATTATGTATTCAGTAGTATAAATAGGAGGTAGTAGTATGTTTATTGTCATCAGTTCAAGCTTTGTAATTCCCCTATCAATTAAAGTATTTTCTTCCATTATAAATCTCACCATTCTTATTGTTACTTGTTCACTGTATATCACAAACCATACATACTTGATCCATATAAACCAACAAAGACCTTAACACAGTCAATAAATATAAAAACATCTAAATCAAACGTTAAAGGACAAATGGGACTAAAGTCGGCATATATCAAATCAAACTTTCAAGCTGAATTTAGCCTGCACTTGGACAGATGATCACTAATTCCGCGGTTTGTTTTGCTTTACCACACAAATTAGCGCGAAACATCATAACAATGACATCTTAATTTGTGTTCTGCCTACTTCATTTACAACTAAAGAAAAGTAAGTTTTGGAGCGTCGTTTTGTGCACCTTACGGCATCTTCTTTAGTAAAGACTTAACTAAAATAAAAACAAGATATGTGACACTTAACAAGAACAAAAATAATTAGTCATTTCGTATCCTTGACTACTTTTTTTATATAACGACGATATTAATCTTTTTTCAACATTTTATACTCATTATCTCACATGTTTCCAGAGAGGCATAACATCAAACACTGTATGTGCATCATAAAAGCATATTTTTAAGTAATATCATAACTGAGGGATTTCATCGAACACCTTATGTGCGTAATACAAAAGATGAACAGCCCTCATGAGTTGTTAACTAATTGAGCTATAATAAGTTTATATGGGATATCAAATTAGTGTAGAAGTATATGAGAAAACTGAAAAACGAAAGTACCTGTTATAAATGCGGGTTGAGGTTTTATGATTCGGGTGAAGACAAATAATAAACGAGGAGAAATGTAAAAAAGGGTAATATTTATGTCATGTCTATTTATGTCATTATCATATATACTAAAGATTGGGGAGGTGTAGTTTACACAAACATGTTTGTTGGACACGTGTTTGAAAATGAATGGCTGAGCAGTAAATGCAGCTGCAACAAAAGCCATACAAGTGTACACCACATGTGTACTACGACATGGTATTTCTGCAATAGAAGCTTCTTGATAATACTCGGTTTTTACTTAATCTTTACCGCAGCTGGGCTGGTATGGCCTGGTGCCGTGGCCACAGCTCACGCGGTCTGTAATTTTGTTTTTTTTTTGTTTTTTACTTTTTTTTTTCAATTGGGTATTGTGTTTGTGAGTGAGGTTTTGTGCTTGTATTTGTGTTTGAAAATCTTTATTGTGTTTGTGTTTGATAGTTTCTTTATTTTTTAAAAAGTTGCATGTTATTGGCCCAAGGAGGAAGGTGGGTCAGTGGAGTTGATAAAATCATTTACATAGAATAGGGATGACAGTTGTGTGGCCTTTGTGTCTTTTGTAAATGACTTTATGACTTTATCAATTTTAAAATAGGGCTAATTATGCAAATACACTTTTGTTCGACACAAAGCTTTCAGGAAAAAGTTGGGGTATTTAAAATATCTTGAGACTGCATGACTTTTCTACTTTTAATCTAAAACGACAAGTGTCCTTCGTAATTTGTGTACCCAATTCAATTTATGATAAGTCAATGATCGAATCTCAAATGACTTTTTAAGAATCTTGCAATTTTTTTTGTCCTTTAGTAAAAAGTCAAACTTACTAAAATATTTTTTATACTTTAGTTCGCCCGATGATGAATGACTTAAGCGAAATAATTTTAATGACTTTTTATTGTACACTTTTGTACCTTTTAGTACCTTTTAACAATACTTTTACACTTTTCAAAATTTTACCTGTTTTTAAATTTTTACCACACACACTAACACACTACTACCGGAAAACACAATTCAAAATTGTGAAACCCTAAATCAACCCCTAATTATTCATCAATTAAACTCCCAAATGGCTTACATTCCCTAATATTTTGATGCTAAGGTAGCAGTTCGTTCCCGGGTTAAGTTGCTTTCGGATATTAAGTCTAAATTGTTAAGCAATCCGGATCGAATGAGGTTGTTTAGAGCAACTGTTTTTGGGCCATGGTTAGATATTCCTCGCCTAGGTAAAGGCAATCATATGGTGAATTTCGTTTTACAACACGGTATATATCGACAAACTGCTTGATTCTTGTCCCCCCATTTTATACAAAATTGGGAATAATGTATTGAAATTCGGTCGGGGAGAGTTTCTATTGATGACCGGATTTCGTTTCGGTCGTTTGCCTCCCCCTGTAGAAATTGATCGCAGTCCTTTTGGTTTGCGTGTCTTTCCTGAAAAACAATTTATAAGAAAGGTAACTGTAAAAGGGAATGAGCTTTTAGATTTGTTTGGGAATGACACACAATTTTCAAAGTTATCAGATGAGGATGCGGTAAGGGTATGTCTGTTGCTAGTCGTTGAGGTCGTGTTCATAGGTCGTGGACCTTGGTACATCGTTGACAATCATTTGTTGCAATTAGTTGAGGATTTTGGGGCATGGAATGCATATCCATGGGGAGAGTTCTTGTGGAGCCGTTTTTACAAAAATTTAGCCAATGTGGTACCCCGGCATTACAATGCTCACTACAAAGAGAAATTGCAAGAAAACCCTTCTAAAATTGCAACATATAATATTTCTGGCTTTATATTGGCTTTTAAGGTTAGATGTGTAGACATTTATGAACATCTCAGTTTTTGTTTACTATTTTTGGATACAAATTTGTTATACTGATTTTCATTGTACAATGCTTTTATTGTTTTTCTTCATTTTAGATATGGATTCTTGAGAGTTATCCCACTAGCAGTTCATGGTGGAACAAAGACCCGTCAAAGATACCACGTTGTCTTTGTTGGTCAAAGGGTAAAACATTTTTGCCAAACGCCATTATGGTAAACTTTTTGGTCCTGTAAGCATTTCCATTCGTTTGTATTTGTCAAATAAGTTACGACTTCGTTATATTTGTTTTTTACTTTATAACTGTTTGTTTACTAGGGTTCTATTCAAGTATTGGATCTTGTTCCAACAAATGTGGAAATGTTACAACCATGGTTTGCACCTAGTAATGCTTATTTTAGCGAGTTGGATAGTCTAGAAGATCAATTATCTGCCGATGATCCCACTAATGAGGTAAGTTGCCCATTTTGTATCATTTATTTTTCATCCGTATCAACTACGTCGTTTGTGCGACTATTCACGTTGACAATTGACCAATGTACATTCTGTTTCGATCTTGCTTTATAGGTACATGAAGAGGTGGTGATAACTGATAGAGATGTGGCCTTAGCTGATAAGGAGGTGGCCTTAGCTGATAATGATGTGCCAGTAACTGATAAAGATCAAAGTTCTAATCATCTAGACATACATGCCGAGGTTGACGATATTAAAAATAGACTTGCCGTTGTAGAGGAAGCTCTAAAAATACAACCCGGAGCCAATGTGGAGGTCCTTAATGATATTAAAAATAGACTTGCCGTTGTTGAGGAAGCTCTAAAGATACAACGTCCAAAGGTGAACATGCTCTTTACATTCATTTTTAATCTACATCATTTAGATAGCAATATTTTTTGGTTTTTCACCAACTAATGGTTTATATATATACATTATTCAGGATCAATTGCAAATAAGGCAATGTGTTGATGAAAATTTGGCTTCCAAAGATGCCATGGAAATTTCCTTTAATATTTGTTAATCATTTAGGTCTCGTTTCTTTAGTAGTATAATTGATTGTATATTTTAAATTTCAGACTTCAACTCATATGCACGACAAATCGGATGAGGATTGTTTTGGCCAAAATGCCATGGAAATTCGGACTTCAAGTCCAATTCATAATGAAACACGGAATGGTAGTCCTAGTTTGTTTGATCTTCATTCTCATGATGTTCATTCGGCTGATTATAAAAAGGTTATGTTCCTTTTAATAGTACTTTTTTATTTTATCATTATTTTGTTACATACCTAATTCAGTTTTCTTAACTACAGACCTTAAGCCCAGAACCTGATCAATCTTGCGACAAATCGAGTTGTGTTAATGCTGAAAACGAACAAGGTGGGTGATAAGGTTTTAAAAGGTACCTTTTTGAGGGGTCGTTTAAGCCTTTATTTGATCACTTTTGTATCCGTTATTGCTTAATATCGTTCATTTTCACTTTTTAGGTCTCTTGAAGGCAAAATGCTGGAATGACACTTATTTGGACGAAAAGGCGCGAATATCTGAAGAAAATGGCCAAAGTCGAATCGAGACACTCAAAGTCGCTAAAAACATAAGGTGGCGTCATAGCTTATCTGTGACGCCGTCGGAGGATTTTGTGACGGACATAAGCCAAAACTCCTATTTTCAAGTGGCGACATCAAGTTATAAAAGAGTAGGCCGTCGCAACTCGACGGCCTAGATGCAATCCGACGGCGTTAGAAGCTCAAGAGGACGACGTCACAAGCATAAGGTGAGGCCGTCGCAAGTCTAACGTGGCCAAGACGAAACCCTAATAGCGGCGACACGACGGCGTCACAAAACATAAGGTGACGCCGTCGCATGTGTAATCTTATATATAGAATCGAATTTTTCGGTATTTGTGTGTAGTCTTTTAAGTAAAACCTAAACCGAACCAAGGCTGTCTTGTACGGTATTTTAGGGTTCCAAACCCTATCTTACACCAAGATAAGTATTTTACTTCATTAATACAATTATGTCTTTGATTATTTGTGTGTATGCTTGCATGTTCTCCATGTCCGGCTAATTTACTTGTGTGTTTGCTTAGGGAATATGAAACTTAATTATTGAATATTGATTGGTTGTCTCTTATCTTAGTTGTTAATGATCTAGTAATGCGATAGGTCATTCGTTGTGTACTTCATGCTTGATTAAATCTTTGTGAACCTTAGAATATAACTCCTTGAGTAGTTGTAAGCTAAACCATCCAAAGAGTGCCTTAGAGTAAGAGTTTATTATCCCTAGTGGGTTTTGTAGACGAGACCCTTTGGTAAGTTCAAAGAGTTAGGGAGAAACGCATACCCTACAACCTTAGACACACAACGCAACTAAGAATAAGGACGTGACAATTCAACCACCAATAGTAGATAATTAAGGAGTAGTAAAACCTAAGTAAACACATCTTTAAACTATCATACGAGCACAATAATTAGACATAGACTACATACACCTTAGATTAGATAATTAGATAAGTAGAGTAATCGATAGCAATACCAACCCCCAATCCAAACCCCGAGATTCGTACCTTTCCTTTCTTTAAAAAATATAAAAGATAAAAATAATCTTCCTCAACCCCAACCTTAGCGTAGTAACTTCTCACTAGCATTCCTATTCCCTAGAGAACGATATCAATACCCGTGGCTTACCCTAATACTACACTACAACGATTAGGTTCACCGCCTAGGGTGTTGAAAAACTTGCTCGACGAAAGGAAGTTCCTTTGACCCCGAACGACGCGTGTAGCGTTATCAAGTTTTGGCGCGTGCGGGAATAGAATAGCTAGTTAGTAGTCCACCTCGTTTAGGTTTCTTTGCTTGATTCCTATCAAGTAATTTTTTTCTCATTTTTAGCTTTCTCGTAGTCTATCCCCCTTCTTCGTGACCTTTGTTCGTAATCCCATCAATTTTCATCATGGAAGGTGATAACCAACCACCACTCATCAACCCACCACCAAATGACCCGCCAAGAGCCCGTACTCTTGGTGAATACTCGAGACCAAGCCACTTAGGCTATAGGAACACCATTGAGCTTCCTGACCAAGCCCAAACTACGGCCTGCGATCCGACACCATCCGGTTGGTGCAAAGCGGATGTGCATTCCATGGACTTCGTTAGAAGATCCAAATCGACATCTTAGGGATTTCCTTAAAATTGTCGATTCCATTGACCTTGATGCTACTACTCGGGAGACCGCGCTGCGTCTCTTCCAATTCTCTCTACGGGACCAAGCTAGTAATTGGCTTGAGCGACCCCCGGCTCCATCTCAAGTTGGGATGATCTTACCTCTCGTTTCTCGGCTCAATTTTTCCCACGGGAGAACCACTAAGCTTAGGAATGACATCTTGATGTTCCAACAACGTCGGGGTGAATCTCTACGAAGCATGGACTCGATTCAAGGACTTACTTCATAAAGTCCTCATCACGGCATTGATCTTTGGCTCCAAGTCCAAATCTTTTATGATCATGTCAACTTCCTACCAAGCGATCCATTGACCAAGCGGCGGTGGAAAACTTAGTAATCTCACCACGAAAGAATCATGGGATATAATAGAGGACCTTGCCCTCTATGGCAACAAAAGTTGGGATGACCCCCGTGAGCTGCCCAAAACCGTTAAGGAAATCTCCTTGCCTCCCATTACCTCACAATCTTCCGACCGTAGGATGATCGAACTTGAAGATCAAGTAAAATTCCTAATGAGTTCCTACGAAAATCCTAAGTCTTCACACCATGTGAACAAAGTTTCTTCCTCGTGTGAGCCGTTTTTGATCTTCATAACACGCGCACTAGCACCCGATCCCGAACATGCTTACGTTGACTTCGCATCCTCGCGTATTAATGGAGCGGAGGAAGATTCCCTACAATACCGGACCTAGGAATTTCAATGAAACCCGAGAGGCATGGAAAGGCAAGCCCGACTTCTACTAGGGACAAACCAAAGGATTCACTTCAATGATTTTTCATGGCCCCACCTAACGGTCCTAACCAACAAAACATCGACGGATATTGCGTAACCTAGTTGCATCCCAAGAAGCCCAAATAGCTAAGCTCTCGGACCGCTTTAACCAACAACAAGCGAAATGGATAGGAAGATAGACAACCTTTTGAAAGCCATAACCAATAGTGATAGGAAGGTTAGTGCTATCTCAACTCCCGAGCCTTCCGGTGTAGAGATTAAGGACCCAAGTAAGCTAGCTAAGCACGTTCAATTCGTCAATACCATCGCCTTAGTGAAACCTAATGGAACAAATGACGAAGAGGACCATACACTTGAGAATAATGAAACAACCGAGGAAGTAGATGAAGTAGAAAACGACTATTTCAATAAGTTTCCAATGGAAGAAGAACTATCTCGCCACCCTCACTTAGTGCGTGACCTCCGTCACATGTATGTTAGGAAAAGCCCTATAATCAAGTTTGGGAACCCTTGGAATATTAACATACCATGTTGCATAGGAAACCTTTTTGTGGCAAAGGCCTACATTGATCGCAAATCTCCAATCAACATAATGACTAGCACCTACTACAATTGGATAATGAAGAAGCCTATTCCAACTAGGCAAGACCCCGATAATCTTAGGGTTAAGTGCAATTTTCTTGGTAGAGTTAAGGGATTGCCCGTTTATGTAGGTAGTTTCACGTTTCCTACGGACTTCATAATTGTGGATGATATTAGCACGACCATAGACCCTAGCTTGTCCCACGTTATTCTAGGAAAACCTTTCATAGAAAGCACCGGGATGACCTATGATCCCTCGTTAGGAGTAGTGTGATTCAAGGATGAGACCGATGACATAGCTTACCAAATGCCGTTTAATATTGAGAAGTTTTCATCACTCTCTAATGATGAAAAGGAACTTAAACTGTCGGTCTATTATAGGAATGATGAGGATAGGGAAAAAGGAGTAGATTATGTTATGGCTAAGATTTTCAGATTCTATAAGGATTGCTTGAACTTAGGACCGAAATATAGGACCGTGTGGGGAGAGGACGAACTCTTAGAGAGGTGCATCATAGGGCACTTCTACAACATGAAATCCCCCATTAGAGACCGTCAAGGTGGCGGTAATGAAGTCACGTAGGAACACGACTACGAGTCTAGCTACAAGACTCTTAAATAAAGAAAAGCGCTCCGTGGGAGGCAACCCATGCTTAATTGTTTGCTTGTTAGTGTCATATGTCTTTTATTGATTGTTTATTCTCATGTTTAAATTTGTAAAAATGCTTTATTTTGTTTTTAACCTCGTCTTAATTGCATATAAAGGTATTTTACATAAGGGATAAGTGTAGGGAGGATTACACGTTTTCAAAAGAAATGTAAACATGAGAATAACAATTAACTAAAAGATATATATGTGTGTTTGTTCGAGTCAAATGCTTGTATCGAGTCATTATGGGTGTTTTGCGAAATTTTTCAGATTCTAAAGATGTAAATTTTCGAATTTTTCCGAAAATCGCGAGACCGGTTTTTGTCGGGATAACTGGACGTCGGAGAAGGAGTAAAACAATGATTACTTTTTCTCGTTTTCGAGCTACTTATAAATTTTGGAATTTTCGGTCTCAATTTTCCGTAAAGTGCAGTAAACATCCATTCCACAAGCATTATATCCTAGTTTAAATCGAGTCTTATATATATTATTACCGCCGATTTTACGAAGGTTTCGTTTGTTTTCTTCAAGTGTGCGGGTTTAATTTATCAAGAAGAAGTTACATAAGATTGGAAGGAGCTTTTCACGCATAAATTCTTCTTGGAAAGGATTTAACCACTACTTCACACACGGATCCTACCGAGCTAATCGGGGAGTACTAGTTTCTTTCATTTTAATTACCTTCCATTATCATAACTTTGATACTTTCGGGAACATTGGGGAAAATGTTCGGTTTAAGTGTAGGGAGGAAAATAAAGCGGAACTTTGAAACTATGCTTATCCTTGAGTATTTTCTTTGTCCAATTGTATTTATGTAATAAACCATGAGAAAATGTCGGTTAGGGTAATTTTGGCACCAAATTTAAAAAATTTCATGACATATAGGAGTGGGCCATTAGTTTTAACAAAAGCGTCTCACGGATAAAAAGTTGCATGACTAGCACAAAAACCCTTTACCACCTAAATTCCACCCAAAGTGTGAGGATCGCCCTTAGATTAGTAGGAATTAAAGCATTCATCTTTAATGCTTAGAGTGTGAACCGGTAGTATATTAGATTCTAGAACTTGTTTTGTGATGCATTCCGAGATCGCTAGTAAGACTACACTTGTGTAGTTAGGAATAACTAAATGATAAGAGGTATTAGGATAACCCTTGTTTGATACCCGTAATATAATTACTTCTTCCACATCGGTTGAGTAATTCCCCACACCCTTTGCGTTGTACTCATCTTTAGTACACGATACCCTAGTTAACCCTTCGAGCCTATCCTCTTCGCGGTTCTCGTGATGTTTCGGTTTTCCGAATATCAATTAAAACATTGTTTACACCCCACCCCAAATATACACCCAAATCGCCTTAGCCTACCACGTATGCATTCACTTTTAGTGCATTTTGTTATCACCCTAAACCCTTAGTTCAATTATCCGGTTGCTTGCATGAGTTTCTAAGTCGAGTCATATCCTTTGTATACTGATTTTGGGACGATTGGGATTCATAGGAAAAGTTAAAGTTTATGAAATGACGGAAGGAGCGTTAAATTCAAATTCCCTTTGTTTGCGTAATAATGTACCCCAAGTGTTTTGATCTTTTCAATTCGGGTCAAATTAGTGTTAGAGTAATAAAAACTCAAGTGTAGGGATGTGCCTATAAATCCCTATCATTTTGATGTTACCGTAGAGGATGGTAGAGTAAAAGTGTATGAAAAAAAAATCGAAAAAAAGAGAAAAAGAGAAAAGAAAAAAAAATAGAGTGAAAAAAAAGGGGGCTACCATCCTTCATCTATCCTTTTAATTTATGTTTGTTTATTTCAGTTAGCTAGAGTCTAGAGTGTCGAGTCTTGGCTTAGCAACGCCATTCTTCGTATGCATTTAACATAGAGATTTTTGACTTGCCACCACTAAATAGCCTATCCCACCAAACCCTTTGTTTCCCTACCGTAAGCCTAACGTTACAACCCTTTAAAGACCTCTTTGATAGTCTTTCCTAGGTGCTTACGCCAAAGCGATGGAGGTTTGATCTATCCTCAAGCCTATGGTAATCTATGTACTAGGACCGGTTAATGAGTGTTTATCTTCCATTTCTAATTTGTTATATTTCATATACACGAGAGAGATGTGAGTATCCAAACACCCCATGTGAGGTGCTAGTATGTAATTCCGTGCTTGTTATGACTTTTTTGGGGCTTATATGTGTTGTGGACTATTTTAAACCAATGCTTCATGACCCCTAACTTATAAATTAATTGGCTAAAAGCACATTTGCTTGAGGACAAGCAAATACCAAGTGTAGGGATATTTGATAAGGTTTTAAAATGTACCTTTTGAGGGTCGTTTAAGCCCTTATTTGATCACTTTTGTATCCGTTATTGCTTAATATCGTTCCTTTTCACTTTTAGGTCTCTTGAAGGCAAAATCTTGGAATGACACTTATTTGGACGAAAAGGCGCGAATATCTGAAGAAAATGGCCAAAGTCGAATCGAGACACTCAAAGTCTTTGAAAACATAAGGTGGCGTCGCGACTTATCTGTGACGCCGTCGGAGGATTTTGTGACGGACGAAGCCAAAACTCCTATTTTCAAGTGACGACGTCAAGTTATAAAAGAGTAGGCCGTCAGAACTCAAACGGCCTAGATGCAATCAAGCGGCGTCGAAAGTTGAAGAGGACGGCGTCACAAGCATAAGGTGACGCCGTCGCAAGTGTAACGTGGCCAAGACAAAACCCAAATGACGGCGATATGACGTCACAAAACATAAGGTGACGCCGTCGCATGTGTAATCTTATATATAGAATCCGAATTTTTCAAGATTGTGTGTAGTCTTTGGAGTAAAACCTAAACCGAACCAAGGCCGTCTTGTACAATATTTTAGGGTTCCAAACCCTATCTTACACCAAGATAAGTGTTTTACTTCATTAATACAATTATGTATTTGATTATTTGTGTGTATGCTTGCATGTTCTCCATGTCCGCTAATTTACTTGTGTGTTTGCTTAGGAATATGAAACTTAATTATTGAATATTGATTGGTTGTCTCTTATCTTAGTTGTTAATGATCTAGTAATGCGATAGGTCATTCGTTGTGTACTTCATGCTTGATTAAATCTTTGTGAACCTTAGAATATAACTCCTTGAGTAGTTGTAAGCTAAACCATCCAAAGAGTGCCTTAGAGTAAGAGTTTATTATCCCTAGTAAGTTTTGTAGACGAGACCCTTTGGTAAGTTCAAAGAGTTAGGGAGAAACGCATACCCTACAACCTTAGACACACAACGCAACTAAGAATAAGGACGTGACAATTCAACCACCAATAGGAGATAATTAAGGAGTAGTAAAACCTAAATAAACACATCTTTAAACTATCATACGAGCACACAATAATTAGACATAGACTACATACACCTTAGATTAGATAATTAGATAAGTAGAGTAATCGGTAGCAATACCAACCCCAAATCCAAACCCCGAGATTCGTACCTTTCCTTTCCTTAAAAATATAAAAGATAAAAATAATCTTCCTCAACCCCAACCTTAGCGTAGTAACTTCTCACTAGCATTCCTATTCCCTAGAGAACAATATCAATACCCGTGGCTTACCCTAATACTACACTACAACGATTAGGTTCCGCCTAGGGTGTTGAAAAACTTGCTCGACTAAAAGGAAGTTCCTTTGACCCCGAACGACGCGTGTAGCGTTATCAGTGGGCTTAATTATATAGACTTTGCCGCTTTTCCATCAGCTATGTCGCAGCTTGCGGATTTTTGTCTTCAAGACGAACCATTGCCGTTAGTTGATCACATTCCAGATGATGATCCCAGTCATATGAATTTACCTAATTTGAATGACAAATTTTCTCAATCGGCTGTTGAAGTACGTATATATTAATTCCAACTGTACTATCTATAGATTTTTGCTAGATTTGGTCATCTACATAGTTGTGTTTTTCTTGTATAATTACAGGGCAAAAACTTTGATGATGATTTCTCTGTTTATGGATCTTCGGAATTCCAGGATCAACAGCTGGAGCAAGATGAACAAAAGGCTGCTGAAAACAAGGAAGATGGCGAAACACCAAGTGAGGTAGTGGTAAGTGTTGATAATAAACCCGGAGAGGTGGTTCAAGCTACTGAGATAAATGCTCATGATTCTAATGTTACGGAGAAAGTAAGTGAAGGTGTGTATAACGTTGATGATAAATCTGGTGATGATAAACCCGGAGAGGCGGTTCAAGCTCTTGAGATACATGCTCATGATTCCGATGTTCTTGTGAAAGTAAGTGAAAGTGTGTCTTACGTTGATGATAATCGGTGATGATAAACCCGAGAGGCGGTTCAAGCTCTTGAGATACATCACTACAAGAAAAGGGGCCTTTAGGACCTTTTCTGCGACGCTTTCCTAAGCAGCGTCCTAAAAAGACATCTGATATGACGATCTAGTTTATGAGTCCTATTATCATGGAACCTAATATGACATTTCATGTATTGGTCTTATTAAATGAGTTTTATAAGACACTTACTCATTTGAGTCTCGTTATGATATAGCATAATACGACACTTGATATATAGGTCCTATTATCTTAAGTTTTATAGGACTCTATGTTGTAGAGGTCATATTATATTTACTATAATATGACACAAGTATATGCGTCCTATTAGGTTTGATTTTATAAGACACTTATATGGTTTGGTCGTATAACAAAGAATTCTAATAGGACACTTAGTATACATGTCATAATAAATAAGTTTTATGAGACACTTATTTACTAAGGTCTTATTATGAAAGAAACTTGATATGACACTTGATAATTTAATCTTATTATCATAATATTTATCTAATAGTTTTTTTTTTTGGTATTTGACCTTATTGGACACCTATTATAAATGAGTTATAACACATATGGCATATGTTATTATCGTATTTTACAAAACTCAAAAGTCCTAAATTTATACTAACGTTATGTTACTAGTATTTTACAGTATATTAAAACTTACACCACATTTCGAACCAATTAGGTTGAAAGTGTCATTAGACTCATTGAACTTAACTTAAATCATGAAAGTGAAAGCTCGGTTGAACTCACGTAAACTTTTGATGATTGAGTTTTATAATTAACTAATGTTTTGATATTTCAATTCTATAGTCAATTCAAGCTTGGCAAGTTAGGTACTACGTTTGGGGAATACAAACATATAGCGGCTACAAGAACTTTTCCAAATATAAATTTTTACGTGATTTGAGTTTGTGTGACGATCTAAACTCAATTTTGCATGGATTGCTGGACCAAATTGTCCGGCACTGTACACGTTAACATAAAAAACATTATGTGAAAATTTTATTGTAATTGACTCGGTTACGTCCCATATCTAATTAAGAAAACTTCATATGTAAATTATAATTGATATTGAATTACTCCTTATAAATCTCAATCTTTTGATATAAAAATTTGATCAATGTACCCTTACTATTTTACAAAAGTTAAGTGTTCATAAAATTTAAATTCTTTTAGGGGGCATTTGGTTGGGGTAATTTGGAGTATATTGGGGGCATTTGCATTTCAATTCCCTTCAAATATCATGTTTGGTATCAAACTTTCAACATGTTGACAATGATAGCAATCTTTGTCATGGCTAGGTAGTGGTGGTGGATGAAATTAGAGTGGCTTGATTCAAAGGATCAATTGAAGTGGTTTGAGGAGCCTCGAATGATGGAGGATTGGTGGAGGTCCATTTAGGAATGGTTCGATCAAGAATGATGATGGTGAAAAAGATGTGTCAACTTCCATAAGGTCGTGGTTGACTTTGATGATTTCTTATAATCCAAATGGGATTATATGATGGAAACTTTTTAAAAGGAAGCCGGAGCAAGTGTTGACTCAACACCTTGATTTTGAATCATTGTTCCTCCTAATGAGGAGAATGTTGTGTCAAGCGGATGCGCGCCTAGGTGCATTATTTAAATTTTTTTATAATTTAAAATTCCGAAATTTCAAATTACCCCAACCAAACACCCACTTAGTGAAAACAAAATATATGTCACACGTTCCCTCCCTCTTTTCCCCCCATTCTTTTCACTTTTATGTACATCCCGCTCTTTGTGAAGCCCAAATCAAAACCCCTTGCTTTTCCTTCTCACTATTATATCAGATCCCTTCTTCCCCTATTATCGACACAATTACAGTAAAACATTGGTTCACTTAATCGCAAGTGCTTCTTTGTCTTTAACTTCTAAGCACCTACCACAAGTGCTTATCCTATGGACGATAGATACCCTTCACTAATATCTTCGTCTTGACACTTGAGACATCTTTCACTAATGTCTTCAACACTACACTTCTTTGAAGAAAGAAAGGAATCATCAACAAGAGGACTTCTGTTAGCCTTAATAGTTTTATTAGAAGTGATGGTCATTCACTATTAGGAACTTTGTAACGTGTGTTAGATATCGTGATAGAATAGTCAACGGGCTCGTGGATTGGGCTAAGCTAATTGGGCATAAGTTATGTTAAGCTAGCCTTGTCTAGTTCGTGAAACCCAAGCCCAATCCAAGTCCATCTCAAGGCCCATGGCCAAGCCTTAGGGCATCATCCTCTCTTACTATAAATACCCTCAAGTATGTCATTTGAGGGTGTGCTTGAAATGTGTGTGTGTGTGTGTGTTTTCCTTTGAAGCAATATAACAACTTTATTGTTTTCATCTTCTTCTCTCTACCTCTCTAAATACATACACGAATATACATCAAGTCACCAAGTTCTATTCTTTATCTCTCTATACGCATAATATCTTGTGTTTGGTTCGTGTGATACTTGTGTGTGAAGGTGGGTATTTGATAAGGTTGTTATATCTTTGGTCCTACAATTGGTATCAATCGCCTAACAATGGTTTAGGAGTGTTTGTGTTTGTTTTGAAGGGTTACACATAAGCTCACGTTAGTCAATATTGTGACGCTTAAAGCTTTAATTTTTGCACTCAAAAATTCAAGATTCTTGTGGTTTAAGGTTTATTTGGTGCTAAAGTTTCAGTTTTTGCAAAAGTTCAAGCTTTACGTGTTTTTCTTCATTTTAAGCTCGTTTTGGTTATTGGTCATTTTACTCGTAACTTTTCTAAGCACTTTGGGTGAAAAGGTTAACATTTTCGTGTTATTTGAGTGTTTTAAGGCTATCTGTGCAAGCGAAATTGTTTGAATCATTGGAAATTTTTACGAGTAAGTCAAAACCCTAGTTCTACTCGTAAGAAAGTCAACTACTCATAAGTTTTCTACTCGTAACTTTTGGTGAAGAATCTTCGTGCTATAATCATTTACTCGGTGCTTCCCTCACTTGGATAAGTGTGTGGAACACTTCGACTTGTGGATATCTCTTACTGCGTGTGCGATGTAAAGGATTTTGGTTCTTAACCATAGTTTACGATAAGCTAAAAGCTTACGAGTAACTCTACGCATAACTTCAAAATTACGCGTAAGGTTTACGAGTAACTTTTGTCTACGATAAACCTAAGGTTACGCGTAAGATACTTTCACGCATAAGGTTTCTCGCCTAAGGTTCCTACGCTTAAGGTTTCTACGCATAAGGTCTCTACTCATAAGCTTCCTCGCCTAAGGAATCCTACGCCTAAGATCCTACTCATAAGCCTTGTCTACTCGTAACTTGTGTTTCTACGCCTAAGCTCTTTCTACGCATAAGTAAAAAAAAAAAAAAAAAAAAACGTTGAGTAAAATTTAAATTTTGAGGAGACTAAACGTTCAATTTTTACGAGATTCAAATTTTGGTTTAATCGTGAAAATTTTGGTCAAAATTCAAAATTTTGGGCCTAAATTCAAATTTCTCGGGTCAAATTTTGCGTCAAAATTGTCATAACTCAAATTTTTCATACGACCTTAGAATTGATTTTTATAGTGAATTTCAAATTTTGGGCGAAATTTTTTTTGAGAACCAAGTTTACGAGTACGACTTTCGGAAACACCTCAACTGAGCTTAATCTTCATCAACCACAACTCCTTTATCGTTGAATCGATCCTACATCAACTTTATCATATCATACCTTCATCAATGGAAACTCAACAAGACATTCATGCAGCCGGTGCCAAAAACCGACCTCCTATGTTGGCAAAAGGTGGTTATCTTCAATGGACAAGTCGAATGCTCCGCTACATCAAGACCAAACCTAATGGGAAACTAATGATTAAATCCATTCGGGATGGACCCTTCCACCTCGACAAGTCCATGTCCTCGAAATGCCGATGCAACACCTCCCATCCCACCATCCTCTCATCTTCAAACCGAATCGAATACATCAAGAGGATCGAAACAAGTCGATGCAGATGACATGGCAATTCATATTGTCCAACCGGGTTTACCAATAGACATTTTTTTTTCAGAGCAGTTGTGAAACCGCTTCGATATGTGGGAGCGTGTTAGACGGCTATGTTTTGGAACGGAAATTGGTAAACAAGACATGGAGAACAAGTCGCTAACCGAATGGGAAAAGTTTACATCTACACCGGAGAATCCATTGAATCCTACTATGGAAGGTTTTGCACTTTGATGAATGAGCTTATCGAAACAAGTTGGCACCCGAACAATCGTTCAAAACATCAAGTTCTCGAATAATCTTCCGGAAGAATGGGGACGATATGTCACTATTGTCAACCAAACAAAAGACTTACATCGGTGAACTTTGATCAACTCAACGATTTTACGAAACAAAACCAAGTCAAGCGAATGAAGTCGAAAAGAAAAATTGGAAAACGGCACTTATTGTAAAGACTCAACCTTCGGTGAATACACAACAACAAGCTTCATCATCTTCCAACAACAACAACTTGCAAAGAATACATTCCACAACCTCAACAACAATTCTATCCACAAGAACAACAAGTCATTCAACAACCGTATCCACAATACCAGAACAAGGAATCATCGATCCTCAAGTCATAGTAAGCGACCTTGCAACATATATTTTCTTTATTGGATAAAGCATTTAACAAATGCATGGGTAATCAGCGGTTCCGTATCGTAATCGGTTGGGTCGAATGTTGGAAATCGATGGGAGACGAATGTTGGGAATAAGCGATGGTAATCGAATAGCAATGTTGCACCACATCGTTGGGAATTACGGAGAAGTTTGATGGACATCAAGGGGTCGATCAGAATCGAATATGGGATATCAAAATGGGAATAACTGTTTTATGACTTACATTCGTAATGCTACCTCCGAACCTCAAAGACAAGATTCGGGATCTAGTGTCATAGCAATGACAAAGCTTGAAAAGATCCAAGACATGTTGATGTTAGCGAGAAAAAGAAGAGTTGGGAATTCGGTTGATCACGAGGAAATAAAATTCGTGTACCCCAAATGGGAAGATAAAGCAAACGATAATGCAACCTCCGGTCACACAATAAATCAACAGCCACAACATCAAGCGGTACTTATGACACAACTCCCGCTCACGACATGATTCACTCAATGAGGTACCACATTCGTTTACTCATGAGAAGCCACATTCGTGTCTCCGAACCTTATTATGACACATATGTGGGAGAGCAAGTTAATAGCAATGTTAACTCGAAACTCCATATATGGATCCTAATGGAGGTCAAGTGATATGAATGGTGCTAATGATGAGGAAACACGTGCTTATTTTGAATCATTAATTAATCAATGTGGCATTGAAGTTGAGAAAGTTAGAACGGTCAATAGCGAGCTTAAGGCCGCGAATAAAAAATTGACCGCTGAGCTTGAGAGTTACAAGGAGCACGCCAGAGCCTATGAATTTCATACAAACAAAATGTCCGAATTAGAAATTGGTTATCGAGATTGTGTTTTAAGAGAAAAACAATTGCAACTCAAGTATGACACACTCGATGTGAATCTGAACTTGCAAATCAAATCTTTAAACAAGGAAATTTCGAACTAAACAACCAACTTTCTAAACAAAAAGCAATCGTGTTCGATCTTGAAAAGAGAAGAAACAGTTGATTGTCGATTTTTCAAAATGAGAAGATTCTCTTCTTGATGAAATTCGGATAAAATGAAACTATCAAAAATTGGATAATTTGCTTCTTACAACGGGTCATTCCGCTAAAACAAACAAGATGCTTTCTAATCAAGCAAATCCAATTTTCACACTTCACATAAAATGGCTCTTGGTAACTCACCTCCTTCGTTCCTCAAGAAAGCTCAGAAAGAACGGAATGTGTTGAACAATGGACAACCTTTGCATGAACCCATAATTGTTCGTGATTCTCTTGAAACGTTGGAACTAGCTGAGGAGAGTAGATCAAAAATGAAACAAAAGAATCCAGATCTTAAACCGATTAATTATAACAAATGGAACAAAATTAATGGGATTACTTTTGTTAATCAAAAAGAACAATCAACGTTTTGCACCACACCAAGTGTATCAAACAACGTGTCAACACCAGTTTTAAAACCAGTTTCGAAACCAGTTGTAGTTTCCAAATCTCTTTCGAAAATCGAACAAATGTCTTCAAACAATCCTTTTAACACAAGTGATACTAGAAGCATTTTAGATGACGTTAAAACTAGAATTGGGTATCTTCAAGAGATCGTCAAGTCTAAAACCAATATTACAACTAACATCCGGTTTACTCGTCATGACGACGAAACAAAAGAGTTTTTAAAACCCAAATTGCCCCTCCGTTAAGCGCCATCGGTCACGAGGGTAATTCATGTTGAACAAGCACTTTTGAAAGAAACAGTGACTTTGTCAAGGACCGAAATCCTCGGTAAAGCAAGCTAATGAAAGTTTTGAACACATCAAAGTTTTGGAAAAACTCAATGATTCTCTCTTGAAGATGTTATGACTACCGATATCATGTCTATCATTTTGCAAACATATTACATTGAAGATCATGAAAGACTCGAGGATGAGACATCGAAATTGTTTCAAAATATGAAAAGCTCTTATGAAACTTGAAAAGAAAACGTGTCCTATTTTAAACGACTTGATCAAAAAACAGAGGAATGCAAGTATGACAAAGCGTCAGATGAGCGTGCCTACAAGGACATGCAAGAGCAAAATGATCTTTTGAGAGTTCATTGGAAAGTCTAAAAGGAAAGGGTGTGGATACTAAGTCGCAAAACCATTGACCGAGGAGAATCCAAATGTTCCAAAATCGGTTTTCAAACCTAAAATGTCTATTTCTCACCTCCTCCAAAAGTCAATGAGAAATATGATTTGTCAAAAGCAGTCAATACCCACAGTCCCGCCTATTAAAAAGAGAATTATCAAAGGTTTTGAAAAACCTGTTTTTGAGAAAGAAAAAGTGATTACACCTGGCATTTCTAGGAATAGTACACGGAATGTGACCAAAAATCCAGTTAAAGAATCTGTTGGTTCTAACAACATGGTCAACAATCACTATCTAGAAGAAGCTAGGAAAAAGGCACAGACTCGAAAAGATGGAATTCTAGGTGCAACATCTAGGGTGATGAATTCTACAAGATTTCAAGGCCTTCGCTAGTAGTAGTAAACCATTACCTAGGAACACTCTACAAAAGACTAGGGATTGGCTTGCATCTAAGAGTAGTTGCTAAAAGAAAATGCTATGCCCTTAGAAAACAACACTAGGAATTCTAAGTCTTTTCGAACAAGAATCAATTTCAAAAGACGTAGTGAAAAAGTTAACATTCTTGTTTTAAACAAGAATATTGAATTTATGCATACTACATGTAAAAATGCGTCTTTTCGACTAATCATGAAGCATGTGCCTTACAATATCTCAAGAAAGATAATTCTCGTGCCAAGGCACAATCCACTAAGACACCAAATAGAAACAAACCCGTTGACAAGATGAACATCAAAAGGAAACCTAATAGGTGGATCTCTTCAGACGTAGTTTTCAAAAATGAGTCTTCCATTGAATCGATAAGAAAACAACTCCTAGATCTTACCTTAGGTGGATTCCCACGGGCAAAGTTTTCAACAAAATAGGTCTTAGATGGATTCCCACAGGAAAGATTTTTGATAATTGCTCCAACACGATAATAGTGAAACTCATCAAGTTAAGGAAGTCGATCCACTACAACCGTTAACACTGTTATTTGTGAACATTATTCTTCGTGGATGCGGTACTTGTAAAGTGTTGAAGATTCTTATACCCGTGTGGTAAAGAAGAATTTTATGCCAATTTCGCATGTGGAAATCCTTTTCTAGTTCCACTCTTAACTCCACTTTTACTTGTCCCAACTTAATCTTCTTTCTTCAAATCTTCTTAGTAAATATTTTCGAAAAACCAAATACAAAATTTGAAAAACCATCAAAAGCAAAATATAAAAATAGAAAATTTTCAAAAATACAAAAACAATATAAAATCAAAAATCCAAAATAGTCTTCTCACGACATGTCTCGTATAATCGATATTCAGACGTTTCTAGAAATGTCATTCAACAATGATACGGGCATGTCATGATGCTTGAGCGAGAGTTCTTTAATTGTCTTATAAAACATGTCGTTTCTCAAAATTTCTTCATAAAATGGCTTTCAGATACTTGAGACGAAACCCGGACTTCAACATAATGGCTTCGGACACATCGGTTCGGGACCCGAGCTTCAAAGAAAGGAAAGTGCTTATAAATATCAAAGGTTTTAAATATTTTTCAAGCGCTATTCTAAACAATGGCTTGTAAGTATTTCATCTTGCAACCCGATCTTTAAAGAAAGGAAAGTGCTATGCAAAATCGATTTTCATAAATATCGAGCACTTATCCTAAAACAAATGAAGATACTTCTTCAATATATTCAAAATATTTTTAAAATCTTCATCTTGCGTACCATTGATTCGAAATTTTTCAAAAAGATTTTTCAAAATCTCTCACATTTGGTACCAAGATAACTCCTCTAAACCCTTAATTGATTCTAAATTTTTCTGTTTGAAAAATATGCTTTCGTTAAGGGGAGTATAAACCAAAATTGTTCCAAAATTCATGCCAAATCATTTTCTCCAAATGCTTTCGAAAAACATATCTTTTAATCAATTGTGTTTCAAAAACATCATGGATATGCTATTTTTGAGGGGAGAAACGTGATTAAAATGTGATCAAAAAGGTTTAATGATCGTTGTTTGAATCTCAAAAGAGCTCGACTCGGTCGTAACAAATGAATTGACGAGGAATAATGTACCATCTCGAGAAACTTTCTATGGACTTGACCGGGACGGGTAATAATTTCAAGATAGTTCTCTAGTGATGTAAACTTGTCTCGAATCGGTCTAGTTCATTTAAAGTCGATCAATTCAAAAGTGCGAACTCTACCCTCTATGTGCGGTTACATCCAAAACTTATAAGCACATGTGAAGGGGAGTGTTTCGAAAATATAAAACTATCGGAGTGTCTCAAACATGTTTTCTATCATAAACACTCGAGAGATTTTCAAGAAAAATGATTTTATGGCAACAATAGGACAGTCATGGAGTTATAAGGTGACTAAGGATAGAAATCCGTCCTATGATCCGCCAGAGCGGAGGGATCTACCCAAGGACATCACAAATAGTTTAGTATTAGAAGTCCTTAGGCATGATTGAAAAAGGAGTAATGTGAGAAAGGAGAAAGAAGGGTTGAAGAATTAAAAGAAATGTAATGAAAAGGGTGAAAAGAAATAGCCCTCCATATTCAACCTTAGGGCGTAAACCGGGTTCAATACATATGCTACTAGTTGTCACTAGAGGACACCGGTATTGAAGACAAAGACGTCATGGACCCGTGACGCTTGCACTAAACCTTCTAGCCACTCAATTCCTCTCAAAAGGATTTGTTTCATTCTCACTGGGAACCCTACATAATCTATTGACTTTTCTTAGAGATCGTTGGTATTGAAGAGGAGACCCTTTCCTAGTCTCCGCTCGGAAAACCAAAATGCACTATTGAGTCTAGAGCCACGAGATTCATCAAAAGATCTCATAGGAACACATGACATGACATCGCTTGTTGTTCATCAATAAGGCACAAGTGATATATTATAGAGTCCTACGCAGATCTTAGAAATCGCGAACATTTATGAGAAGTTTTACAACCGTAATCTTCAATGATTGAATGGAAACTCTGCCGGGGTCAACATCAAACACACGATAGCGGTCACTTGGTAATTCTCCGTGGATTACGCTTAGTGTGTCTCAAACGGTCTACGATCGTGGGGTGATGCTTGGTGTACCTCGACGACTCATCCGAGCTGTAGATGTACTTCGGTATATCGCGTTATCTCACTTGTGGGACTCAGTTCGAGAACGGCCTCTGTGAGAATTAGAGTCGTGTTTTCACACTATCTTGTTAACACCCTCGAAATTCAAACTTGTAAGTGCCGAAATCCGCTTATTACTAACCTGTTTTATGTTTTCTTCTTATGGAAGCTCCGGAGAGGATGGATCGTGCGGACTCGCCACATGCTCATACCAACAACACATGAAAGTTCTCATCATAATCAAGGAGATGATTCTTCGTCAATGTCAAAGAATCTACAAAGTGTAAAGACTCGAGAACTTCATCATTGGAAACCAAAAGACAAATAGAAGTGTGAGCATGGTGGAGAAAGAAGTGGAGAATGACATGGAGACACCTAACCAACGAAGTTGACAATGGCGAACAACCACATTATCGATCACGAGCATGAAGGAACAAAGAATCAAGACTATTCTATATCTACACAAAGTTCAAGCTTAAGGAAAGTAGAGACCTAATCAAGTGGAGCATCGTTTGAATGACCACCCCTTAGGGAGATTGTTAGCCTTAATAGTTTTATTAGAAGTGATGGTCATTCACTATTAGGAACTTTGTAACGTGTGTTAGATATCGTGATAGAATAGTCAACGGGCTCGTGGATTGGGCTAAGCTAATTGGGCATAAGTTATGTTAAGCTAGCCTTGTCTAGTTCGTGAAACCCAAGCCCAATCCAAGTCCATCTCAAGGCCCATGGCCAAGCCTTAGGCATCATCCTCTTACTATAAATACCCTCAAGTATGTCATTTGAGGGTGTGCTTGAGTGTGTTTGTGTGTGTGTGTGTTTTCCTTTGAAGCAATATAACAACTTTATTGTTTTCATCTTCTCTCTCTACCTCTCTAAATACATACACGAATATACATCAAGTCACCAAGTTCTATTCTTTATCTTTCTATACTGAATAACGTATTTGTGTTTGGTTTGTGTTGGGTTTGCTTGGTAAAGTGATAAGGTTGATATATCTAAGGTCCTACAACTTCAAGAGCCTTGATGGTGAGGAAGCATAGCAACTCATGGACTTGAGCTTGCTCGACTTCAACGGTGGTGATCTTGCCTTTAAGAGGAACCTAAAGATCACACAAAACAAAACTACAAACATAGATCTCTTGGATCTAAGGTTAGTGAGATCTAACTTAGGGAGAAAGTGTGTTAGAAAGAGGATTGAAAGGGGCGGTAATAATGAAGAAATGGCTCACTATTTATAGGCAAATTTCCTCATTGTTCCCACGGATCCCACGGATCCTTCCACTGGGATCCGCTAGCACAAAGCTAGGGATCCGTGGAACGCTCCTCTTTACCCATGGGTATTTTTGGTTATGGGTCATGGGTCATGGGTTATGGGTTGATCCATGGTTTTCTTTCTAGATACAATGTACCTTAAGGATACATTGAACTTGTATAAGTGGTATATATAAAACCATGGGTTATGGGTCAAAACCATTTGCTAGTTTTATCTATTTAGTATATACTTGTTTTTACCCATTTTAGTATATACTTGTTTTACCCATTTTAGTATACTTAGCTTAAGTATGTGTTAACTCAATATGTAAACACTAGTTGTTGTACATATATATCTAGATTATAAAATC
This sequence comes from Chrysanthemum lavandulifolium, assembly GCA_022545495.1. Classification (NCBI taxonomy): domain Eukaryota; kingdom Viridiplantae; phylum Streptophyta; class Magnoliopsida; order Asterales; family Asteraceae; genus Chrysanthemum; species Chrysanthemum lavandulifolium. Next base: position 245,270,433 of record CM040245.1, on the reverse strand, counting down.
ACTTATACTTGTTAAGCCAATATGTAAACACTAGTTGTTGTACATATATATCTAGATCATAAAATCACTTATACTTGTTTTAGTGTTTTATGTGAAAATGTTAGAAAAATATTAGTTCAAACCATTTACGTATTTTATTTGTTTCGTTAATATGATTTTACTTTTGTTATCGACAAAACATTAGAAGATCGTAAAATATAAATAAACGTTTTTACGGCTTATTTGTATTAACAGGATGTTTTCATGCGTGCTAAAAGGATGAGAAATGCAAGTAAGGCTCTACTGTCACCTTATAATGGCATAGCAATAAAGAAAACTAGAAAGGCCAAAGGTTACCAAATAGAGTAATGCCAAAGTTACCCAAGAGATTACTCCTGTTTTGAAAGAAGATGTTGACTCAAAATGGACAAAGCAGGTAGGCAAGTGTTTGCAGGACGCATACGTGAACCTCCCTCCCACGACTCCACAGTTGCCGAAACGACGTTCCAAAAGACTGAGAAAATATATTAATCCACCATGTGGTGAAGATAATCAGTTGGAAACATGGGTAGAGGTATAGCAGAACTACTTTTACAAACAGACATCTTAAAGACATATACATTAATCTGGTTTTTAAAATTTTTCAGGATCTGTCACGTCCTGAAGGTTGCGATATCAACAAGATTGCTAAACCAGCGTGTATGGATATCTTTATAAAAAAAAATTTAAGTTATCACATAACTTTCCTTGGGGTCTTGGCGACATCGTTGTTCATCAAAAATTTTGGTTGGCTTTGTTGGGGTATGGAAGGGGCTATAAAAAAGGATGGCTTGGAGATGAGGTACTTAACAGTTATTTAATTTCCATAAAAAAATTTATTTTTATTTGAATTAGTTTAACGGTATGTATTTTATAAAATTTTTTTGCATCATCTGGATCTTTGGGTTGATCTAATGTGGCAGTTCAGGCCGGGCAATGCCGATTGGGCTATGGCTGGACCATTTATCTTGTCTTCTATCCTTGATGGGTCTATGCGTGCCTACTACGCCACTGGTCAACGCTATCCATTGCCATGGTCTAGTGTCGAGAAGGTTTGTATATAAAGACCATACTTTCTTCTAGATACTTGGGTAAATATATACATGCTCAAATGTGATGAATTACGACAAAGTTTATTTGCTCACATTTAGGTATACTTTCACGTGAACGCATGCGATCGCTAATCGGTTTCTCGCCGAGTTACAAATTTGTACCGGAGTGATAACAATTTATGACTCACTAGGTACGCCATAACCTGAGACGAGAGAAAAGAATTTAAAAATGAGGGTCACTTTTGAGAGAATGCTACCACAGTATCTAAACTTGTGTAAAGTTCTTCAAGCCAAATCAATATCTGTTTTCGATTATAAGATCACATTTCGAGTTGCGGATGATGTCCCTATACAAGCCAATGCATACGGTGATTGTGGTGTTTGGGTATGTATTTTTTTGCACAGGCTGGGTAACAACTTAAGCATGAAGGTTGATGATCCTCTTCAAGTTGCTTTGGTGTATCGAGAGCATATGGTGGAGTACTTTTGAAAGTATAAGGTGGCTGTTCATACAAGTGATGAATAAAGATGCATTTCATCTCTTTGGGTATGGCTTGTATGTGGGTTTAGACTTTTGTTGCTCAACCAAATGTAACTACAAACTGTATGTCTGTGTAGGACATCAAAAGACAACTTCGTATGCATGTCTGTGTAGTGCAACTTGGTATATTCCTAACAGCCATGTAGGCTTTCTTTAAGCTCTTGTTTCTGTATATACGTGTTGTGATACTGTTGATTTGCAACAAAGATTTTGTGTAAATTGCTAAAATGTTTGTTTTATACAAACATCCATTTGATTTGAAAAAACGGCTACAAACAATCTTATTGCTAAAACACCATAACATACATATTACATAACACTTATTGCTAAACAGATTACCATAACCAAACTACAACACTGAAGAGAACAATCAAACTGAAAACCAACACAATTTTGTCATGAACTTGCACTCTTGACTTGATAAAAGTCAACTCATCCAACATTTTCATGATATCATTATTTGAAACCTCAATAACTTCATCCGAGACTGAACGCTTTCTCGTCTTCATTAAATGTTTCTTTTCCTCATGTTCCTTGTAAAACAAATCTTTGTAATACTGACTTGGTAATTCCGGGTCTAGGAATCCATAGAAGTTACATTTGGTATCTTTGTCCTAAAAAGAAGTTTTGTTAAATTCACATATTCAACCTAACAAGTAAAATAAGTATATTGCATAATAATATTACATAAATTGGACAAGCCTTGAATCTTCTACCAGGATGAGTCCGGGTCCAAGAGGTTTGTACTTCCACCAGTAATGGTTTTGGACATTCGCAGTGTGTAGCATTGATGTAGTACTCCAAGGGCTTTCGATTGGATCTGGAAGTAGAGGTAGAGGAGGGAGCCATTGTTTTATTTCACCCAATTGTTACCGGGTATTCACAGATGCAAATGAGTAAAGTTGACGCATTTCTAGTAGAGTGACATCAAATTTGGCAGGAAATATACTTTGTGAATGAGCGGGTAATAAATATTGTGGAGGGAAAATTTTAAGAGAATTTTATATTGAGAGACTAAAAGATCGTCTTTTCAATGAATTTTTATTGGGTTTATTGCTTCGTACAATCCCAGAACACAAATCCCAGAACACAAATCCCAGAACACAAATCCCATAACACAATAATTCCTCTTGGACCAAATAAAAATGACTTCAACTAATTCCCCAAAATTCAAAGTTTATTTGGATTTTGAGAGATCAATTCGTAGAGTTTTACTTCTAGTTGACATCACCTACCTATATCTGATTACCTATCTTACCAACAAATATCAGATTAAAGATAAGATCATCAGTTTATACTACATGTCCGCTTCAACCAAAATTGATGTAAGTGACGATGATGATGTTTCTTTCTTCGTTCATGAAATATGTTGTAAGCAGAACGTGATCCAGACACTATACATCAAACTTATCGAGAAATCTTTCGAGGTAAAGCCATCTACATCTTCTAAGCCTCTTGATATTGATCTTAATGTTCCTTTGTTGCCTCAAGAGTCTGATTTTCAAACACCAAAAGTTGAAGATCATAATAATGAGGGTGCGGTAAACGTTAATGTAGATGTGCGACCTAGTTGGCAGAAAACCACATTTCTAAATATCCCTGATCCACCCAGTTCACCTGATCCCATAATTAAAAAGTTAAGTAACCATAAACACCCTGTAGTATCTAAATTAAAGGTGGGTAGTCGTTTTGATGATAAGCAAGGATGCATTTATGCAATAGGAATAAAAGCGTTGGTTGATATGTTTGAGTATAAAGTTACTAAGTCATGTAAGAAAAGGTACAGTGTAGCTTGTTTTGAAGAAGGTTGCAACTGGTACATTAACGCACGAAAAAGTGTTGTTAACCGATACTTCTATGTTACTACCATTAACGACTGTCATACATGTTCCAGAACAAAAATTCATCCTAATCATCGAAATGCTACCCGAAAATTAGTGGGTCACATACTTGTTGATAAATTGAGGAATTGCAAAAGGGTCTATACGGGTGAGGACATAAAAAAAGATTTTAATGTTGATTGGAAAGTAGACATTTCTTACCACCGCTCTTGGGGTGGGAAAAACATTGCATTAAAGTTGTTGAACGGTTGTCCTACGGAGTCTTTTGAGCAGTTGTCGTATTACTGCTATAACTTAAAGTTGCAAAATGAGGGGACAATTACACACATGAGACAGATGAGACAGATCGGTTTAAGATGGTATTCATTGGTTTCGGTGTTGCTGTAAGTTTTTCATAAATTCTATTATCTTTTATTTCTAATTATTACCTTCATTATTATGTAAATATTATTAATTAAGCAATTTCTGGTCGATTTAAAATAGATTCGGAGCTTTTTACATTTTATGAGACCATTGCGAATCATTGATGTCGCACATCTTAAAGGGAGATACCTTGGTACGAATCTGGTTGTTGTTGGGATGGACGGAAACAACCAGATTATACCTATTGCAACTGGTGTTTCTCAAGGTGAGACCAATGAATCATGGACCGGTTTTTAGCAAACTTAAAGAATGCATTGGTGAAGTAAAGATTTGGCCATCATCTCGGCGGACATCAAGCAATTGCACATGCATGTAGTACCGTTTTTCCTAATGCGTTTCATGGTTTTGTTGTCGTCATTTAATGATGAACTGCAATTTGAAAACTAGAAAGTGGAAGGCTATATATTGGAGGACATGCAAAGCTTACACAGAGCAGGAGTTTGATGCTTCAATTTATGAGATTCAATCATTAAAACCTAATGTGTATAAAAGACTAAAAGATGAAGCTGGATTTGATAAATGGTCGCGTGCTTACTGCCCTGCAAACAGGTACAATTACATGACCTCAAATAGTGCGAATCAAGTAAACTCGTAACCAAAGATGTTAGGAAGGTTCCAATAACCCGACTAATGGAGTACTACCAAGGCTTCTACAAAATGGTATTTTGAACGTCGAGAAAAATACAAAGGTAACTTAAAAAGCATCTATCATAATTGGTTTATCACATATTTGGCACATCGCTCGAAAATGTATATTTTTTTTTTATTTCAGATGCTCCAACGGATGAACTTACCGAATGGGCAAATGCAAAACTAAACAATAGAATGGCAAAGAGTGCTAATTGGGATGTTAAGGGAATTGAGATGCACAAGATTTACCAAGTTAATGATCCGAAACATGTTCATATTGTTGACTTTGACAACAGAGAATGCACTTGCCGCAAATGGCAGCTATCGGGTCTACCTTGTGGTCATGTTTGTGCTGTGTCTAGAGTTGAAGGGTTGACTGACACTAGCAGTTGGTCGATGGATTGGTTTAAGAAAACGTCACTAAAAATACATACGAAGCAAGGGTTTATCCTCTAAAAGATGTATCCTTGTGGCGTACTCCTGATGACTTGCAAACCGTAAAACCACCTGCTATGGATAAGTGGCAACCAGGAAGACCCAAAGAAAAAACACGTGTCCGATCACGGGGAAGAGCCAAAAAGCAAAACACATGGCGGTGTGGAAAGGCAGACACACAAGGCAGTCATGTATCTCGAACCGTTGATGACAAGCAAGGCAAGTGTGTTTCTATATTCTATTTCAATGTATATAATTTTGTATGTAATTATCGATATGGTTGTTTGAACTAATGTCACATCTCGAAACGTAAAAGAAACTCACAATCGTGCACCCCTACAACTAACGAAGAAGCAGTGGAACAAGAACGACACGGAGGACAGAGGACGCGTGTAGAGGTCGAACAGGGAGAAGCAACTGGTCAGTCAAACAACGATTTCATATGGAAATGTGAATAATCTACTTCTGAAAACAACCTTCCTAACAACATTCAATCACAACCTGTGACGTTTAGTACTGCAAATGTTGTTCATTTGGACGATTTATAGTTGTTATTTCAATTTGAACTTTAACACAATGGAAGCAAAACTTATCAGTCATCTAGGATTTTCAATGTTTGTTACTTGAATAATAATAGCTACAGGAGTGGCTTGATTTTATTTGTTTTTTTTTTTGTTACTTTGTGACAATGTTCTTCATTATTGAGGCACCATTTTTTTTCTTCTTTTTTGGATGTTACTTTGTGACAATGTTATACAATCAACTGTTGAACATGTGCATATTTTTTGTTCTTTTCTATAAAAACATATAGGAGTCAGGCATATAGTGTAACGTCAATGGTATGCATGTGACTATTTATTTACCTTTCAATTTGTGTATTTAAGAGCAAACTTGCAAGTATATTTTCACACAACATCATTCCATAAATAAGTAAGCAAAAACAATGTCGTGCGCCTAAATGTGATGAGATAAGAGTGCTGCTAACACTAACAAGCGGATGAGACATGATGATTTACTATCTGTAATCTGCAATCGCAATCGAAGATGTTCAATTGGCAAGAAAGGTGAATATCCTAACTCAAGAATTAGCTAGACTTAATCGTGAAAGGGTGTCGTTATTCAAGAGATGGCACATGTGCAAAAGAAGGTGCCACAAAAAGCTAAACCGGGTGAGTTGAGTTTTCAAGTAGGAGCAAGCCCTTAGTGAACACAAAGTGATGCAAATGAATATCTTGGCGGTGCTATTTTGAACCGAGTGAGTGCTCGAAACAAGAATTTCTTTATTCATAAGCTTGAGGGTACGTTGAAAACGATAAGAATGTAAGAAAACATATAAAAATGGACGCTATAAGCACCGTGAGATATGCCAAGTACTAAGTGTTATATCGTATGTGATCTCCTAGTAACTAAGAGTACTATATGCCCTAGTAAGTACTTAGTGTTATAATGTATATCGTATGTGATCTCCTAGTAACGATTTCCAAGTACTTAGTGTTATATCGATTTCCAAGTACGTGCGTGCTTTTCTAGTAAGATACTTTATTCAATAAAGTTTCCTAGTAAGTAGGAGTTAAATACATTTTATTTACTCACCTTTTTTTCTTGTCTTCAAGAGTTGGATGGTCTTGAATCTTTTGTCTTTTCATCGTATCCAGGGTATCCTCTCCAATCTATGGGATTTTAATTTAAAATGAGATTGCGAAAATAACAAAAATGAACAATCGAAGACATTAATTTAACATTGTGCCCCTTACTGTTAAAGTATCGTCTGACCTTTTTGCATCCATTTATTGGTTTCCAAATTTTTGCGCCTAACCGTTATACTTTACTACTAGCCGCGGTCTAACATCAGCAGTGGATTCAATCTTCTAGCAGTGGTTTAATTAACTCTGGCACTAGTTCCAATATTTACAATTATATAGACTGAGGTTTAGCCTTAATTGCTAAAGGCCCTTGTATGTCTGCAATCTTCTCTATCTTTTGAAACGATGGATCAATTATAGGATGTGTCTCCTTTGTTCCTCTTGAAGTGAGTTTAGCTTCCAGTATTTGTCTTGCCACATTCTTTGATAAAGGATAATCCCTATCAACAAACATGAAAAACCTTTCCTTTGTAGTTTTTACAGCATGAACCTTGCAGTATGAGAACAATAGCCATTCAACCACCTCACAATTATCCCCATATTCAGCATCAAGATCAGGTTGTAACATGTTCTTTATAGCAGCCCATACAAACTTAGCTAACTCTCCATTTGGACCAAACTTCCCATATCTGAACTCCATTACTTTCCACAACTGCTCCAAATCACTTTTAGTCAAACAATCCAGTAAGATCCCAAATTTGAAATAAGTAGATTTGCATCCATCACCTCTTGTTATCTCAACTACTTCTCTACCCCTTGTTAAACTCCATTCCTTCAAAAACAACAACAACAGTACCTTGCAACCCAATACCATCTAGAAAATTACCGAGCAATGTCTGAGACAAAAACATGATTGACAATTATAACATATACAGTAATAAAATACACTTATTTTTAAAAAAACGTAAACAAAAAAATTAATTCTTATAAATAACCTGTGGAATATGAGGGTATGGCAGCCGATAAATCTGAAACCTTATATGACGACTTTCTACACCAGCATATTCCTCAACTTCCAACCCATTAGAATCATAGCCAGTAACGTAAAATGAGTCATCACCTTCTTGAACAAAGTGTAACATATGAACATCTGTATACATTTTTTCATGAACGAATTCTACCCATTTGTTACCTACAATCCTAATGGGACCTCCTAACCGAGCAACAATCCTTAATTTCTTCCGTTGTCTTTGAATTCCAGTTAAATATAAATGCCGATTCCCGTTAAAAGCACGGTCAGCAAATTGAGGAAGCTCAAGAAACCCAGGGTAAAAAGCTATGTTTGGTCGCACCACAAACTCGATTGCCATGATTACCTTATAAACAATTACAAGCATGTAAAGTTAAGTTAATGTGGCCAAAATTTTGATATGAATATTGAAACATAAAATACGGTCAATATTGATATGGGGACCATGACAATAAAGGATCACGAACCTTTGAGAAATTCAATTTTAATAATTGAACGAAATTGACATTGTAACGAAAAAACTAGGGTTCTGGTCGGTAGAAATTGGATGTGGCCAAAAATAGTTAAAAGATAAGGTTTTAGTGTATCATAAATCGCTATAAAATAGTCGCTCAGACTATATCGCTAAAAATTCGCTTATCTAGTTTCTCGCCAAAATAATTTTCCCGCCTAAACACTAGTCAACAAAATAAGCATAAATACAGTCAATTCTATAGTACATATACAACAATCCACAATGGCTTTGAACTTATCTGGAAAAGGCAATTATGAACAAGTGCCAAACAGGAAAGAGGATGCTGCTGACAATTCGATAGTACACATACAACAATCCACAATGGCTTCGGACTTATATGAGAAGAAAAAGCTAGATGGTGATGTTACGGATAAGGAGAACCAAGATGGCATTACACTAGAAATAGTTGAGGCATTGGAAAAAAGGATTAAAGATCTGGAAGAAGTCTTTCAAAAACTCAAGGAAAGGAAAGCAACTGAAGAAGGATGTGGTTCTAGCAGTACTGTTTGAATGAATGTAATGGTTGAATAATGAATGATATGAGTGTAACATTTGACAATGTAATGGTTGTGTTGAAAATCTTATCTATTAAATAATTTATTGAGATGATTGTTGTAGTTTTGTTATTCAGATGGTTGTGCTGATAGAACCAAGTCAGGACTGAAATAGACATCAGCATATTTAATCAAAATGATTGCAATGTAACATACACATGGTAGTAGAACCATCATCACATAGTAGTTTGTAACATACACTAACTAGCCTTCACCACAGACTGAAAATAAATTGTTTCATCATGATGACTAGTTAGTGTAGTTTGTAACATACACTAACTAGTCATCATGCCTGGAAAGGAGCCAAAATACAAATTGTTTAACAGGGTACATACCACCCTGGAATATCAAATAACTACCACATGGTAGCCTTCATCATACCTTCGAATTACTTAGATCAGAAGAGGTTGGGCATGACATGGAACCATCAGCTGTGGAACCTTCAACTATCACTTGATCATTAACCAAACCGATTGCCTCATCTCCCTTCATATCATCAGATTGATTACTACCAACTGCTTCAAATTCATCAAATAATCTCCTAGATTTCAAGGTACCAGTTTCAAAACAACTTTTCTTGGACACATAATGAACTACAATAGAGCTTCCAACTGTAGGAAGGTCATCAATATCATTAAAAAGCCTCTTACACTATAAAGGGCTGGTTTGAATAGATGGGAGTAAACTAGTAGCATGTGGATCCTGAAGGTCATGATTACCAGCAGCCTGAAAGTCGTTAAAAAGGTTCTTACCTCTTAACAGACTAATATCGAACCCACATTCATTTGACAAACACTCGGTAACAGTGTATGATCCGTGCAAAACCGTCAAGTTTTCTCACGCAAGCTGACCACTTGTGAATGGCCAACTGAAGAAACTTAAAACGGCTTAAGCACAAATGCAATGAAGATCTGGGAGTATAGTGTTTCCGGTCGTTATGTCCCAATGAGCTATGCAATGGATCACCAAACGATATAGTGATCGAGGAATTTGAAGAAAAAAGGTTGAATATGATTATAACTACGAAAAAGCCAACAAATTACAACGGCTTAAATGCAAATTAAAGGAAATTAAAGAGATAAAAATATTAAATAAATGCTATCACTATTTGCAAAATGATGTTTTTGTTTTTGGTTTTATAAAAGCGAATTAAAACTACGTAACGCATAAAATGAAAATGTGAAACTAAAGCAATATTAATCCTAAAAATATGGAAATGATATTTTACAAACCTAATGATAAAAGAAAATTTTAGAAAAGAAAATTATTTTTATAACTAATTATCTAATTATTATTAATTAAAAACTATTTCTAACTATTTAATATTAGCCTAAAATACAAGAAAATATGAAATAAAGCTTGAAAAATAAAATTATGACTTGGAAAAATCTAAAATATCAAAATATAATTTTCAAAACTATTTTTGTATTTTTCTGATTATTTTTCTATTTTCTACTAATTAAAAACTATTTAAAACTACTTAAATTACTTAAAAGTACAAATTTAACTAAGAAAAATCTAGAAAAATATTTTTTTGGCTTTTTATATTTATCTTAACTTAAGAAAATTGAAAAATTATTTTTTTTTTTGAAACTTTTCTTAGTTTTTTGTATTAAATGCTATTTAAAAAGACCTAAAAACTGAATTAAATCAAGAAAAATACTAAACTAACTTGGAAAAATCTGAAAAATTCAAGTTAAGTCTAATTTAATATTAGGAATCTAGGAAAAATGGAAAAACAGGGTGTTGTGTGTGAGGAATTGCAACTGCTATGGAATGTGCTTATGAATAAGCACTTGCAATAAGCCAAAGTCCACAAAAAGCCACCACCCTGGAACAGAAGTTCTAATATGCTAAAGTAACCCAAATGCAACTAAAAACAACAACCCATAACATCTGAATTACAAACTACCATGATTTGGATGATTTGGCTAATTGCTTAAAAACAGTTTTGATGCCAACTTTGGAGCCAAAGAATAAGCACTCAATAAGCTAGAAATCAAGAACCAAGTAATGAGACCTCAACTAGACCTGGTCAAGAGTTTATGAGCTAAATACCGGACCAAGGGAAGCTCTTATGAGCCTTGTGCAAGCTCGCACAAAAGCGAGAAAACTCGGTTTATTTGAAGCTTATGAACAGGGCAATTTAAGCAGTTTTGAGCAGCTTATTTGAGGATTTAAAGAACTTAATAAGTTTTAACAAAAAGCAGTTTCCAATACTAGACCAATTGAATTTGCAAATCCCAAAGTTTCACTAGATTTGGACTTAAAATGAACCTGTGAGAGATCAAACAAGTTTTGCAAAAACTGAAAATCTCACTTTTGACTTTTGATGACAGATTTGGAACTTTGACTTAACTGAACTTTGAATCTAATTTATGGACAGGTTATGATGTTAATGGATGAAATAAGCATAAAGCAAGCCATGTTTATGATATCTAAGCACATAACCAGTTTTTGCTTTTCCAAAATTGCAACAGATAAGACAGTGAGACAGATTGAGATGAGTTTTGACTTTGGTGGTCTTGCAGACACAAAATGAGATAGATAAGAGTATAAATGAGATAAACAAACTTATAACTACAAATCCTAACCACCGATTATACCTAAAAGACAGATAGTGCAGCAGATCCAAACACACCTTAATCCTACTGATTTGCAAGTAATATGACCTAACTACTGATTCAACTTGTTTCAATGATCAAGCTAAGTTTACCTATCCTAAATAATACTTAATGAACATATTTGAACTATTATAAACCACAAGAACATATTATGCTACATAACTTGAAACTGACTTACAACTGTCCATAGCCACTATGGCTTGCCACTGCACCAATGAACCACTACCTGTTCTAAACTGACCCAATGAGTTCTAAACTAACCCAAATACAGCTCTGAACCAACACATATCCACTTCTGCATCATTTTTGCCCCATGTTGACTTTCTTTGACCAATATTCAAAAGTGATTGAAACTTGAATACAAGCTTGTAAAATGCTGTAATGAGCTTATATAAGCTTGTTGAAGCTTAAAGTTGAGCTACTGAAAGCTTTGACATATGATTTTGAAAATGAAAATTTCAACGATGACATAAAATGTGGAATTATAACATTAACTTGAATTGATGCTTGAAATAAGTTGAACTACACTGAAATACTTGAGATTGATACAAATTAACTTGATATTACAGTTGAGAAACTAGTAAGACATGAAAAGCTTAAAAACGACATACATTTTAGAAAAATAAACTAAGTACTCTCTAACTTCCTTCTTCTTCCTTCTTTTTATACTCCAATCTCCTTCTCTCCTCTTTCTGAGCATATCCCAGCAATTTTCCTGGCCTTTGGATGTGCAGAAGCTATCTTGGCCGTTTGATCGAAAATTGGCGCCAAAATGGTTTTGATATCTTAGACAGGGAAAAGGGTTGCATTTAATGCATTTGGCTGTTTGGTGAGGAGGGGGGGACAAAGTGTGGAGTAGGGGGACAAGGAGGTGGTGTTGTGTTGGTGGCTGGTTGCAGACAGAGGTGTCGGGGAAGACAGGAAAAGGGGGCGGGGTGGTTTATTTTAAACCGTGGGTATTGGGTTTGGTTTCGGGTTGGGAAGTGGACTGGACCGGGTTATATGGTATTGGGCCAAGGATTTAATAATGGACCAAGGATTTAAGTTGGATTCATTTTGTAGCTTAGGGACCATATATGTAAAATCTGAAACTGCAGGGACCACTCATGTAGTTTCTGAAAGGTAAACCAAGGACTAGTCTTGCCAATCTCAAATAATATAAGGACCATTTTTTTTTTGCCGTTTGTGAAATTCCAAGGACTAAACATGACAATTTTTAAAATCCAAGGATCAAAACTGTAATTTCTCAAAACTTTTGGATTTTTCACCAAAGGACTAAATATGACAATTTATGATTCCAAAAGGACCTTTGGTGACTTTTCTTTTAAAATAAATGCCTAGGGACCGATTTTGCCATTTTTGAAATTCGAGGACCTGAAGGCGCCAATTATGCAAACTTTGCTCGTTTTCATCCGATTTTAGACATTTTGCATCCGAAACATATAAATGCAACTTTGAGATATTTTCGATATTTTGATGCATTTCGGCGTTTTAACCGTTTTGCAGTTCAGAATTAACCAAAAATGATGAGTATTTACACACTCATCAGTGTACTTTTGTGTTAAAGAATCTTCAAAGTCATTCGACACATAAGGCCGGACTCTAGTCCTTAAACAAGGAGGAATGTATTCAAGGTCATTATTACCACCAATCTCAGATTTTCCTCTGAATAAACTAGCTTCAACAAAAGGCTTGACATAAGGTGTCCTAAGGTAGGCTGGTGAATTCTTTTCCTCTTCTTCCCATGCCATTAGTTCTTCAAACGACAGACAGTGGACATCTTTTTTTTTTCTTTTTGTGACTTTTAATTTTAGATGTCAGTTCATCGTTTGAGGAATCAAAAGACAGGTTCTTGTGATAGTAGCTAACTAAGTGAACCTGTGGCTGATGACAAACATAGATCTCAACTAGACCATGGAGCTCAGCCATGACATACAACTTCTTGACATCATTATCACCTTCTACAAGGGTCAACCCTTCCTCTAGACTACTACTTGGAAGACGAAAATACCAAGCCCAAATATCCTCCTTAATTTCTTTCAACAGTATGTCACATATTTGAGAATCGATAACCTACTCAACCTAGGTAACCTCAAATGTAAAACATCTCCACCTAAATAACTTAAGGGATAAAAAAGAACCGATCGCCATGATAAACATCAAACCCAAGATCTAGACTGTTTTCAGACATTCTGTGTAACAATGGAAATAATTCAGCAAAACAAAATATTGTTGTAAAAATCCAACTTTAGTTTACATTAACACAAAAAAGTAAATGGACAAACTTACAGCCATTCTTGATACCATAAATCACCACAGGCCTTTGATTCTGTGTTTTGTGATGCCATAGTTAGTAGAAATCTGAAAAACACAAAATATATGTAAGATAAAATTTAGTTTTGGTTAATAAAAGGTACAAAAGCTACAAAAGGTACGAAAAAGTGAACAGTAAAAAAGTGTCTAACAGGCACAGCCATTCTCTAATGATATATCTAAAATATAGTCAAACTCACCCACAAAGTCGCCTAGTTTACATGTTGGATAATGGACCATACTTGTAAAGTAGCATGCATGGGTTTGCCCTACTTTGTATATCCATAGTTTTGTATGTGATTTTTTTTTGCTTATTTTTTTAGAAATATATTACTAGTATACAAATTTGTAGCATCTCTAATTATCCTATTACATTAGTTTGAAGACAACAATATAATACAACATACTGAATACAAAAATTAAAACCATTCAAGGGAGCATATGGTTATCAATTTGTTTAAGGTAGTACATCAAAACTAGAACATCACTAAACACAAACACGGTGTTTAAAAAAAAACCTAGCCATTTGTTCACGGTATGAAAGCGCAGCCTGAATACGATCCTTCACATCCAATGATAGACCAAAAGCCAAGCGGTATAAAAAAATACATACCCAAATACCACAAACACCAAATATCCGGCTGCTTGGTACTTGTTCGTGATAGTAAATGTAATGAAATAACTTGCCGGATCAATGCCTTTTGTCTCAAATACTTGCGCTTGTGCTAGGACCTCAGGTAATTGTAGCTGTGGACAAAAGTTACACTGTTATGAAAAATCTATGTTTTAAAACCTGGTTAAACGGTTCTGTATTAATTCTTATGACATATGAATAAATAGTCAAACCTGTAAACACTCCCTTAGTTTGATATAAAACTCTCGCCATTCCTCTTCAAAGGTTTGACCGCTATCATAAAAGGTAACAATGCCTGTGTCTATCTCCAGACGCGCAAGACACCAATGCGCTTCAGTTTCATTAATAGGCATGAAAACCTACAACGTTTGGGTCACAAACATAACATTAATATATGGCAAAAGCTAAACAGGATAATTATATGAATGAGACTTGTCACACCCTCGCCGGAGGCGGAAACACGAGATGTAACGGAAGGGAACATAAGCACAAGATAATAGAACATACCAACGTTAAGATTTAAAAGAAAGAGTACACCATTACAATACCAGTTTAGCCGTCATCGGCAAATATATTACAAAGTTTAGATTCCAAAATATTGCGTTTTATTACATAACGATTTGTAGTGACAAGTGAAAACTTCATTATGCAAGACCTGGTAGAAAAGCTTACTAACGATCACCGAAATGCAATAGAGAAAAACGGGTCAACTATGAAAATAGTTGGTGAGTATACGTTTAAGTAAAATAAGAAAACTCGTAAGTGAGAAAGTCAAAGGTTTCGGTCATCATAAATAATCCACAAAGCAAAGGCATTGTAAATCCACTCGGTTCAAGTTCGCCCATACAAAACTTGCAACTGTGTGTTCACAACCCATTGCACAAAATATAGCGTGTCAAGTAGTCAAGTATCGTTGCCGGGACATTTCACAATATAGCACCACGTATATAATAATGTATGCCGAGCAAAGCCCTAGAATAAATAATATGCGTCCGTAACATAGTGGACGAGAGGTTGGCCGACCTCTAATAGCGCTATCCATACTACCTACTAATAGGAGACTAACAATGCGAATGTACGAAGCAAGTACATCATACAACTATTAATATACAACTAAGAACACTCCGAACAAAGGAGAATTTGCACACTCCACCAATAAGGCGAGAATTTTTAGAACGCTCCGTAACATAGTGAGACACTCTGCTCCGGACCGGGAGGCTTTAGGTTGCTCCGAACAAGGAGACTTTATAGTGATGCTCGAACATGGGAGACTTTAGGTTAAGGTCAAAACACGACGATTCAATAAGTTCAAACAAGGCATAATTTCGTAATTAAGTTCAAGGGTTTGATTCAAGTTCAAAGGTTCAAACATAATGAGTTCATAAACTAGAAATCAATTTAGTTCAAATATGGTTCATGCATTTCGCCCCAAAATATAGTAAAACGGCAAAAAGAGGATGTGATTACTCACTTGATGAATTGATGCGATGACAAAAGTGTGTACACCGAAATGTAGTGTGAATCTCGAAACTGACCTATTATGAATGATATGATACATAATAAGTTATGATGTAATGTTATGCATGCAATTCGGATGATATTTATACCACTTATGAACTTTTGAAAACAATACTTTTCGTCGAAAATATAATCTTTTAACGTCTTGACCATTTTTAAATTACTTCATATGTATTTACATTGAAATGATATCCGACGATAATCATTTAGTGATTTATTGTGAAATTATAACTTTCGTCAGTAAGATAATGTCGTTGAAATTTCCATGAAAGTGACTAAACGGCCTCTAAAAACTAGTCGTAAAATGGTGCACGTCGTGCGTTAGGAAACAAACTCAACGGTTTTTGGAAGCTCGTATCATTATCTCAAAGTTTTAGTGTTTAAGTTTCCATCCTAAAGGTCTCGATCACAAAGGAAAATATAAGTTAAGTATGATACTTTAGTCCAAAGTATAGTTTAAGGATGGTTTTCGGCCAAGTTTTAGTGACCGTATATAATTCATTACAACTCCGCTTGACAGATGGTCGGACATTTTGGAAAATATGCTTGGCGAACTTACTTTTACTAGAAGACATAACTTTATAAAAGTTCTACATCAATGTTAAAACAACCTTCAACTTGGTAACTAGTTTTGCCGCAAAACTTGCCTAATAGAAATCAAGTTAGTTTTCTTATATGATAAAAGTTACGGCAACTTTTGTAAACGTGTATAATTTAATCGTTACAAATCCGTTTTCTACGTTTTAAAGATCCTTAGCCGTATCAAGTATACGAACATATTTTTGACAAGTCGACATAATTTACAACGCCAAGCTTCATTTTTGACTCGTACAAAATAAACAATGTTTTTGAAATTCGAGAAAATTATATTTTTCGTCGCCAAATTGAAAAATTCATAACTTCTTCGTTATAACTCCGTTTTAATCCGTTCAAGCGCCACGGTTTCGTTTTAAAGTATATTTTCTAAATATCTAGGCCAAAAATTTTATATATCTGTCGGATTTTCCAGATTTTGAAAATAAGGACAGACCCTTTTCCAAACTTGTCGAAATGAGTTTTTCTCGCGCCAAACTTATTCTAACCCATTCAAAACAACTCCGAAGCTATTCTAATCCTACCATACACCTTCTTAGGATGTCATGGGTTCCTAGACATCACCAAAATTATATATAACACGGAGTAATTATAGGATGGATTATATATATATAACACTTAAAACCTTAAAAGTGGTATAAACATCACATAACTTGCATGTTTCTCAAATAAAATGATATGACCATAATAATGAATATGAAATAAAAATATGAATATGAATTCTTACAAGAAATATGATGAGGTTTAAGGACAAAGGGTTTTTCCTAATCACTTGAGGTTTTTATTGCAAAACCTATACAACAAGTGATACTAGATTGTTAAATAACTTGTCTTGAAATTTTATGAGATGATCCTCCTTGATCTCTATGGTGGCCGGTTTTGTGAAGAGAGGAAGAGAAGGAATATCTTGCTTTTCACCTTTGCATTTTTGTTCTATGTGTTTTACTTAGAGTATTAAAACAATATCTATGCAAGATATTTTGCAATGTAAGTGAGTCATCCATGAAGGTGTCGACATAATGAAAGAAAAGAAAAGATTAGATAAGTTTTGATGTAGTTAATTACTTGTATGTATAAATAGAAGTGTAGTTAGTTAAGAATTATTAGTAACTTGTGTATTTATTTAAACATTTAAGGTAACGTTAGTTAAATATAAATTATAACGGGTCAAGATAAAATATATTGAGGTCATAAAAATTATAGAAATACTTTTCTTGCAAAAATTTGAGTGATATAATAATAATCGTGTCGTATTTAGGAAAAACGTCGTAATTATATAAATACAACAATTTATATACAAAATAAATTTAAAACACCGGGTAAACTCATAATATTATTTTTATAAACTTAATATGAGTATAAAAATATATCGGGATAATTTTGGAAGTAATGGATCAATTGTTCAAAATAATTAATCACGCGATAACGTTTATTTAATAAAAGTTAACGTTTATTTAATAAAAGTTATCGTTTAATGTAAAATGCAAAACCATGCATGAACTAATATGATGACATTGATGTTAATGAAATGTAGACTAAACTTAGTCTATATAAAATGACCTCGATGATATGATCATGAATTCGCAGCTAAACCCCTAAGGTTACGCGAATTTGATACTCGTAAACCTAGTTTACGATAAATGATGAAATAGTAAATGTGAGAAATGACCGGAAATTGAGAATTTTGACATTCTTCCCATGTCAGCGGAATCACGTCCTCGTGATTCAATTAATGATACTATAGTCCGAACCGCGACAAAGGTTCTAAAATTTCATGCTCGTGATTAGATTTGGTAGGGTAAACTTACCCAACACCGAACGTATCCCTCAAAAGACCTTTTGAGTAAAAAAAACTTGACTCTTAGCTTGATTTTCGCAACTCATCAAACAAGAACTGTCACTAGATCAAGCTAGGAATCAATTTGTTAGTATGATAGGATTCAACATCCTTGAATGAAGTCTTTTGAAAGATCCGTTCGTTCTTGGATTTGCTTACACAAATCAAATCAATCAACATAATTTACAACTAAAGTCAATATCGATAGGTCTCAAATTAATCAATGTCGTGAACGTGGTAAAAATTGGAAGGAAGTTATGCACTCGAAATCATGTCGTACAGAAATAAGGTAGTTGTTCGAAAGAATGTACCCGTTACGCGTTGCGGGCTTCCTCGGTACCCAGATAGAATGCTCGACCACGTGCGGGAGGAATTTCAATGTTCTGATCTTGTGGGCCTTCTATTGCCAACGCCAGGTTTGGACGATTACCTTCTTGGTTAGGTGTTCTTTTCAACTTTGGACAGGTGTTTCGAAGGTGATCCAGACTTCCACACTCGTAACATGCTTTTCTTTGTCCTTAGTTCCCAGTCTTGTTTGAGCAATTCCGCGCGATATGGCCCGTCATCCACATTTGTGGCACTTTGAGCGATCTCTCGAGTGATGATAATTACATCAGTACACATAGGATGTGGACCAGATATCCTTTGCGCTCCGAGTGGTCGCCCATAGTTCTGGTTATTCACGCCTCTTGTTTCTTGATCCGGTCTTGACTTCCGGCGATCATCTTGTCGCTTTCGTCTATTGTCGTTTGCTTTTGTTAGTTCTCCGGACTGATCACATCATTTGTCAAGCGTCGCCATGCCCAGAGGCTTGCGAGTGGTTGGGTTCGACGGTGGCGACGCCCTCCTAATTTCCGGTATCAATCCCCATATATCGGTCGATCAACTTCTCCACGGTGGAAACCATGTGAGGAACCATCCTAGTTAACTCGTGGAAACGGATCGTGTACTTGTCGACCTCTACTCCTACCATCAAGTGATTCCAAAATTCCGCCCAACTTTTGCACTTCATCTTTCTACAAGACTCATCGGTTAGTAGTTTCTTAAATGCTTCCCAAGATAACGATTTGCGGCCCTTCTTCCTCTAGTCTGCAGTTGATTGTTCCACCAGGTCAATGCTCGACCTTGTAGTAGACCAGCAGAGAACTCAACTTTGTTTCCTTCAGCACACTTTGTGATACTAAGCTTCGACTCAACATTCTCGAACCAGGTTAATACACCCTCAGTACCATAAAATTCCATCGGCTTGCATGTCATGAAAGTCTTGTAGCTGCACCCATTACCAGTGTTTGAAGTACCTTCTCCGTTGTTGGTTCATCTAGCATCAAGGTGCGTCATAATTTGGGTGAGTAGATCCGCTATTCCAGTCGCGTTGTTGTTTGGATTGTCATTGTTGTTTGGGTTGCCGTTGTTGTTGACTCGGCGTGTGTTTCTAGCACCATGATCCCGCAATGGACCAAAATATCGGGTTGAGTAAATGACACTCGGACGAAGGCGGATGAGGTTTAGAACGGTGGTAATGTGTTATAGTGATCGAAACATGACGAGAGCAGAGACATGCTATGTCTAACAAGTCGAAAGATGGAAAGAGAAGATATAAACAAGGTACGGTAATGTAGGCGTGAACGTAAAACATGCTATGCATACCCACCCGACCAATGCAACTTCGGTGACCGGACTCAAAAGACTCGACTAAACATGATTTAAAACTACCACTCTTATCATTGCATGGTTCTTCATAAATTAGACATAGTTGATCGTGCTATGTATAATTTATGAGTAACGATGCAACGATAGACTAGTTGACTCGGATGATGTTCGATGTTTAATAAAACTTTATTCGGTTATAGTTGTGATTTTATTTTGAAAATTGGCATTCTCTATAACCTTTGGCTCGATACCAATCTGTCACACCTCCGGAGGCGGAAACACGAGTGTAACGGAGGAACATAAGCACAAGATAATAGAACATACCAACGTTAAGATTTAAAAGAAAGAGTACACCATTACAATACCGGTTTAGTAGTCATCGGCAAATATATTACAAAGTTTAGATTCCAAAATATTGCATTTTATTACATAACGATTTGTAGTGACAAGTGAAAACTTCATTATGCAAGACACGGTAGAAAAGCTTACTAACGATCACCGAAATGCATGAGAGAAAACGGGTCAACTATGAAAAGAGTTGGTGAGTATACACGTTTAGTAAAATAAGAAAACTCGTAAGTGAGAAAGTCAAAGGTTTCGGTCATCATAAATAATCCACAAAGCAAAGGCATTGTAAATCCACTCGGTTCAGCCCGCCCATACAAAACTTGCAACTGTGTGTTCACAACCCATTGCACAAAATATAGCGTGTCAAGTAGTCAAGTATCGTTGCGGGACATTTCACAATATAGCACCACGTATATAATAATGTATGCTGGCAAAGCCCTAGAATAAATAATATGCGTCCGTAACATAGTGGACGAGAGGTTGGACGACCTCTAATAGCGCTATCCATACTACCTACTAATAGGAGACTAACAATGCGAATGTACGAACAGTACATCATAAAACTATTAATATACAACTAAGAACACTCCGAACAAGGGAGAATTTGCACACTCCACCAATAAGGCGAGAAGTTTTGAGAACGCTCCGTAACATAGTGAGACACTCTGCTCCGGACCGGGGAGGCTTTAGGTTGCTCCGAACAAGGGAGACTTTATAGTGATGCTCCGAACATGGGAGACTTTAGGTTAAGGTCATAACACGTACGATTCAATAAGTTCAAACAAGGCATAATTTCATAATTAAGTTCAAGGGTTTGATTCAAGTTCAAAGGTTCAAACATAATGAGTTCATAAACTAGAAATCAATTTAGTTCAAATATGGTTCATGCATTTCGCCCCAAAATATAGTAAAACGGCAAAAAGGGGATGTGATTACTCACTTGATGAATTGATGCGATGACAAAAGTGTGTACACCGAAATGTAGTGTGAATCTCGAAACTGACCTATTATGAATGATATGATACATAATAAGTTATGATGTAATGTTATGCATGCAATTCGGATGATATTTATACCACTTATGAACTTTTGAAAACAATACTTTTCGTCGAAAATATAATCTTTTAACGTCTTGACCATTTTTAAATTACTTCATATGTATTTACATTGAAATGATATCCGACGATAATCATTTAGTGATTTATTGTGAAATTATAACTTTTCGTCGTAAGATAATGTCGTTGAAATTTCCATGAAAGTGACTAAAACGGCCTCTAAAAACTAGTCGTAAAATGGTGCACGTCGTGCGTTAGGAAACAAACTCAACGGTTTTTGGAAGCTCGTATCATTATCTCAAAGTTTTAGTGTTTAAGTTTCCATCCTAAAGGTCTCGATCACAAAGGGAAATATAAGTTAAGTATGATACTTTAGTCCAAAGTATAGTTTAAGGATGGTTTTCGGCCAAGTTTGAGTGACCGTATATAATTCATTACAACTCCGCTTGACAGATGGTCGGACATTTTGGAAAATATGCTTGGCGAACTTACTTTTACTAGAAGACATAACTTTATAAAAGTTCTACATCAATGTTAAAACAACCTTCAACTTGGTAACTAGTTTTTGCCGCATAACTTGCCTAATAGAAATCAAGTTAGTTTTTCTTATATGATAAAGTTACGGCAACTTTTGTAAACGTGTATAATTTAATCGTTACAAATCCGTTTACTACGTTTTAAAGATCCTTAGCTTCGTATCAAGTATACGAACATATTTTTGACAAGTCGACATAATTTACAACGCCCAAGCTTCATTTTTGACTGTATAAAATAAACAATGTTTTTGAAATTCGAGAAAATTATATTTTTCGTCGCCAAATTGAAAAATTCATAACTTCTTCGTTATAACTCCGTTTAATCCGTTCAAGCGCCACGGTTTCGTTTTAAAGTATATTTTCTAAATATCTAGGCCAAAAATTTTATATACTGTCGGATTTTCCAGATTTTGAAAATAAGGACAGACCCTTTTCCAAACTTGTCGAAATGAGTTTTTCGCGCCAAACTTATTCTAACCCATTCAAAACAACTCGAAGCTATTCTAATCCTACCATACACCTTCTTAGGGTGTCATGGGTTCCTAGACATCACCAAAATTATATATAACACGGAGTAATTATAGGATGGATTATATATATATATATAACACTTAAAAACCTTAAAAAGTGGTATAAACATCACATAACTTGCATGTTTCTCAAATAAAATGATATGACCATAATAATGAATATGAAATAAAAATATGAATATGAATTCTTACAAGAAATATGATGAGGTTTAAGGACAAAGGGTTTTTCCTAATCACCTGAGGTTTTTATTGCAAAACCTATACAACAAGTGATACTAGATTGTTAAATAACTTGTCTTGAAATTTTATGAGATGATCCTCCTTGATCTCTATGGTGGCCGGTTTTGTGAAGAGAGGAAGAGAAGGAATATCTTGCTTTTCACCTTTGCATTTTTGTTCTATGTGTTTTACTTAGAGTATTAAAACAATATCTATGCAAGATATTTTGCAATGTAAGTGAGTCATCCATGAAGGTGTCGACATAATGAAAGAAAAGAAAAGATTAGATAAGTTTTGATGTAGTTAATTACTTGTATGTATAAATAGAAGTGTAGTTAGTTAAGAATTATTAGTAACTTGTGTATTTATTTAAACATTTAAGGTAACGTTAGTTAAATATAAATTATAACGGGTCAAGATAAAATATATTGAGGTCATAAAAATTATAGAAATACTTTTCTTGCAAAAATTTGAGTGATATAATAATAATCGTGTCGTATTTAGGAAAAACGTCGTAATTATATAAATACAACAATTTATATACAAAATAAATTTAAAACACTGGTAAACTCATAATATTATTTTTATAAACTTAATATGAGTATAAAAATATATCGGGATAATTTTGGAAGTAATGGATCAATTGTTCAAAATAATTAATCACGCGATAACGTTTATTTAATAAAAGTTATCGTTTAATGTAAAATGCAAAACCATGCATGAACTAATATGATGACATTGATGTTAATGAAATGTAGACTAAACTTAGTCTATATAAAATGACCTCGATGATATGATCATGAATTCGCAGCTAAACCCCTAAGGTTACGCGAATTTGATACTCGTAAACCTAGTTTACGATAAACGATGAAATAGTAAATGTGAGAAATGACCGGAAATTGAGAATTGTGACAAGACTGGACTAGAATAAAATTTATATATCGTCACTTACGTGCTTAACGTTAGACCATGGAATAGAGTATCTTTCACCATTAGCATACCACAACGGCAATGATTTTTGAAACAGAAGCTGAACAAAATAGCTACTAACCATCGCCCAATCAGCCGTATCGGGCCTAACATGCCAAAGGTAATTAACCCACAACTCTATGTGTCAGAATTTTGAAACATGAATGAGTGTGATAAACGTTATAAGAAATCAAATCAATAGGTACAGTTGTATGAGTACTTGCCTCATCCCTTAGCCAACCTTTCTTAGGCGGGTCTAAGCAAACCAAACTTTCCCAAAACCTTCTATCCACACACACATCATCACACCAAGGAAACTTGCAGTTAAGCGGTCCAATTTGTCCAAGAAATTCGTCAAATTCATTTGTAAAATGAACTCTGTTGACAGCGTTGCTGGAGCGTGCAAGATCCTAGTATATGAAATGATTAAACTTATAATCAATTGTCATAAAGTCAATCTCCCACCAAATTTTTGGGTTGAAGCCCTAAATATGGCCATTCACTTACTCAATATCATACCCTCCACCGCGGTCGCTAATGAAATTCCATACACCCGACTTTTTGGCCAAAACCCGGATTATAGCCCCTTACGCACTTTTGGTTGCCTTTGTTACCCCCACTTATATCCCAATCACAAACTTGAACCGCGCACCACACCATCCATTTATTTAGGACAAGCTTCCAATCACCGTGGATATCGTTGTCTTGACATAAACAACAATAAAATCATTATATCTCGTCACGTAACCTTCGATGAAACCGTTTTCCCATATGGTACCACAAAACCCACAACGGCACCCACCTACAACTTTTTGGACGACTCACCCGATATAAATCCCCCATTCATTCCCCAACAACCGTTGTTCAACCCCCTGTACATCAAACCACAAATGAACCAATCACACCAACAACAACTCATCCTTAGACTGCCCAACATGAGGCAACACATGACCCAACACCACCAACTCCACCACCAAGTCCTCCACCAACACTACCTCCAGTTGTGGACCAAAACCCACTTATTATCCCAGATCCTCCTCACAACCCAAACCCTGTATCGACTCACTCCATGGTCACACGCTACCGTTTCGGGACTAATCATCCCACTTAGCGACTTAATATGCATGTGTCTTCGGTCTCTCCATTACCAAAATCCTATCGTGAAGCATTTAATGATCCAAATTGGCAAAATGCTATGCGTGATGAACACACTGCACTCATTAAAAACAAAACTTGGACTCTAGTTCCACGACCCATGGACACCAACATTATTCGCTGCATGTGGCTTTTTGTCACAAGTATCTGGCAGATGGTACCCTTAGTCGGTACAAGGCTCGTCTTGTAGCAAATGGTGGTAATCAGTTAGAGGGGATTGATGTGGATGAGACTTTTAGTCCGGTTGTTAAACCGGGCACTATTCGGACAGTTCTGAGTTTAGCTGCTTCTCGACATTGGCCGATTCATCAGCTCGATGTCAAGAATGCTTTCTTACATGGTGATTTGTCCGAGACAGTTTATATGCATCAGCCTCCGGGGTTTCGGGATCCGATACATCCTGATTATGTATGTTTACTACAACGGTCTCTGTATGGGCTCAAGCAGGCCCCTAGAGCTTGGTTTCAGCGTTTTGCATCCTATATTACTCGGGTTGGATTTTCTCACAGTCGTTGTGACTCATCCTTATTCATATACAGACAGGGGACGAACACTGCTTATCTCTTACTATATGTAGATGATATTGTACTCACAACTTCCTCTGAGACTTTGTTACAGCAGATTATTGGATCCTTACATCAGGAGTTTGCTCACAGATCTAGGTTCTCTTAATTACTTTCTAGGTATCTCTGTCACACGTGATTCCTCAGGGTTGTTCTTATCTTAGAAGAAGTATGCTATAGAGGTTTTAGAGAGAGCACATATGGTTACGTGTAATCCTAGTCGGACACCCGTTGACACTGAGCCTAAACTAGGGGATGATGGTGATCCAGTTTCTGATCCAACTTTATATCAGAGCCTTGCGGGATCTCTTCAGTATCTCACTTTCACTCGCCCAGATATATCTTATGCAGTACAACAAGTTTGCCTTCATATGCATGACCCTCGAGAGCCCCATTTCTCAGCTCTCAAACGGGTTTTGCGGTATGTTCAGGGTACTCTGAACTATGGGTTACAGTTGTATGCTTCTTCCACTTCATCATTGGTTGCCTATTCTGATGCGGATTGGGCTGGCTATCCTACCACTAGGCGATCGACTTCAGGCTACTGTGTTTTTCTTGGCAACAACCTTCTATCTTGGTCTTCTAAGTGCCAACCGACTCTCTCTCGTTCTAGTGCAGAAGCCGAGTATCGTGGGGTTGCCAACGCTGTTGCCGAAACCTGTTGGTTACGGAATTTACTTCGAGAGTTACATAATCCGTTAGCTTCCGCTACGCTTGTCTACTACGATAATGTTAGTGCAGTTTACTTATCATGTAATCCGGTTCAACATCAGCGCACAAAGCATATTGAAATTGATATTCACTTTGTTCGAGACCTGGTTGCCACTGGTCAAGTTCGGGTTCTTCATGTTCCTTCTCGATATCAGTAAGCAAACATTTTCACAAAAGGATTACCAACAACTTTGTTTGAAGAATTTCGCTCCAGTCTGAGCGTCCGGTGTCCTACCGCTCCGACTGCGGGGGAGTGTTAGCCCGTATATTTGTGTAACGGGCTTGAGCCCGATTCTAGATCATTCTCTATGTAGCTATTTATATGTATCATGTATATCAATTATTCAATCAATCAAATCTCAATAATCGGTATAATGATTCTCACAACTGACAGTTCTTACCTTCTGTATCACTTCACCAGCAAACTTCCCCTTCACTTCATTCAAAAGAGATGCCAACAAGGATCTACGCAAATAGCTAGTTTCATATCAGCGAATGAACTTGTAAGTTATCTACCTTTAAGTAAGACATGTGAATGAACTTCTAGGTCTTCAATAAGTTTGTAAGTTTTCTAGGTCGTTTCTGCAATTGATTCTACTTGTGTTATAAAAGCAAATATGAGAGAAAGCCATTAAGGCGGGAAAATTTGTTATTTCTCATTAAGTTCAAATGAGCGTATAAAGTCTTATTTACAGACTTACACAGTCAAACTAACAAAGTCGACTAAGCTACTAACTATAAGACTAACACTATACTGAATTGAGCTAGTACAAATACAATTAAGATCTAAGACATCACAATCATGTATTAGATAAAGTCACAGAACACTTTGATCTTATGATGAAGCTTAAACTTGGATGGTCTTGTTGACTTGTTCGCTGTGAGATGTGAACTTGATGAGTTGCAGCTGAGCGGGTGATATGTTCTCTTTTAAACCTGTTCTGTACTATTTGATCAGTTAGTTACCTTGTAACAACTTTTTACCTACTGACCCATTTTTTTGCACTAACAAGTTCAAGAATTTGTAAACTTGGTTCTTTAGATGAGAATAGGAAACAATCTGCAGTGGACTCTCAAAACATTTATACCTTATGCGCAATTTTGTGTTTACACTGCCGAACTGTTCCAGATATTGTGGATTTATGGGAAGATTAAAATACATTCCAAGTTGAGATAGCTATACTGACGAAACTATTATTTGTATCTGTTTGATCTCCACTTATTTATTAACACATATATAGTTAAGATTAAAGTACCAAGTTACAAACTTTAACTTGTGTACCAACTAACATTATTGTTACCAAACCAAGACACACGCAATATATTAAGTTTAATGAGAGCATCCAACACAATCTGCGCCTGCTCCTTGACGACCTCCAACCTTATATTATTTGAACTTTAAGATCATTTCTGTTCTTTTTCAAAGATGATGATTGATGCCAACTCTGATCCACCAACCGAATTCTTTACATTGACCTCAACAATGGCAGCTAGTTAGTATGAACATGCTTAATTTTTGCTGAAACATTTTCTTCTCATGAGCATTACAGTTTTCCCTATCATTAGAAACTTGTGTTTTGCTGGTTTTCTTTTGCAAAAGAGTACGAAGGAGAATGTGTGTTGTTATCTGATCAAACTGTCTTATGTTATAGTTGTTGGTATTTAGTGTTTAGACTAGTTATAATCACTCTAAATAGCTTAATTAAGTTATTCAAAACTGCTTTCAAGGGTGTCTTAGCTATTGTAGCACTTTTACTTCAAAACGGTTTTCAAAAATCATTTAAAGGGATGTTTGGTTTAGTGCATAAATCTGTATTCTAGACTGTTACAGAGGTAAAAGGTAGTTCACTTAGCTCATTAAGTTAGTTATTGCATAAATTCAACAACTCATTTGAGCAAAAGTCAAAATCAGTTTCAAATTTCATGACAGCCTGCTGTGGTTATCCTTAGTCTGCATAAGCCATGATTTAGTTCCAGGATCAGTAGAGATAGCTTGTTTAGTTCTTATCTTAGCTTATTTAAACAATTAGATAAAGTTAGATTTAATCAAAGTTCATTTTAGTCAAAATTCAAGGTTTCTAAAAACGTAAAAAATACAAAAACAGTTTTCAATAGGCTCTACTATTGGAATTTTAATTTCTTCATTTCTTGTCCAAATTAGCTATAACTATGGGATTTTAGAATTAGCTAGTTTTTTTTAAACCTGATATTTTTAGAATATTTTTAAGATTTTTCTTTACAAGCTTTTAACTGGCATAAAGTTGGGCTGCTGGAATAAAACTGCCCTGTGCACCAGCAGCCATCTGTCACAGCACTCTTTTCAACAAGCTTCTTTAAAGCTCCCATAAGTTACTTTTAAGCTCCACTTTTGTTTATAAGCTCTTGAATAGTCAACCTAGAGGTTATAATTTGAATTTTTCAAAAAGCTCTTGTTTTCAAGCTTTGAGATAAGCTCAAAGTTTGAAACCTTCAACGCAAACGCGAACTATTTAAGTACTCTGGCCATGTGTGTGAATCCTAACCTGTTTACACCTAACTCGTACACGACCCATTGACCCGTTTATCTAGTTGGGCTGACGGGTTAAGTCAATTACTCGAGTTAAACAAGTTAAATTGGTTAGAAGGTCGGCTTGTTTAACCCCGATAATATTGTTATATAGAAAAGACATCATCATGTAGGTCCAATTTAAAAATATATTAAGACTATTTTTTTTTGAAAGGCAACATAAAATTGAGAACCTCGAAAGAGAATATAGTACAATACATGGCACCCAATCTCAATAATCAAGATAATTAAAAAGAATGGAGCCCAAAGAAATTGACAAATAAACCGAAAACAAAGGCAAAGGTCCTACCAAGGCGATACAAAAGGACTAACTTGAATAATTAAGAACTAAATGATCAACTCACAATATATCAAAGAATAAAACCACAGACTCATGAATGACACTTGAAAATAACTCTTGACAAAGATGTCCACTGTTGGACTATGAAAAGCAAGATTCCATCTTTGGCTGCTAAAGTGCCACTTGATGCAGCCATCAACCAATCCCATTTTTCCTTTAAAGAGTAATATATGATCTACCATGGACTGATCCCAGAAGAGCATATAGGACAGAAATCAAGGACAATAGCTAATAGCCCACAGCACAAATGAAACTCATAAAATCAGTCCCACTCACACAGAGCCAATCCTGGGCACAACAGAGACGTAAAAACATCCACAAAAGTTCGGACACACCCACTAACCAATGTAGAAGCCTCATGACCCACTGCAACCCAAAACCAACCCATTACCTTATAACTGGTACATAGAATGACTTTATAATCACTGCTGAACTCACAATTATCCCACCTGTTAAAAGCCAAATTAGAACCAAACACCAGTTGTCGCATAACACTTACACTGTAAATGTATTCAACAGAAAATTTAATTCAATTAATAAAAAGATGGGAATGTATTTCATGTTATGATTAATGTGCTTCAATTCCCACCTGCCCCTTTTTCTTTTAAAAAAATATGTTCACACCAATCACATAAAATAGATCTAAAGTGTACTAAGCTGTCAGTAGAGAGTAATAAAACAATGCTATTTCTTAGGCCATTTAGCAATTCAACACAAACCCGGCAACCAACTTAATACACGAAATTGCATAGTACCTAAACCTGAGGGACTGAAAGTGAAATTAAATTGACTTAAAATCAACCAAGTTGCCTTTACTCTTTTCTAACTTCATTTGATCATTTATTTTCATTGCATTCATTCACAAACTTTCCATCCATCCGTCAACTGTAAGTGAATTTCAGTCACCAGTTACTTATAAAAAAGGTAAAACTATTTGTTCCATACTTGCTGGGTTTTGGTTACTCGATCATATTTGTAATTTCCAGAATTATTCTTGTTTCGTTGTAATCTTTAAAATATAGCTATATCCTCAACTTAATAAGCTCATAAGCCATTAAAATTGAGCTTATAAAATGTTCTATAAGCTCATCGAAGAAGTTTAAACAAACACCCGTTAAACTGGTTGGGTTACAGTTGACATGATTGAGTGATTTGAGTCTGTGACAGATGTTTTTTTATTAGGTTATGTAGCATAAGATACATGGCATTGAATGGAATATGAATAATTAGATTTTGTTAAAGAAAGTAAGTACTAATCGGAAAATTAATGCCACTGTAGGAGAAATAATGTTTTCGTGTAAATGACATGAATTGCGGAAAACTTTCAAAAGCTGTAGTGTTGTGTGGATCAGTAACTCGAAGGAACTTTACGTTAACCTTTTGGTTTCTTGATGCTTGTGCACGTATTCTATGAAATATTTAACGGTTACTAAAGCGTAGTAAGCTTGGTGTCACTTAAAATCGGCATTCATAGTGGTCGATCAATTTAATCTACATTCATATTCTTAGGAAACATAGAAGACAGAACGCCTCTCATAAGCTAAATGCAATGGTAATATTACGTGCCACAGTTTTTTTGTCCCTCTACTTAAGATGTGTATAATAGTTTGTTTTCAAGAGAGATGGCTGTCTATTTATGTGATGATGTTTCCACTATCTATGTTTTGTTTTTGTTTTTTTTAACAGTTAACTTATAAATAAACAATTAGCATGCTTGTTCTGGCTACATGTTACGTGGTATAACACAAAAGCTCTCACATGTTTGATTGTTTTATGCTACTTAGTCATGGAATCTATGGAGCTAATTAATTGTTTCAACTTTATTTTTCATTTTTGAAAACGTTATCGTACTTGTGAACGCAGCTCGATCTCATTATTGATAATGGCTACTACGTCCATTCCTCATTGGTGGAAATACGATGTCTTTGTAAGTTTTAGAGGTGAAGATATCCGCAAAAGCTTCATGGATCATATGTTCAATGATTTCAAGCAAAAAGGAATTTATGCTTTTAGAGATGATACCAAATTGCCTAAAGGAGAAGAGATATCTCCACATCTCTATAAGGCCATTGAAAAATCCAGGTTTTTGATAGTTATCTTCTCCAAAAATTACGCTTCTTCATCATGGTGTTTGAGGGAACTTGTCAAAATACTCCGGTGCAAGCAAATGGGAAAGCCTAAACACGAGGTTCAAATAATCTTTTATGATGTTAAACCTGAGGTAGTGAGGAAGCAAACTGGGAGCTATGCTGAAGCATTTGCCAAACATGATGTTTCAAATAGAAAAGAGGTGGATAAATGGAGGGAAGGTCTATCCAATGCGGCTAACTTATCTGGATGGGATCTCCAGGACATGACAAATGGGTAAATTTCTTGTTTTTGTGTAATTAGTCTTGTAGCTCTACTAAAGCTTGACACTATATTATTGTTATTGTTATTGTGATTAACAGGTATGAGTCCAAGTTCATCGATTCCATTTCCATAGAAATCCTCAAAACATTATGTGATGGACCCTTGCATGTTGGTGAGAACCTTGTTGGCATAGATTCCCATTTCGACAAATTAGACTTGTCACGCTTTGTTGGGTCACATAAGGTTAACATGATTGGAATATGCGGTATAAGCGGAATAGGAAAGACGACCCTTGCCAAAGCTATTTATAACTTGATGTATGTCCACTTTGAAGGAAGTTGCTTTTGTGAAGATGTCAAAGAAGTGGAAGAAAAACAAAGCCTAACTCTAGTCCAGATGCAAATGATTGGCAAGATTTTGAAAACAGATGATCTGAAGATATCAAGTGTTGGAGACGGTTCTATGGTAATAAAGCAAAGGATGGCATGTAAGCCGATCCTGCTTGTTTTGGATGATGTGAATAACGTGAAACAGTTAGAAGCACTAGCAGGTTCACCTGATTGGTTTTTCCCAGGAAGTTTGATTATTTTCACGGGTAAAGATAAACAGTTGCTAACATCACATAGAGTGGATGAAATCTATGAAATGGGGAATTTAGATGAGTGTGAAGCTCTTGAGCTCTTTAGTTTATATGCATTTGGCAAAAGGCATCGTACAAATGATTTTGAAGTGCTCTCTTCCCAAGTTATTATGCATTTGCAAGGTCACCCATTGGCTCTCAAAATTTTTGGTCGATTATTGTATAAAAAATCTGTGCATGTTTGGAAAAGCGAGTTGGATAGACTCCAAACATATCCTAATTCAGAGATAGTACAAAAACTTCGACCAAGTTTTGATAGCTTGGCATCTGATCAGAAAAGAATGTTTCTTGACATTGCATGTGCCTTCATTGGGGAAAATAAAGATTTTGCTGCAAGTGTACTAGACAGTAGTCATTGTTCTGCAAATGCTATTATTGAAGTTCTAGCTGACAAGTTCCTAATAACAGTATGTGGAGATTGTCTTCAAATGCATGAATTGATTCAAAGCATGGCTAGGGAAATTACACGCGAAGAGCTCAACATGCCTGGGAAACAGAGAAGATTGTGTATATCATCTGCATTGAGTGAAAAGAAAGTAAGAAGTGGCATATTCTTCTTTACCTTCATATTCATACAACAGTATACACAATTGCTTATGTTACTCTCTATAATTTATGTTACTTGTTCCTGCTTTTCCAGGTGGAAATGACTGAAGCGATTGAAGTTCTAGTCCTTTTGTTAAGGAAATCTAGTCAAGAGGTTCACATAGACGCTAATTCTTTTGCACTTATGAAACATTTGCGGATCCTGAAAATTTATGATGAGGAAGAATTTGATCAAAAACAGGAATTGAAGGGCTACAATGTGAAGTACTCAGGAAGTTTGTATTTTTTGTCCGATGAGCTAAGCTTGTTTTGTTGGCATGGATGCCCGTTCAAGTACTTACCTTCAGATTTTTATCCGGAAAACATTGTTGCCATCGACTTGTCTTACAGCCACATAAAACAACTTTGGACAACACCAAAGGTATTTACTTGTTCATATGTGTGTTTGTGTTCGACACCTAATGATATACAAACTTATATTTTTTCTATTGATGCAGTGCTTAAGAAGGTTGAAAGTAATGAAGCTAAGGTACTGTTGTAACCTAACAACCACCCCTGACTTCTCAGAGATTACAAGTCTAGAAGTGCTAGATCTTGAAGGTTGTGTGAATTTGGTTACAGTTCATCCATCGATTGGAATGCTCAAGAGACTTGTTGTCTTAAATATGAGAGACTGCAGACGGGCTGCGAGTTTTCCTAGCAAAGTGGAAACGGATTCTCTTCAGGTTTTGAATCGCTCGGGATGCTTAAATGGCAGACTGAAGCCTTTTGGTCTAGATGCTGGACTTAAATCTCTGGTCATATGGAACCAACAACATCCCCAAAGATCAGTTTCATTAACAGGTTTCCATATGTTAAAGTCTCTGAATTTCAGCTACTGCAATTTAGTACAAGTTCCTGTGAGCATTGGAGGCTTATCATGTCTAGAAAAGCTATACTTGGAAGGGAACAAATTATTAGAAGTGCCTGAGAGCATTGGAGGCTTATCATGTCTAAAGGAACTAAACTTGGGAGGAAACAATTTAGTAAAAGTGCCCGATGCCATTGGAGGCTTATCATGTCTAGAAGAGCTATACTTACATGGGAACAATTTATTAGAAGTGCCTGAGAGCATTGGAGGCTTATCATGTCTAAAGGAACTAAACTTGGGAGGAAACAATTTAGTACAAGTGCCTGAGAGCATTGGAGGCTTATCATGTCTAAAGGAACTAAACTTGGGAGGAAACAATTTAGTACAAGTGCCCGATGCCATTGGAGGCTTATCATGTCTAGAAGAGCTATACTTGGATGGGAACAATTTTACTAGCTTGCCTGGAAGTTTGAGTCAACTTTCTCATCTTCGAGGGCTTTATGTTGATGGTTGCAAGAAGCTGGAAGTGTTGCCCGAACTTCCACATAGCATAGGATATATTCATGCATCTGATTGCACCTCCTTATGTTCAATTACCGGATCAAACCCAATCATGAGCAGAAGGTCCACTTATCTCAACAATTGTCCAAAATTGTTTGAGAATCTTGCCATTGATAGCCAGGTGTCGATATCGGAGACTGAGTGTCGCGACTCATCTGTAACTTCCCAATGCTCTACAAACCGGTTTTCTTCTTTCCTTCGTTATGCGCATAACAGATGTGGATTGTTCCGTTTGCCAGGAAGTTCCATTAAGAATATGGATATATATTATCAAGGAAATAGCATTCCAAATTGGTTTACAAATAAAAGTATGGGAAATCAAGTAAAGGTCGAATTACCATTAGATTGGAGCTTCACTAAGTTAAGGGGATATGGAATTTGTGTTGTTTTTAAGAGAAAAAAACCTTCCAAATATTTTGGATACCGTGTAAAGAACTTTGATGGAGCTGATTTGGGAGGATGCAATGCATACTACTATGACATATATTTTGAGGGTAAGCCAATAAGAATCGATGAGTCAGATATGATATGGTTGCAATATACGACAAGTGGAACATGGAAATTGAAGGAAGCAAAGAAGTTTGTAACATTTTGTGTTGATGAGAGTGAAGGAATTGAAGTGAAGGAGATGGGTGTAAGAGTTGTTTGTGATGAAGATTTAGATGAAGAAGCAGACCTGAGTATGTTCCAAGACCTCCCAACTCTATCACAGCATGGTGGGGTCTTGTGCCTGTTTGAGGAGGGAGAAATCGACTGGACATGGTAGTCCGATAAAAAAAAAAAAAAAAAAAAAAAAAAAAAGAGAAACTTTATTATAATCATTTATATGTCCATGTAGATTTTGTAATTTTTATTTGGTCTTTTTATTAGCCACAATAATCTTTCATAAATCATGTCTTTTATTTATATAAATCTCCACCAAGTATTTGATGAAATGCATGACTAGAAATCATTTACTCTACTGCCTGTTTGTAGATTTTTTGGATTTTATGATGTATTAAGAATTGATGTTGTGTTGCGATTCGTACTGTAACTTGTGGATATTTAGTTGACTTTTAGATATCAAAACACATGGAGACTTGATTGCATTCATGTCTTCTGCTTCTTAACTCATTGGAAAACATGTAAGTCATCCATTTCTTTTACACTTTCATCACAAAAAAGGCATTAATCTATATTACAGGTCTACATAAGTAAAAATTGGTTCACCAAGAGGAAAGGTGAAAACCACAGTGGAAGCACTTGAGATGCGCGTGTGCAGGTGTGCAAGCACGCGTTTTGTGTATAATGCTATCAACCCTGTTTGTAACAAGTCCAACGGCGCACAAAACACTTTCTCATGAAAATATTCCAAGACAAACCAATCCATATTTAGTAGAACACACAATGAATATCAAATTTGACTACGTGTAATTCTAGCATAAAAATGTTTAAACTTTAGCGAACATTATTTTTACAATAAGCATCTAACAATCAAAACCAGATATTTATAGTAATCGCAATCCAATATTAGAATTTCTAGTCAAAAAATACCAAAGAAATATCGTAAAGTTCTCATGCAATGGAATCAAAGACAAGCAAGTGATACAAACAGAAACTATCAAGCGGTAGAAGAAAAAATTAACACCACCAAACTCCAAACTAAAATGCCCATTTACCAGTTTCATTTTTCCAGTTTGACTTTCGACAACACCTTACACGGTCCGCTTGACCCATAGGGAAGTCATCAAATGAGTATGTATGACCATGGTCAAAACCTGCATTGCTACTCATTGAATCAAACCTTGCGAAACTACAGTCTTGTGCCGTGCTGCTCATTGAGTCGAATCTTGAGAAGTTATTATCCTGTGTGGAGCTGCTCACGGAATCAAATCTCGAGAAGGTTTCTTGTTTGGGAGAACCTCGGTCAGTGGCACTGGAAGAGTCGTATCTCGAGAAATTATCAAAGAAAGAATTCTCTGCTCCTCCCCCACTGTACTGTGGTGAGGTGCCAGCTCGAGAAGCTGGTGAGCCAGGAACCGAATCATCAAACCCAAATGGACTCTTTTTCTGGAAGAAACTGTAATTGCCTTATGGGAATAACTTTTCCTTGGACTTGCAGTGAAGCTATTGGAGTCAAAGAAATAACTCTCTCCATGTTTCGCATGTTCGGCATCCTGAATAAATGAAGTTATTTGCAAGGGCATAATAGAGATAGGTTTCCTATTTTCTTTAAAACTCCAAACAGCTTTTGAACATGAATCCTCCTGTCAGCATTTGAACATGAATCCTCAGAAACGTAATCCAACGGAGCCGAGTTTTCAGCCTGAGATGTTGATTTGGTATTTGCAGGCACCGTAGCATCAAATGAGAAACCTTCGTCTTTGAATTTATCCCAATCCTCGCCCCACACTGCAGATATCTCTGGAACTCCAGGTTGCCAACCTTGACAATCAAAATAGGTGAACCATAACCAATATCAATCATTCTATTATAATAGGGGCAATTACATATATCCCCATCTAAACTTCAATAATTAAGTATATACCCAAACTAACTTTAAAATAACAACCATACCCACTTTAATCTACTAAAATCACATATTTACCCATTTTCGACTTGACCATCATACCCTTTTACATCTTTAAAACTCAATGAAATAAATCCCACCGAGATTTAACGTTTCAACATATTTTCAGCCACCATAATGAGTCCATGACACTATTCATTAAACTTAAAATTAATATTCGTTATACAAAAAATATGTATACAACATAAAAAGTACAATCAGTTACGTTTGAATCAAAATTGTTTCTCTCTTTATAAGATTCATCAACGACATCTAAGATTATTTGCACTAAGAAGGGTACTATTGTCTGATAGAAATTATTAAATTTGAATGGGTATATCTGCAATTTTAATTTTTGATTGGGTATATTTGTAATTATTAGTGCTATATTGGGGATATAAGATGATACCCTTTGGAAAATAAAAGATGATACCCTTTGGAAGCTTTGACATCAATTCCATGTTTTTTGCAACGTTCAGTTAAAGCCTTAAGTAGTTCCTCGAGATCGGATTGGATACGATCAGCACGAACCCAGAGCCGGAAAAAAAAATGACGGGTCAGTCAAGCCATCCTTAAAACTTACTAAAATCTGTTACTCGGGAGCATATGAACTTACTTAAAGGATACCATCAGTGCTGCCACCCTGATCCATTTTCACAAGTGCCTGATTCAACTCCATCTTCCTCTCCTAAAAGTCAACAGAAAAATAATGAACATGGGAGTATACTCCAAGTTATAATTAATGTGCTTCAGCTCCCAGCTGCCCTTATTCTTACCAAAAAATAAAATAATGATGATAATAATAAATAAATAAAAATAAACAATCACGAAAAATAGATATAATGTACACTAAGCAGCCAGTCAAGTAGAAAGTGATAATGCAATGCTATTTCTCAAGCCATTTATCAATTTTGAGTAGAAGGGGAGATTTTAGCGCATTTATGTGGAAACAGGCCAACTTGGGTGATATTTTATCAATAACGGGTGGCTCAAACTCATAAAATCATAATAATCACTTGATAGTATATAGGAAGATAACATAAAGACAATCAACATCATGTCTGCACTGGAGTCGAAATTCGACCCTGGTCACACGTCTAAACGTAGGGTTATGGTTCAAGTCGGGTTTCAGATTTGGATCCTGGTCAGGCCTATATGTAATCCTTAACATTGGGTAGTTCACAGGCATTGAGAAGTGCAAAACATAACCTAAGTGTACTTATTGATGCTTAAATGAGTCAAAATTGTCACATTTGCAGGAGATATCTACGTAGTTTTCTCTACTTTGTTGCAGAATGAACTGATTCTGAACCAGTACAAAAACATGTTTCTGGGGCCACCAATCGAAATAGTTTTAAACATAAAACAACCCCAAAATTGCTTATATGAAACCCCCATCTTTGCTTCATGAATCCAATCAAATTAACGATAATTCCATAAAAAAAAAATCTTTGAAACTTGATTATAATATTTCAGTTTAAACAAAAACTTACAATTAACTTACAAATGCACAACAGCCATCGATTTCAACATGCACGAAGACACGTCCATTTCACGAGCCATCTGGTTCTTCGACGCGTGAACCCACTTCAGCTTCGGGTTCGAGACATCACACATTGTCAAAAAGTCCATCACCTGTCCAAATATCTTAAACATTTCTATCCCGAAAATCAGTTCTTATCAGCGACAAATAGCGAATTCCAGTCCATGGGTGCATCAGGATGCACCGAAACTTCCAGGTTAAATAATCGAGATCAAGCTCCCATAACTTTCGAAAGGCTTTGTTTCTCCTTCCAATTTCGCCTTTTCCTTCACACCATGAAACCGACACCAGATACAACCGTTGACCATCGCACGACACTAGCCTCGGGGTGTACTCGTGGACCGGTGGTGTTGGTGGAGTCGATTGGACTCGAGTCTCGGAAAACACATAAAAGACGCCGTCACAAACATCTCCCGAGCAAACAACCCCAAAATCGACTGGTAACCGTTGAATTTCCGTCTATTTGTTTGACGAAGAATCATATATCTCACATGAATTTAAAGCCTCATCCCATGAACCGATCCCCCCTACCGCTATTATCAAGAACCATCCTCGGTCTTTCATACTAATAGTGTGCTTCGTTTTTTCGTTTCTTGATGTACGTCTAACTGAAATCCTGTGAGGATCCCCGTAAACATCCGATACTCCACCAATCCGCGTCCGTGTCCGGAGTTGACTTTTGATGGTCAAACGATCGAGTTGGCTTCAAAACCCCTAGAACGGACTTTGACCTTGCGTGTTTCATTGATGCAACCTTGTTCCACGATTTTGTCATAGGGCTAAAACCAACACTCCTCGTGTGTCTTCCGGTCCATTCTTCGGAGCTTGAACAACCTCCGACAATGAAAATGTTATCATGGACGGTGGCAACCGAGAATGTAAACCGATTCTTAAGAATTTCGCCTCAACTTTATGCCATTTGTTGAAAGAAACGTCAAAAGCATATATCTCACGAGCTAAGACCATTTGTAACAGTACCGAAAAGGAGCAACCATGGACTCAGGTGATACCCTTCTCGTCTCATTTGCATAAAACGAGGTGTCATAGTCAAAGATCTCCATTTCTTGCACACGACGAGTGTTCATTATGTTGTATGTTAAGAGTATATTTCTATTAGAGACAAGTAAACCATAACATAAAACATAAAAGTGTAGAGAAACGATACCGTAAATCTTTGAATTGTTGAGACACAAAAACACAAGTAAGGAAAATGTTGAGGCTGTGATGCTCACGGCTTCCTTAAGATGATTCGCCCTCTCCACGGTGCTTGAGAATCGTGAACGTCTATCTCCCAGGATACAACAACAACGGATAACCCCGTTAGCACAAACGAGTTATCAAGGCGAACCAAAACCGTGCCTTCCCTCTATTACAAACCGGATACACAAGAAATATGAATGGTAACACAAAAGGAGAGGAGTGATGAGTTGTGTATTTTTTTTGGTGTCATGAAATGAGAGAAGAGCTCTCAATATATAAGTGAGGAGGATGAAAGAAAACGGTCCAATTAACTATCATAATCAATCCTACTAATGGCTCATGAACATAGAATTAAATTGGACGTTTCTTATGCCCATACATTAATCTTGCTCTATAGCCCCATTAGTATATTTGATGACCATCAATTGTCATTCAAACCCAAATATTGACCATATTTTCCAACAATCCCTCACATGAATGAAATTGATAACGGGAAACAAATTTCAACGACTCAAAGTTGTAATAGAGTTTTGCAGTTGACATTTGCATAGGATAGGTAGGTGTTACCCTTTGAACCTTCCTCGTGAAATATACTTAGCCTCCTAGCAACCAAGAGAACTTGATGTCTTTGAATCATCATTGTTTGTGGAGACGACAATATCTATTCACACAAATATCTCCTTGACACATTTTGGTTCTCATAGTTATGTTCGTTATGGTCATGAACATTAGCCTGGTTTTGCGAGAGCTGTTAAGAATTGCGCCCCCACAATTCCCTTAGAAACGACCCCACTTCTCTCTCACATAGGTGATTCTCGATTAATCATTAAAAGCCATGTGCTTAACCTCATATTGTCACTGTTATAGGAATGGACTAGGAAGTTTACTAACTCCCTTAAATAAATGTGGAGTTTATTACTCCCCCACAGTGACCTCAGTTTATACAAGTAGGTTGTCCTATTGAACCCAGATCTTGGGATCTCCAGTCAGCTGGGTTAGGTTTTCCTTCATATAAACTTTTCAAGGGCTTTAGTCACATTCCTCTTCACGACTTGCTAACTAACTCTCACATTTAGCTTTTCGCAAGCGGATCCGCAAAGTTATTCTATGACTTCATATTGTCAATAGGGATAACCCATGCTGAGAGTAGTTGTCGTATCGACATAATATGTTTGTACAAATTTGAGTTTCGTGCAACTCTAAATATATCACGCTCTAGGTAATTCTTGAGTATTCCAACTAGGCAAGAACTTCATGTTTGTTGACGTTCTTTTGAACTCTAGCTAGGCCGGAATCCCCCACATGGAATTTATCTCAAGAATTTTGTGAAGGTTCTCTCTTTCAATGTATTAATCTTGTTTATAAGATTTTTTTTTTTCACATGGATATGAAATCAAGATTCTTAGTAATTTGTCACTTCAAAAGTTTCATACTAGTGTATGCAAACTTTTTTTTTGAATGTCTTATGTTAATTATTTTTCGTATCATAATTAACAGATTCCAAATCTAGCATGCTATAGACCAAGGAATCAAGCGTATGACAGAAGATGCATCATTCTAATTACTCATAGCTTCATCTACTAACATTCTTCTTTTAGACAAATCATCACCTTAAACCACATATGTTTTAGGAGGATCCCATAAGTTATATGTGTAAGTCATACACTTACAACATGTCACTCCAATTCACTTGTGATTATATATATAATCACATTTAATCTCTTATCATTATATGATTATCACAATTTATTACGTGATTATAATCACATAAAATCAATGTGTAATCATTTTACACATTCAAAATATGTCCAACTTAGCAAATGGACTATAGCTCACATTGGATGACAATCACACCGTTCAAATTAGTTATATAAACCAACGTAATTCGTTGTCATCTATATGTGTGTTATTTCTTGACATTTCACAATGTCCTACACGGTTATATTCAACACATAGTCATTTCTTACATATGACAAATCGTTCGATTATTAGCAATATGAGTTATAACAACTCTTGACGGTTATTCATCTTTCTAGAATAACAAGTAGTTTGATTATTCGCAACAATATTCACAACGGAATATTTGAAACATCCAAACTTCCAATGCTCGATTGAGCGACTTGTTTATTCTCATGTTACAAAATTAGTTGCACAAAACCGCACCAAACAACTTTAAATAAGCACTACTTTGCCACAATATTTTGCACCACATGAAACAAAACAATTTTGCGTTGAACATTGTACAAAATATCACATATTCTTGTATTATAACAACCAAGAAATGTTGTACCAAACAACATCCACTCAACTCAAATATTAGCAAAAAATATATATATAAGCCGCATGAAAAAAATATTGTGCTAAAATACAAACTACGATCATCTGGTTTTTCTTTTTAAGCTCAACAATTTTTTTTTTCTTTCAAAATCTAGTTTAAGATGTTTCATTTTTTTTTATAGCTAATCACGGAAAAAGAATGGTGCAAAACTCATTTGTTACCATGCGAAAAACACATTTTTCCACGACATCGCGGTTGTCACAACATACCAGTCCAAACTGAATTATTGTGTCTAAATAAAAAGTGTGACCAAAAGGTTCACCCATTTAAGCTCAAACTTTACTATGAGAACAACACATGTTCTCGCGACAACACAACTGCGACAACTAGTATTTTGGAGTTCAGATAACACCAAAATTCGCATTCCGCAAGAATAAGTTTAATCTCAATATTTAGCCATGAAACCAATACTAGATACTCAAGCCAATATCATAACAAGATATCAAAAGAAAACAAATACAAGTATTTTACACCAAATTTCTTTCGCATCGAGTAGTTACGCTTACTGTTTATGAAGTCAATATTTGCTAGCCAAATCGGTATGTTCACACATTTTCCAAACGTGATGATCTTGAGTAATTGTTAATTTATAATATAACATAGTTTCAAAAATTAAACAATTGAAATAATCACATTATTATTTCCTCTCAAATATGAATACCCAAAAACCATACGGTTCGTTCACCATAACCGTTCACATGTAATCATTGATCGATAATCATGAATATTAACAAATATAAATATGCATGCTTTGATAACCATCAATTGAATAGTACTAAAGCTCATTTAACAAATAAGACAAACCTCATTATTTCCTTATTCATGACCTTTTATTATACCATCAAGCCCATAATATGCGTTTTATAATTCAAACGTAAAGTGGAACACTTTTAATCAACCATAAAATTACATGATTTATTTGGACATAAAATTACATGATTTATTGTTTTTTTTTTTAATCTACCGTATGTTATACATACATGTTTTATTCAAAACAAAACTACCAAACATTTTAGTTCATACTACACATGCATGTTATTATTTCAAACAGTCAAATGCAACATACTCTTAAAATCAGTTGCAAATTGAGAAAAAAAAATCTTTATATAACATGCCCTTTCTAAAAGATAATACAATAAAAATAAGGTTATATCACTTCCTTTGGGTCATTCGAGAAGACAAAATACCAAACAAAAATCTATTTTTTTTTTCATTGTCCCAAAAATCATGTGAATATTCATCACCCCAAGAACTCCCATGTAACTTACGTGCGAGTAATTAATATTTTAACATCTTTAGATAATATCACTTATGAAACGACACAACTTTATTATTTCTTCAACAAAACACAAAAAATTTCAAGATATCATGCCTCGTTATTTCAGTCACTAATAGCAAAAAATTATCGATTCTGTCTTAAGATTGTTGTATGTTAAGAGTATATTTCTATTAGAGACAAGTAAACCATAACATAAAACATAAAAGTGTAGAGAAACGATACCGTAAATCTTTGAATTGTTGAGACACAAAAAACACAAGTAAGGAAAATGTTGAGGCCTGTGATGCTCACAACAACGGATAACCCCGTTAGCACAAGCGAGTTATCAAGGCGAACCAAAACCGTGCCTTCCCTCTATTACGAACCGGATACACAAGAAATATGAATGGTAACACAAAAGGAGAGGAGTGATGAGTTGTGTATTTTTTTTGGTGTCATGAAATGAGAGAAGAGCTCTCAATATATAAGTGAGGAGGATGAAAGAAAACGGTCCAATTAACTATCATAATCAATCCTACTAATGGCTCATGAACATAGAATTAAATTGGACGTTTCATATGCCCATACATTAATCTTGCTCTATAGCCCTATTAGTATATTTGATGACCATCAATTGTCATTCAAACCCAAATATTGACCATATTTTCCAACACATTAAGCTCGTCAATGGAAGTCTCATGAAACACAACTCGAGAATATCATCAGGAAGAAACACATGCATTGTGTTGTTTCCATGTGGCTCTTCAATTTCAAAACTCTTTTTCCGATTATTTCTCTTCCACAACCTATCCACTCCATATGAGAAACAATCCACACTCCTGTCGTCGGTCCCACACACGGGTTTGTAACCTTTACCCACAACTTCACCGAACTCGTCACTTGTTGCAGCTCCAACCTTGCACCCTCCGCCCCTAGTATACAAACTCAAACACCTTAACGAAACGACTCCCGTGTCATCATCATCAATATCATCATCCATCACACTTCCATGGTAGTCGTTTTTCAACTTTTGGCCAATGCTTGTAACTAGATGTTTCGACACATTGGAAGCCTCATGTTCTTTATGTGATGTTTCACCCCTAAGTTGTTCATGTATCATCTTGCATTCTAAGCCTGGTCATACGAACATTAAAAATTAGAATATGATTGCAAAACAAAATCAAGTACACAGGTTTCAGTTGAACAATCAGGATTCAGGGAAATGCTAAGAGATTGAAACTAGACTAGCACAAAAACATGGCTAATTTGTACTCAAAGTCAAATGACTAATTTCAAACTTTTAAACTTGCATGGTTCAAGATGAAGTTAGACACACAGAATTTTCCACGTGTTCATACAGCACATGCTACAGATATGACTTTCAGCGCAAAAAGATATTTGTACATCTTGATGTGGCTGCAGATCAGTACAGCACAGCACAGCCCAGCCTGTTTTTACATGTTACCAGGCATGTCCGCCGCACCTATTTGGCTTGTATAAAGAATGATAGGCTCAAGTTCAACTCATGGCCTGGCCAAGATTTGAAACTTATGTTCAGACCCTACACTAGTAAAAAAGAACGTTCTGTGGCTTGTTTTCAATGACTTGTATAAGTTTGAGAAAACCATAAATTCTATGAAGGGGGCACGATTACAAATACATTACAGCTTACTTCTAGGTGTCAAAAGTTAGTTACTGTGTACTAAGGGCATGTTTGGGTGTGTGTTTTGCAAAAGTGATTATCTCATATCTAGTGTTGGGATACCTACTTCTTTTGTTGCGACTCAACCATATTAAATGTTAAAATTACATCTAATATCAAAACGCAGATCCAAACATGAAACACCCCTTAATTTCTAATCACCTAAAATACGAAACTAGTAACTACGTATATCACGAGGGAGTGCAACTTAGCGCATCTTCCTTGATTTCTAGAATATCCATATCTTCTACATATTTAAAAATTATTACTCAATTTGAAGGACGACAAATAACAAACAACTTTATGTTATTAACACTATCCGAACGAACCAACTACATGTTATTTATATTGTACAATTCAGTACATAAAAACAGTACAAACAACAATCAAAGTCTAGAAGAAAAGTACCCATAGACTCAAATTTACAAAAATGATAAATCCATTAAAATACATAGACCCTAGTACCAAAACATTCCAAACTCAAAGCCAAATAATTTTTTGGAAAACGACAAAAAACGATCGAACTCGACACTTTGTTGTCGTTGTGTGTAGCCAACTATTTTTTTCATTGTAACACAAACCTTTTGAATTTTTGTCATTGTATGTAGCCGCTTAGGTGAATTTGTGTTATTGTATGTACCAG
Source organism: Chrysanthemum lavandulifolium (assembly GCA_022545495.1). Classification (NCBI taxonomy): domain Eukaryota; kingdom Viridiplantae; phylum Streptophyta; class Magnoliopsida; order Asterales; family Asteraceae; genus Chrysanthemum; species Chrysanthemum lavandulifolium. The sequence goes on along the minus strand of CM040245.1, from coordinate 245,225,469 downwards.
TCAGGCTTAGCGTTACATCGTTAGTCCTTATTTACTAACGGTCGTTAGTAAATAACTTAAAATTTCGTTCTCTTCACGCTTTTATTCGCTTTCATCCGTTATTATACGTTTCGTCCGTTTTATACTTTTTCGTCCGCTTTTACATTTTGGTCCAATGCTTTCATCCGCTTTTTACATTTTCGCTTGTTTACTTACGCCAGACGCTTTCTTACGTTTTAGTCCGTTATTATCGTTTTCGTCCGCTTTTATACTTTTTCGTCCGCTTTATACATTTTGGTCCAATGCTTTCATCCGTTTTTACATTTTCGTTTGTTTACTTACGTTTCCCACGTCTTACGCTTTAGTCCGTTATTATCGTTTCGTCCGCTTTTATCGTTCGTCTCGTTTTCTTCGTTTTCATCCGTTTTATGCGCTTTGTCCGTTTTCACGTTTTCATTCGTATTTATCGTTTTCATCCGCTTTCTTACGTTAACTGTTTTATACATTTTGCCCTGCATTTTTTTAAAGTTTCGTCTGTTTTCTAACATTTTCATCTTTTATACGCTTCGCTGGTTTTCTTACTTTTCGCTCATTTTCTTACTTTTCGGACGAAAATGTATAAAACTTAAGAATACGGACAAAAACGTATAAAATGGATGAAGGTGTAAGAAAACAGATGAAAACTTAAAAAGACGAAACGATAAAACAGATAAAAATGATAAAACGTTAGAAAATCGACGAAGACATTTAAAACCGACGAAACGATATAAAACGGACGAAAAAATATAAAACGGATGAAAACGATTGAAAACGATAAAACAGTGAAATGACGAAACATATAAAACGGATGAAAACTTATAAAACGGACTAAAACGATAAAAGCGAATGAAAACGATAAAAGCGGACTAAAACGTAAGAAAACGGACGAGAATGTAAGAAAACAGACGAAAACGTAAAAACAGAAAAGCAACGACGAAAAAGTATAAAACGGACAAAAACGTATAATAACGGATGAAACGAATAAAACGAAGAGAACGAAATTTTAAGTTATTTACTAATGACCGTTAATATAAAAGGACTAACGATGTAACGCTAAGCTCGACTGGTACATACAATAACACAAATTCACCTAACCTACTACATACAATGACAAAATTCAAAAGGTTTGTGTTACAATGAAAATAAAATAGTTCTACACACAATGACAACAAGTGTCAAGCTCACGATGCGATTATTTTCCCATTTTTTTTTCCTTTAGAATTAACAATCTTACAAATCATTATCTACAAATGAAATCCTAAAATGCAATATTTGACCCAATCAAAGAAGGAACACAAATACTAACGCCAAACAAATAAACATACGAATCAACCCAGCTAGATATTAGATCCAACAAAAGGGTTATTTAAAATGGGTCATTTTAGTAAAGTTTGAAAAGAAAAGACATTTTTCAAGACAGAAGAGAGAGAGAAGTGATGATCTCTTTATTTTGAAGTGAAGTCATGATGTATCACTTTAGTTCAGAAAAGTGGAAAAGAGATGTTCCTGTTTTTTTTGTTTTATTTACCTATAGAATTATATTTCCACTTTTTTCTAACTTGATGGAAGTTGTCTAGGTCTCAAAAATAATTAAGTACGCTAAATTGAATGGTAAAAAGAATGAGCAATGATAGGGAGACCTAACTCATATGACTAAATTTATGCCTAAACACTTCATCATGTGACATGTGGAATGTATATTTTCTCTTTCATAATCCTCACTATTAATCTTGCCATGTGTCATCATCTTAGAATTAGACATATCTTTAGGCATGAAGTACTAGTATTTTGTTAATCTTTATTTTTGTAAAAATAATAAATTGAAACCAAACATTTTAAGAAGAGTAAATTGAAAAAAAAAAGAAAAAAAAAATAATAAAAATAAAAAACATTCTCATCACATCATGTGTTAGAGCACCCGGTGTAGCATTTCGTCCACCTTGCCGTGCCTATGTGGCAGCTAGTTGTGGCTCGTGACACCATCTTGCTTCGCCATAGAATCCTCGTCGTCGCACGAGGGTTTTTTTTTTTTTTTTTTTTTTTTTTTTTTTTTTAACATGGAAGATGATATGTAATATGTTAAAAAAGGTGTTTGTTTAAAATGAAGTTAATATGTAAAAAATGCGAACATAAAATTAAACACACAAATTACATTACATTTAAGTTAAAACACCAAATTAATTAAAAATTAAAGTGAAAACAACAAATACATAATACGCTTAATACAAACTACCACCAAATTAATTCAAAATACAAATTAAGAATACGAATCATTTGAGTTGTAACCCTCTCACTCAAGAGAAGTTAAACTCGCCAAAGATAATACTTTCCTTCCATGATGTCAAACCAGCTCGCCAAGATATTCAAAGATCCACGGCTTCTTGTTCCAAACGAGCAGCCTCGCGTGCCTCGTTTTTCTAATCTCTAAGATTTGCCTCGTCCTGCTCAAGTTCACGAAGATGAGCCTCGCTAAACCCAAATTGTTTTGGATAGATGAGCACGGCACGGTCCCGCACGTTCCCTGCATCGAATAAGTAGTACCGATTTTTTCCCGAGCATAAATTAGTGGTACCGGTACCGCATCGAACGGGATTCGGATACGGTGCATCGGAACTCGGGTTTTTCCCGATTTGGTACCGGTCCCGCATCAATTAGTGGTCTCGATTTTTTCACCTTATTTCGTAGTCCCAGATCGCATCAGATTCAAGAATCGGCACCGTTTGCACGGTACCGGATTCGGTTCAAATGCTCATCCCTAGTTTTGGAGGTCCACCGGTGGAGTGTTAACAGGTGGAGTGTTAAGAGGTGAAGTGTTTACAAATACATTTTCCGGTTGGAATATCGAAAAGACATCTTCTGGTAGAGTTGAATAAACTTCATCTTTTTGTGGAAAGGTAGTTTCTGGCAGTTTGTGGAGGACTTGGGAATTGATGAGAGAAGTTTTTGCGAGACATTTTTGAGAATCTGTGTGTGTGAGTTGTGTGTGATAAACAACTCTGGTAGAGTTGTATATATAGACAGATTTGATTTTGAATTTAATTTGAATCATGCCGCTCCAATTTGAATCTGATTTTGAATTTGATTTTTAATTTGAATTTGAATTTAAATAATCACGCTCGAACTGTACCGTTAAAAAGAAGGGGTGTTTTGATTTTTTTTTTGTAATTCAAAAGTGTAAAACTAATACGTTTATATGTTTAAATTTTAAAGTACGTGTGTTTTTTACCGTATTTTTATTTTACGTTTCGTATATTTTTTATTGTGTTGCATTGAATTTTTATTTTTAGTTAAATGAATTTAGTTTATTTGGAAAATGAATAAAAAAATAAAGTTGTAAGTGGTGGGCCGCAAATGAGTAAGTTGGAGTTGTTATGAGAGAGGGGGTTAGTTGTGAAAGTTTGTTATAGTGATGTGGCACCCGTGAGCCCCCGAATGAGTAGTTTTGGTTATTCATGGCACCTTGTGCTCTTATATCCAAATTGTAGGGCACACTTTCTGCCTTCTAAAAAGTGCATCTGTCCTTTTTTTCGAAAACATTTGATGCAGATATCATCTATGCTTTAAAGTGAAATGACTAAAATTACTCAAGGTGAAATGAAAAAGTCTCACTGAAAACAAAAGCATTTTAGTAATTTCACTTTGGCTCCGATATCTGCAATAAAGATTTTTCACAAAAAATACACTTACACTTCCATATATTTGTCTTTGTTAGCTTCTCTTAGAAAAGTACACATATGCATAAAACAAGAAAACTAAGTGAATACAACATGCATGTTTAACACCCCGAAATAACATCAACTAAAAGTGATCGGTGTAGGCATGTTATTCGCCGCCAATGACCAAACAATGGACGAACAACATATTATACTGCACTATGCCTCGTGTTATTCATCTGATGTTCATCCATTAGCCCAATAACTTGTGTCGGATTTTTTTTATTTATTTTTTATTTTTTTAGTGGATGGGTATTTTTTTATGAAGTTTTTTTTTGTAAGACCCAATAAATGTTTTATTTTATTTTTATTTTATTTTTATTAAGGAGTGGATTTTAATTATTGATGTATTATTGGAAGAGGATGAGATAGTGTTAAAGTGATGGACGAATAATGTGTTATTCGTCTTCCTCGCACCTTGCACTGTAAACATGAATAATGCACCAATAAAACGTTTAACAAACTATTTAATTAGATGTTTTGTTTAGTAACACATCACAAATACGGTTTTATATTTGTTTAATCAAGTGAACCGACACCGACAATAATCTGTTGATACTTTTTGAACACTATTTGATGGTACGCCATTTTAAATAGTTAACAAATCTGGTTAGAAGATCGTTTGATGGTACATATAATATATTTTTGATAATAAGTGTGTCCCCTCTTGAGAGTCTGTGTTTCTCACTTTCTTAATACTCTAATTAAGAAATGCTTTTATGATTTCAATGATTAAGATTTACACTTCATTTGGTAACCACGAAATGACAATATTTAATTATTTATTGTGCTCTTTGAACATGCATGGGGAGTTAAGATCAAATGAGAAATAAAATGAAAATAAAAAGAGTGAAAAGAACAATAATCGTATATTTCAGATACACATACAAAAACAGATGCACATCCTAATAAATTTATCTTTTTATTTAAAATTTGTTGTTAGAAATACTTTTCACTTTTCTCATTTCTCATTTTATGAGGTAACGACATGAAAACCTCCATATAAACCAACAAAACATGTTTCATTGTCACACCTTTCAAACAAAGTGAAATGTTGTCAATCAAACACATCTGATTTAGGTAACACGTCTCATTTAGGTGAGTGGAAAAGGATCAACGTACTTCACATCTTTGTTTTTTACTAAATCAACTTCTTAGGAATGTGGCTATATTGTTTTTTCTTTTCTTTTGTATCTTTTGTTAAAACTTTTAACTTAAAAGTATGCTTGGCTATGAAGGAGCACATATATGAATTGATGACTTGTAATTTGGTGATATTTTTTAGGTCATTCAAGCCATTTATGGTCATGTTTTCACTTGTTTATGATGTAAATGATACTTAAAAACTAAAATGTTAATTTTCAGATATCACAAGGACGGTAGAAGGAATGGATGAAATAGCCAAGTTCGAGTCAAGTAAAGAAAACTTTAAAGCTGAAATATGGCTTGAGATCGATCACCTCCGTCGTCTCATATTCTAAACGAACAAAAAAGTTGAGATCTTTGTTCTACGGCTTTGACAAGACGTGGTTTCGCCTGTAAGATATTAACTTGCATGTATGCGTTAGTTAAGAGGAAATTGAATTTGATGGGCCACTTGCATATAGATTGGTGGCATGACTATTTTACCAGATGATTATAGTTGCATGGCTGTGATAATGAACATGTAATAATTTGTAATCATCAATATGCAATTATAACTTGCAAACATTGATATCTAGTTAAGTAGTTTGTCTCTTTACACTTTCATTTTATTTTTCATTATTTTATGCTTTCAAACTAACTCTCTAAAATCAAGTTTTCCTTCTTAGTCACCTTAAGATTTTAGAACATTCAGGTACCATTCAGGGATGGAAAAAAACTTAAATTGATCGGGCGCACAAGTTTCTTAACTATAGTATAAGAAAAAAGTTAACAAATTTGTACAATTTTCGATGATAAAATGATTAAGTGTAAGAAAAAATAAGTTAACTTTTCACCTATTGATAGACTAACTAAGATAAAACTAGAAACACAATGCATTTGGTCCAAGTGCATTTTAGAAACTTCAGTATTTCATTTCCGAAACTTAACACTACTAAGCAGAATTTTGTTGAGCACCCGTGACCGAGACCCTCCCTAGTCCCGTCTCTGAGAACATTCACGTAGTTGGAGCTAGTTCCCTGAGTTAAACGACGAATCTCAGCTCTTATCTTGCCATACCACACGATTACCGATTGGACTAAACGGGTTGCAAAACTTTTTGATCACAAATTGAAATATACGACTCTATAGTGGCCGAGCATCGGTTCAAAACCGAACCGATCCGACGAAAACCGAACCGAACCGAAACCGATTTTGTGTTGGTTTGGTTCGGTTCATATGATTTAGGTGTGTTTTTCTCGATTTTGACTTGAACCGAAACTGAACCAAATGGTTCAATTTCAGTCGGTCCAGTTCGGCTCGCTTTTCTGCTTATGCCAAATTTACCTACACTATAAATATATATAAAAACTGAAATGATAAAAGTGAAGGATAGAAAATGTGAAAAGACCAAATAGAAAGGGGTATAACATAGCAAGAGAGCCAAAGTCAGTCACCAATATCATCATCATCTCAGTCGTCAAGTTGAATTGAATGAATCATAAAAAACACAAATAATAATCACTGAGATTTGCCTGCCATGGAAGAAGTAGCAGTAGTAGATGATCAAAACGAAATCAATACTAAAATTTCTAAACTTTCAATATCTGAAGGTGAAGAAGAAAAATTAATAAATTTCCTTGATTCATTGGATCATTATTTAATCTTAATCGATTCATTATCCAACACTCTTCTTCGTCAGGTAATCAATTCATTCATCATTTTATTCCATCTTATTATTTCTTATATAATTTATTATGATATAATAAACTTATATAAGCTCACGTGTCTCAAAATAAGCCGGAAAATTAGGGCTTATGAAATATAAGCCGAAATGAAATAAGCTCATAAGCCCACATATAGTGTATGTTTGGCGCAATAGGCTGGGGCTGGGGCTTTTATTATAAGCAGAAAGTTGAAAATTATATTTTTATAATGTTGTTAGGCGAATTAATTGGGGCTGAAGCTTATTAATGTAAAATCACACAAAAATACATCAAATTAAATTGACATGTATTTCCGCTTTTACGTAATAATTCATTATATTTTTAAGTGTATTCAAGTAATTTAACTAGCCATAAGCCCCATTTTATGGGCTTGGGCTTATAGAGGCTTACGGCTTATTTTATTTTATAAGCCATAAGCCTCCATATGCCTGTGTGACAGATGAGACTTATTTTATTAGCAGACTTATTTTAAAATCCCAAGCCCCAATAAGCCTCTCATAAGCCCTTGCCAAACATAGCCATAAGCTTAAACAAACACCCATTTATATAAGCTTATTCTGACATAATAAATATATATAATTTGGAAAGTTTCAAAATAAGTCACAAAAAGTGAGCTTATGAAACATAAGCCGAAACAAACACCCCATTAAGCTTATTTGCCCGGCTTATTCAACTTTTGAAAAGCCAAAAAGTTTGAGCTTATAAATAACAACTCTAGACAGATTATATACCCTTGCCTCAAAATTTTAACAAGCCGGCCAATTCAGCTGAAACAAACTTATTTATTTTACAATTTTACTACCGGTTGTGATGTGCGATTATTATTCTAGGAACTTGTGCTTTTAGGATGTTTTTGTCTCTATGTTTCGACAAACAAAAGTGGAGTCTGTTTTTTTGGGCTTAATGATAATCCTATGTAATTCAGGGATGGCTGGAATTAGCTGGTGCTCGCTATTCGATGGGCGCTTCACGTAAACACCGCCTTGCTTAACCTTCAACCACATTCCGCTGCTACCACAGTAGAGATTACTCACGACGATGATGGTACCATCTTCTCTTTCACCTTAACCACACATATCCTAAATGATTTGCTCGATTAGTTTAGTATTACTTCAGAACGTATGATATGATATGTATATATTCACTATCGAGCCTTTTTGTGAAAATGTCATGTATATTCACCTTCCATGGCAAAGGCTAAAAAAGATGACAATTTATTTAGGTGCCGGTTCGGTATATGTGTAAAATCAAAATTGTAAAAAGTAAATGGGTCAAGTGTATTTTCATCTTATTCAAAAATTTAGATTTGCGTTGAATGATATCGATTTTCTAATCTTATTTGGTACACTGATTGTATAGAAAAAATATAATCGACCTGTTTCTACATCACCCGTTTGACTTATTGCCAACCCACCCGACCCTCCCATTTTTTCTACCTCTGCATAAAAAAGATCAAGTAATAGTTCTAGTTTCTTAAGTTTTAACGTAAACATCAAACATCGATTCACACAGCCATAGAAGTTGGATTCTACCTAGTTTTGCCCTGTAGTTTATGGCTTATTCTCTGATTCACAAGCAATTTGAAGGCATAGACTTAAAAAACAGCTTTACTTTGTTAGTTTTGATGACAAGTGAATAGAGATCGGATCGTGAGAAACTTATCAGACAACCTTTTTTGTTTGTTGTGATATCTAAAGGAAATAACAGTTTAGTTAAACTATTTTGCTTAATTAGGTAGATCAGGTTGTAAAGTTTCCGGGGTCAAACTGTCAAAGTCATCTTAAGCAAGTTTTAGCTACTGCACATTGTATAACATGAAAAATGTAAAATCCTTAGTTAAATACTTAGAGATGATGTGATATGTAAATATCACATTCTGTGTCCCAGACAATTCAACGTGTGACGTAATTTTGTAAGAATATGTGATTATAGCTAAATGTCTATATTGAATGGTCATCGTTGTCAACCAAACTAAATTGAACCTGTAGTTTAAGATGGTAGCTTAGTAACTTTTATCCAAAGTTTATGTCAATAAGGCAACCTTGTCATAGTCGTCCCCAAATGATAATTGTTGCAACTTTCATGAGATGGGGACTACAGATGATCTTTTAATCTTTGGATCCTCATTATATTTGTCTTTCTTCTATTTGTCACACTTATGTGTTGTCTGGTGATTTAGGCTCAGAAATGTCATGTTTACAAGTGTAGAAAAGTGTTAATTAGTTTCACCTCTGTTTTAGGTAGTATCTTGACAAAGTCGCCAAAGTTCAATTTATGCAAATGGGCATCTCCTGACAATAAAGACTCCTCTTTGGAGAAGGAAAACATTGAGGAAGATGAGCAGTTAAAAGAAAATATTAGCAGCCGATGCGATTCTGGTAAACATATGTAATGACCTATAATGCGCATGCACGACAACGGTTTGATAATGTTTTATAGGGCAGTGCTTATATTGCTTCATGCAAACTGGTTATCATAGTAAAACAACGATAGTAACGCTGTTCCTTATCATAATCTATGATTTTTCCAAGCTAACTTCACTAATGAGAAATGTCTTTGTTTCTTGTAAAGAAGTGTAGTTTGACTGGAGACTATTTTCACCTCAAATTTTATTGAAAAACTTGCATCTACAAGCAAGAATTCTTGTCTTTCATTCCAAATGATAGACGTTTCAGCCTTTTGAAACCAAATTAAAGCACATTTTTTTCCATATACATAATTGATGTTGAGTTTGTTTACTTATTTATTGCTAATTTATAATTTTTAAATCCATGATATTTTTTGAAGTCTAACTTCTTCATTTATCATATGGAAGGATTAAACTCCAAGAAAAGTTTTAATTATCGCAACTTTGTGTGAAGTTGTAATGGAAAGGATCTGTTATATTTACCGACTACTTATAAAGGTTTCTTTTTTCATAAAGGAAACCAGGAGAGTTCACGGGAAAGCAGCATTGAATCTGTTACTAATGCATCACCAAGAGAAAGCAACGGATCTGAAATCAATGCATCACCACGTAAAATAGAGAATCCTGTGAGTGAATCAATACGATTCTGAAGTTTGTTTCAACTTCCTTTGTGACAATTGTAGAAATATATTTTTGCCAGAACCATCATTAGTTTTTAACCAACAGTTGAAGAATGATGATTTGAGAAGTAACCACTAAGTTGCTATTTTCATTAAACGAAGAGAGTTTTTCTGCTCAAGTATTTTACGATTGTGACTCCTTTGCTCCACCCTTAATATCTTCTTTTTGTATGCAGCTTCAGAAGGAACGAGCAAAGGTACTATCAATGTTTGGGACTTTAGTGCCACCCAAGCTTCGGGCCTCTCAACTTACATTTGAGACAGGTGAATTCAGAAAGCTATTTATAGAAAATTGTCAAACTCCGAGCATAACGATATCTGTTATTGTTCATCATTTTCCTGACTTGTGTTAAAAAGAAATCATTATTTCCTTTGTTGTGCAGCGCTAGAAACACTCGTAGAAATAGCAAATGCTCGTACATCTATTCTTAAATCTTATGAGGCGTTACATAGGGATATGAAAAGCACCAAGGAATGACAAGTGATAGGGGTTCAACTGTCCAAAATAAAATAATTGAAGCAACAGCATTCGTGTCGAGAACAAAATCAATGCTAAACACTCCAGCTTAGACTTCGGATTTTGTTCATCAGATAATGGATCTTGAAATTTTGTGTAATAGTTTATGAAAAAATGATCTTGGATCGTTTTTTTTTGCAGCAATTGTATTAATATCTGAAATAATAATTTATTCGACTTTAGACAGTTAAGAATTTCTCAGGACACCAATTTCCTTGACGTGTTACACACTTTTATATATTGGTTTATCTCGGATATATACCAAAGTATCTTTCAGATATATAAATAGTTTAAGGACACGTGAAATATATGTTCAAACTTCAAAGCAAATAAGGGCCCGTTTGGTTTGTAGGTGGGCTTAGCATTTGGATTTGGATTTAGATTTAAATTTGGATTAGGATTTGATGTAGGAGAGAGAAAAAATATTTAATACTTCTTCCGTCTTAAAATTATTGTCAGGAGACAAGAAGCACAAAAATTAATAAAAGTGAGACCACTATAACTCTCAACCACTCAAATGGAATATTCCCTCATTATATTCTATTTTTCTTACTAAAATAGGAAAGTGGATAACTAATTTGAGACATCCATAAAAGAAATATGGACAATAATTATGAGACGGAGGAGTAGTATTAATTAGTTTATGTAATAATTTTGTAATATAAAGAAATATTATTTGAAATAAATATATAAAGAGATGAGAGGAGAGAATAAGTGGGCTCCACTAAAAATATTAATACCTACCAATACCCATCTATTTATCTAATCTTTCATTCCTAAATCTATTCCCGATCTTGAAATATACAAACAAACATATGTTTAATGTCAAATCAAACAAAACCCATACTAAACCTCCATACCAAACACACCCTAAGTTATGTGTATGAATGATCCGGTATAAAAATATTTATACATTGGATTTATGGGCCGTAGTTATAGTTCAATGAAACTAAAGGCCTGCTTTGTTTAGGAGTGTGACACTGTAAGCATTGGATTTGGGATGATAATCATTATTTGGTTTGTGGTTTGGGTTATGTAATAGTGACTCATACCTTTGAGAATACGTATTTATAAAAGCCATCGACCCTCTTTGATTTTCTGACATTTTGTTGACTTTTGCCTCTGCTTTGTATTTGTTGAATTTTTATAGTGGCGTGTCACTCCTCCTAGCCACAAATGATTTTCATTTTTAACTTTTAGTAAGTTAGATATAATATATCAATTTTATATTTAGTAAATAACTCAATATAAAATAAACAACATTTATTTTCTTTTTACATACTATTTATTTTTTCTCTCTTACTTTTCTTTCAAACCATTACAAATTCAAATCCAATTCTAATCCTTTTTCATACTAAACGGGCCTAATATCTGTTTTACCGAAGTATTCCTACGTGACATTTGATGCAGGTTTTACTGACCAGATTTTAATATTTATAATTACTCGTTATACCTATGGTCTACCCTAATGCATTAACGAGCAGTGTACCCGGTCGTGTGTAGTGTAGTATTCGGTAAAATCGAGGTCGTCCCAAGAGCTATGTGTGTGGATTAATACTAAGTCTAGGTGTCACAGATTTTAATATGATTTTGATAAGAAATTAACTAGTTAACTACTAAAGCTAATAAAGGCAAAGATGTGATCAATAGAGGAGAGTGGTGCTAACCTAGTTACTCATCCTAACTAGTAGTGTTTACGCCTAATTACATCCAATTACTTTAGGTGGGGTCAAAGTCGAGAGGACAAGATTTGGTCAAAGGTTAGTTTTCAATTTACCTTTATTATTTATTGTTTATTGAATACGTGTTTACCTAATTGCTTTAATTAGATCCAATTCGTCACAGACTGTTATGCGTTACTTGGCTAACTTAGTTCTAAAACCCCAACAAAGAATCCACTATACTATTGGGAATATTTTAAGGTAAGCCAATAAGAATCGATGAGTCGATATGATATGGTTGCATTATACGACAAGTGAAATATGATCCCGAAGGAAGCAAAGAATTGTGTAACATTTTGTTTCAAAGATGAAGATGAAAATGTTGAAGTGAAGGAGATGGGTGTAGGAGTTTTTTTTTTTTTTTTTTTTTTTTTTTTGTTGAAAGGTGAACATATATTAATCAACTCCAAACATTTACAATCAATAAAGAGAATTATGGTATGAACGTGCCCATCCATGATACTAGTATCTAAACTATGACAAACATCAGACAAACAACTCTATTAGACATATTCTTCACTTTGTCCCATATCAGATACCACACAACATGATATCCGACAAGACTACAACTTTATACATCCGATGAAACATACTCTTTTGCAACTGTTGCATAACCAATCCATAGCAGCATTCAATGTTCACCTTTCTACCATAGATTCATGACTACATTTCCTGCTCAAAGGAGCACCAAACATCACTCAACCAAGACCCATACTAACATCCGTTACCCGACACAGCTTCATCATGCAATCTATAGCACCGTGACACCTCAAAGAAGGGCTATACCCAAATGGCTACATTTCCTAATCGCTACCCTTAGCCTATGTTAGCAGACTTCATCCTCACTAAACATAAACCAAAGGTAAGCAAACCAGCATCACCATTCCCGAACACACACCCCGAGGAAACCACCTTACCTCCTAGGACTACAATGTTAGTTAGGACCAAGAGGCCTTATCTTTCACGACCCTCTATTCCTAACAACTTACATCCCACACCAAGCTCATTGTACCCTTCCAAATTGGGAAACCTACTTTATGAGTAGCATAAGATATAGCCATAGAGCTCTTTTAATGACCGAATGTACTCAAGATACAAGGCCATCCAAATTCAATGAGCTTATGAAAAGAGAAGATCATAATCCAGCTTTTGTAATTAGGAAAATGGGAGGAACATGATCAACTTCCTCCCATTTTGCTTTCCATTTCCTTTCCCATCTTGAAAATCACCTTTCCTGCAGCCTTATCATAACAGAGTGTTAATGACGAATGTACTTGTAGTTTTCAAAGATAGCTATTACCCAAAACCGCAGCAGATAGATACAAAGATAGCTATTATAAAAAGGGTGTAAGATTTGTTTCAAAGACCTCCCACTCCATCGAGCATGGACAAATCAACGGTCATTCTAGTCCCATAAAAAAGAAAAGAAAAAGAGAGCCTTAATTATAATCATTTATATGTCCCTCAGAATTTGTAACTTTTTTTTGGGTCTTTTACTAGCGACAAACCATGCTCATCTCAGAAGTGTATATTCAATAATCTTTGATAAATAGCTTTCATGTAGGAGATGAAATGTTTTATGGATATTTAAATATGTGTATGTCCGGATTCGAACTCGAGACTTGGGATTGCACACATTACGTATGAGAGTTGATGTTAAATAATTATAATACATAAATGTTATTATTATTAATTATTTGTCACGAAATAAAACATAACGATAGTTAGTATTTAACGAGGTATGGATAACGGTCGTTAAATGTAAACTTAAAGGACTAGAATTGAAATTAGAAGTTGGGAAAGATCTAGAACACCTCCCACGGGTTAGGTCGATCGGTTATGGGTTCCCAAACCCATTCCCACTCAAACTTGGTCATCAAGTTGTTACCTATAAATACAATCCCTTGTATTCATTCATAACTTAAATCTTGGATCACCAAGAAACCTAATTTCTTTCTCTCTCCTCCTCTTGTGTTTGGCCGAATCAGACACCCTCCCCTAGGATCGATTTTTTCCAAGCTCAAGATATTAGTGTTTGGTTTTATTTGTGATTCAAGAACCTAGCTTTTCACATCAAACCGCTAATAGTACGTGTGTACAAGAACGAAGAACAAACGCACTTGTGTTTGTGGAATCTTGGTGGTCGATCGATGAGTGTCTAAATACTCATCATTTTGTATAATCTAAACCGCAAAATCATCTCGAAACACTCGTAAACACATCAAAATGATCAAAATATCACAAATCAGTGTTTTATGTGTTTTAAATGCAAAATATCAAAATCGATGAAAATGTATCAAGTTTGCAAAATTGGCGCTTTAGTCCCCAAGTTTTAAAAGTTGTCAAATCTAGTCCCTGAATTCAAAATGTGAAGTTTTGTCATTCAAGGTCCCTCAAGTATTCTAAGTTATCAAAATGATCCTTGAATGATTCTTTGGTCAATTGGCAAGAAAGGTCCCTAAACTTTGGAAAATTGCAAAATTAGTCCTTGGACCTTTAAAAATGAATTTTATGCAAAAAGGGTCCTTGTTCTATAAATGTTTGTCAAGTTTGGTCCTTGTGAGAGCATTGGAAAAAGTTCATGATCAGTCCTTCATCTTTGGGGAAGTTACACTTTTGGTCATTGTTGTTTAAGCTTAACCAAACGGATCCTTTAATACTAAACCCAAATCCACTATCCAATCCAGCTAGGCCCAAATCCAACCCAATCCCTTGACCCGGCCCCATTTGATATTAACCCTCTGGTCAACAGAAGTCAAATCCAGACCCACGCGCGCAAAACCACTACTACTGTAGCTCCTCCTCTCCCAAGCCAAATATTCAAAACCAGGCATGGTTTTCTCCACATTTTCAACTCCCCTCCCTTACCCTGTCCCCTCCACCTCCTCTAAACTCCAAATATCCTTAATTGATTGAACCAACTCCAATTAATGTCTAAACCTGCTTTGAAGAAATTGGCGCCAAAATGACACTTGGACGGATATGATGGTTCTAGCCAATCCAATGGCTCAGGAGTGGTGGGAAAGACTCAGAGGTCAAGGAGGAGTGCAAAAGTCATTATATAGAGAGAGAAGTAGCAATGTATGATATATCTAGTGTAATTTTCATTTCATTAAGTCGTTTTAGCTTATTTTCAATTTCAAGTGTATGTTTTAGTCTTAAAACTCTGAATTCCAAGTTCTTATGTATTAATAAAGCTTTTGTGAACCTTCACTTCAAGTATCAACTTATATCTCATTATGCAATTTTCCTTATTTTCAAAAATCTCATGAATGATCCATTGTTGTTTGTAGATGTTCGAATGGATCAAATAGGTCACATAAGCTCCCATATAGCTTTTCTAAGCTATTAGAAACACTAAAATTTAGTTTAGCATCAAAAGAGAAAATCACCAAAATACCAATTAAATAGTTCAAAAATCAAAATCAATTGAAATGGTGTACACAATGGAGCAAGTGAATTGTGGATGGCTCGTTAGAAGCTTTGTGGAAAGCTATTAGGACTGGTCTTGGTCATTGGTTCTTGGTTTGCATTTGATACCCATTTGTAAGCTTTTTGACCATTTTGGCATTTCAACGTTGCAATTGTTCATTAGCCTAAGTTTCTGCTTTCTTTATGTTATTTAGTCTTAGTTAAGTGTTTGTAAACATTAAAATCCAAATGGTTGTTCTTTTAAAGTTCTAGTTTACAAAATTTAGTCTTAGCAGCTAAAACGCATCTTGGTCATTTCTCGAGTTGTATGTTGTAAGGGTTGTTGTTTAAAGCTTAATTAGTCTTAATAAGTGATTATACAAGGTCTGAAATTAAGTCCATGGTCTAAAATTGTGATTTGCCTTGAAAAAGTTTCAAAACAGTCACATAAGGTCTGTTTGGATTTGCTTGCTTAAACTGTATCAGGTCTTGTTTGTGTTATTGTTTATGCTTGCTTTGTGTCACATAAGTTACTTATATCTCATATCAGTCATAAAAACCAGTTCTTGTTTTTGAAAAAGTCAAAATTGCTTTTGATCTAATCTTTGGTGCTCACTGTTGGATTTTTAGGATATTTGATCATGATTCTGTGTTAGGAAGTGGTTAATCTTGCTCAAATCGCCTTATATCACCTTAATACAACATAATCAGTTCTTAGAATCAATCCAAAGT
Organism: Chrysanthemum lavandulifolium; assembly: GCA_022545495.1. Lineage (NCBI taxonomy): Eukaryota > Viridiplantae > Streptophyta > Magnoliopsida > Asterales > Asteraceae > Chrysanthemum > Chrysanthemum lavandulifolium. Next base: position 245,209,421 of record CM040245.1, on the reverse strand, counting down.
TCATCTTGGTCAACTCTTTTGTTTTTCATAAAAGTCAAATTTCTCATTTGGTCATTTTTAAATAAACTTTGGAATTTCACTGTGTGTTTATTAATAAGATATAGTTCATAAGCTCTTAGGTTATTGAATTTTGGTTGCTAAACAAAAATACAAAATGCTAGTCTCTCTTTCTCACTTTTTAAGTGCTTATTTCACCGCTTCTTTTGGGTACTGTCTCGAAAAGAGTGCCTGCGTGCATGCTGAATAGCCCATTTTGAAAAGCTTGCACCGAGCTTATTATTGGGTCAAATCTTGTGATATTTGTTTCTTGGGAAGTCAACCTGGTCATCTTGGATTGTCAAGCTTAAGTTTTCACTTTTGAGCTTGTTAGCTAGGGTGCAAGTAGCTTAAAGCTTGTCCCATTTCCGTGTTTAAGCCAAGTGCTTATTTGTTTGTTCTTAGCTTTTCAGAGTGCTTATTTGTATCTTTTAGCCTAATTTCGCTTTATCTAGCTTGATTACATCCATTTTGAGCTTCGTTTCAAAGAAGCAACCTTGTTTGAACTTATTTCACCAAATAAGCTCATTTAAGCCACCGTGGGATATTAAGCTCATCAAACAAATTATTTGTGTCTTATAAAATTTTGTCTTTGTTAAAATTTCATTATATCAGTATTAAAGTAGTTTTCAAAAAGAAAATCCGTAAAAGTTCAATTAAAAATCAAATGATAGTGTTTATTTAATATTTCTTAGCTTTTTGATTTTTCTTTCTAGCTTATTAATAAGCAAATCTTGTTTTTCTATTTTCTTGTTTTCTATCATCATATAGTATTTTTAGAAAAAGTTTCATATTTTCTCTAGCTTTTAGTATTTATTATAATTTTAATTAGTTAAAAATAGTAATTAATTAGTAATAAATAATTAAAAGTCTAAAAATATATTTTCAGTTTTAAAATTAGTTTTATTATATTTTAGATTTTTCCAAGTTTATTTTATATTTTCTAGTAATTAAGTGTATTTTAAATAGTTATTAATTAGTAATAATTAAATAAAAGTGTGAAAAATATATTTTGATTTTAAAATTAGTTTTATAGTATTTTAGATTTTTCGAATCATAATTTTATTTTTCTAGCCTTATTTTGTATTTTCTTCTATTTTAGGGTATTTATTAAATAGTCAAAATAGTTTTTAATTAATAATAATTAATTAAATAGTGTTAAAATAATTTTCTTTTTCTAATAATTTTCTTTTATTTTAGGATTCCAAAATGTTATTTTCATATTTTTAGGTCTTTTATTTCTCAAATTTCACTTTTTATTTTGTACGATACGTAGTTTTAAAACTTACGCTACGCTTTCTTTCATCCGATTGTTGTGCTTTCAGCTGTGATCATATTCCTTCCCAATCAATCAAGTGTAATATTTCTAATCAAACCTTTACGATCACTATCCTTAGTGATCATTCTATCCTCCGAGTTTGTTTTGACACACCATCGAGTCTCCGGGACATAACGACCCGGAATTCACTATATTCTCTCGATCTTCATTGCATTTGTGCTTAAGTCATTTTAAGTCTGTTACGGTTGGCCATTCACAAGTGGCCACTTGTGTGATTAGACTTGACGGTTTAGCATGATCAAATTTTAGCGCCATTGCCGGGAGGCTTTAGCGTGTGTTTAGCCATTTTCGACTCCATTCTTGCACATAACCCACCTTTTGTAAAAAGTTTTTGTAAAGTTATAAGAAAATCAAAAAGTTCATTAGCACTTTTCCTAAAGTGTTAAAACACCAAAAAAATATAAAACAACAAAACAATCGTAGCGTTTTTATCTTGTATTGTTTTAAGGTGATTCTTAAAACAAGACGATTTGGTTAAACGAGACGATACCAAATATTGTCCAAAAGTTTTTGAACCCATTTGCACAAATCTTACCTACGCCTTTTCAGTGGTACTTAATTTATACATAAAATCAACCACCAAATCAAGGCAAAGGCACTACCTAACTGGGGTGCGACTATAATAAGTTCCCTAACATCGATTTAAAACTTGCCTTTGTGTCACTTGTGATTTGGTGTACCTTTTTCAAAGAAGCCATTTCATTTGTGATTATTGGTTAAGTTCACTTGTGTTTTGCCTCATTGGTTTTGAAAATTGATTTTATACTTAGTGCATGCGCACTGCTCTTCCGCTTCTACAAGTCCACTTTCGAACTTGGAAACATTCCTCAGACGAGAGGACGCTCACTCCTTCACCGTGATCGAGTAACGCCTACCACCACCACCTCCGTCGAAATGGCGAAGACAAACCCATGAATGAGCTCTCCAAGCACCCATCGAGGGTTACGGAGATGCCATTGTTGTCCCACCATCGTGGTCGACACTTTCGAGCTCAAACCGGTTACTTAATCTAGTAACCCAAAGCCAATTCTATGGTTTTGAGCGGGATGATCCTCATGCACACATTCGATGGTTTAACAAGATTGCATCTACCATCAAGTACAAGAATGTCCCACATGAAGCTATCAAGCTTCTTCTGCTCCCATTTTCTGTAGGACAAGCCCGAATCGCTTGAGAAACAACCCCTCGCTCTATCGAGACATGGGAAGATCTTGTCACCAAGTTCGTTAATCTAGTTCTATCCTCCATCCCGAACCACAAGTCTTAAGAATGAGATAATGAAATTTTCTCGTAGATTTGATGAATCATTCGGGAGGCATGGGACCGTTATAAAGAGTTGCTTCAAGTGTCCGCATCATGGTTTTACCGAGTTAATGCAAATGGATACTTTCTACAATGGTCTCAATCGACTAATCAAGACTCTTTGAATGCCTCCGCTGGAGGTATTTCCGAGCAAGACCACAAAAGAGGCCTTGCAAATCATTGAGAACAAATCTCAAGTCCGTCCTTTCGAGCAAAGACATATCGCCTCATGTCGACCTTCTTCTTCTTCACCCCCGTGAGTACATCTAGCACCGATGCTAAGATTGATAAACTCACGACATTGTTCAGCTTTGGTTCTTGCTAACCGTAAAAGTCTCCTTCACTCGACACCAACACATGTCAAGTGAAGAAAGTTGAAAGTTGTGTCACTTGTGGTGGTCCTCATGCTTACTATAATTGTACCGCCACCGATGGTAGTCCTTTGAAGCCAATGCTTTAGCCGGTAGTTCACAAAGAAGGAGGTAATCAATACCGCCCTCAAATGAACCACACTACCGTATAACACTAATCGTGCACCACCCGGTTTCAACCGAATCATAACATGCAAAACCGAACCAAACCAACCAAGAATGAACCAAGGTTATCAAAACCAAGGTAATTTCTATCCTCGACCCAATCGTGGTTTCCAACATCAAGGAAACCTTCATCAAAACAATTTCAATCGAGGGAATCAATTTCATGGGAATATGAATCCTAATCAAGGGAATTTTGGCTATAATCAAAACATACGGCCTCAAATTGTCCCTCCAGCTCCTCCCGTCATTACTCCTCCAGACCATCATCCGATGAGTTATCAAGCAGCTCATGAAGTCCCAAGATGAAATGAATAAAGTTGTTGGTCACCGATCACGATCTTAAGAAGTCTTTAAATGATCAACCCTCGGCTCGTGAAAACTTCCGAGCAACACGATCGCTAACCCGAGGGGCGATGCAAAGGCGATCACAACCAAGTGGTGTTTCATATGATGGACCACTGCCTCCTACTACTCTTCTTCTTCTTCTTCCAAAGGTAGTGGACAAGTGAACCTCCGACACACAATGGACCCACGACTCCAATGCCTCCTCCTGTGGCAATGAGTCAAGTTACCAAGGAAACAACGGACAAGGTGCATTATTCAAGTCCACGGTATCAAGACACGTCCTACCTTCTGTAGTCCAACCTCAAGTGGTCCGAAACCCAAGTCAAATCAAGGAGTTGTTTTGAACCTCCCGTAGCTCCTGCCGAGAATCAAAAATCCAAATCTTCTATTCCTTACCCATCACGCTTGAATGAGCAAAGCTCGCGAGAAAGCTAGTCATCCAGAATGGTTGAATGCTTTGCCCTAGCGTATCTTGGTGCAAGCATAAACCTTATGCCTTATTTAGTGTGGAAGAAACTTTCTTCCGAACTTACTCCTACATGCATGACTCTCGAGCTTGCGATCGCTCCATATCCCATCCTCTTGGCATTGCCGAGGACGATTTAGGAAAGTAGGAAAATTCCATTTTCCATCCGACTTCGTGGTTGTTGATTTTGATGCCGATCATCGGGTTCCTCTCATTGTTGGTCGAGGATTCCCGAGAACGGCCGTGCTCTCATTGATGTATTTGAGCAGAAATCACCTAAGTCATCACCTTCAACCTTGACCAAACTTCGAGGTACTCAAAGAAACTATGATTCCGAATCTGTTAACCGAATAGATATCATTGATGTTGCTTCGACGAGTACTCTCAAGAAATTCTTGGTTATTCTCATAATTTCGAGAGTGGGATTCCACCACATCTTCTCACCTATCATAGCCAATTCTACTCCTTCTCTCACCCGCTTGAGGAAGCGACTTCATCTTAGATGAGATTGAAGCATACTTGGCTAGTGATTCTCGCTCCATGGGAAATTGATCACGCCCAATTGATATTGAGGGGATATACTTCATCGAGAAGTTGCTCAACGATGATCCATCATCAACCCTCACCCTAGTGATTCAATTCCGGATGAGATTAATCAAAATGAGATTAATCTCGAGGAGATATTCTTCTTGAGAAGTTGTCAACCGGATACTTCTCCTCCTCTCCTCCCATCAAACTTCATAACAAGGAAGTCAAGTCATTGAGAAAACCAAGAATTTCCCGAGGTTGAGCTTAAAGACTTACCTCCTCATCTCGAGTATGCATTTTTGAAGGTGATGATAAATTACCCGTCATTATTGCTCGAGATTTGAGTAAAGATGAAAAGTCGCCTCATAAAAATCTTGAAGTCACACAAGCAAGCAATTGCTTGAAACTCTCCGACATCAAAGGTATAAACCCCGAGTTCTCAGACTCATAAAATATTGATGGAGGATGACTTTAAACCAATAGCTCAACATCGAGACGAGTGAATCCAAAAATCCATGATGTTATTAAACAAGAGGTTATCAAACTTCTTGATGCGTGATTGATTTACCCGATCTCGATAGTCCTGGGTCACCCCAATTCATTGTGTTCCAAAAAAGGCATTATCGTTGTCACAATGAAGATAACGAGTTAATTCCAACTCGATTGGTTACGGATGGTGTGTATGCATTGACTATCGTAAGTTGAATGACGCCACCAGAAGACCATTTTCCTCACCCTTCATGGACCGATGCTTGAGAGATTAGCGGGAATGAATACTATTGTTTCCTTGATGGTTTCTCGGTTACTTTCAGATCCCTATTGATCCACGAGGATCAAGAGAAAACCACATTCACTTGCCCATACGGAACTTTTGCCTACAAACGATGCCTTTTGGCTTATGTAATGCTCCCGCACGCTCCAACGATGTATGATGGCCATTTTCCACGACATGATCGGGAAACAATGGAGGTGTTTATGGATGACTTCTGGTCATTGGGGATTCTTTTCAATCATGTCTCTCCCATTTAGAAAAATGCTTCAAAGGTGTGAAGACACCAATCTTTGTCTAAACCGGGAGAAAAGTCACTTTATGGTCAAAGAAGGCATTGTCCTTGGCCATAAGATTTCCAAGAATGGGATTGAGGTAGATAGAGCAAAAGTTGATGTTATTGCTAAGTCGCCTCATCCTACTACCGTCAAAGGTATTAGGAGCTTTTAGGTCATGCCGGTTTCTATCGAGATTCATACAAGATTTTTCCAAAATCGCCCGCCTATGACCCATCTTCTTGAAAAGGATGCTCCTTTTATCTTCTCACCCGAGTGCATCATAGCTTTTGAAACATTGAAGAAAAAGCTCACCGAAGCACCCATTCTCGCTGTCCCGACCGGGACTTGCCTTTGAGCTCATGTGCGATGCAAGTGATTTTGCTATCGGTGCAATCCTAGGGCAACGAAGAAACAAGCATTTTCACCTATTCACCACGCAAGCAAAACTATGACCGAGGCTCAACTCATTACACCACCACGTAAAAAGAGCTATTAGCCGTGGTGTATGCATTTGAGAAGTTTCGCCATACTTAATCTTGACCAAATGCGTAGTGTATACGGATCACTCGGCTCTTAAATATCTCTTTGCAAAACAAGATGCAAAGCCGAGATTGCTTCGTTGATTCCTCCTCCGTGAATTTGATATCATTATACGTGATAAAAAAGGAGTCGAGAATCTAGTCACGATCATCCGTCTGCATTAGAAAACCCTCACCAAGATGTTTTTGAGAAAATGAAATAAATGAAACATTTCCTCTCGAGACACTCAATGCGGTTTCTTTTCGTGAAATTCTACCACCCCATGGTTTGTCGTCTTCGCAAATTACCATGCGGTAACTTCATTGTGAAAGGAATGTCGACCCAACAAGAACAAATTCTTCAAAGATGTTAAACATTACTCGGGACTAACCCTTCTTATTCAAAACTGTGCGGATCAAGTCATCCGACGGTGTGTTTATGGACAGGAAGCTATTGATATTCTCACGCCTTGCCATGCCGGACCCACCGGGGCCATCATAGTCCAAATTACACCGCCAAAAAGGTGCTTGATTCCGGTTTTATTGGCCCACAATCTATAAGGATGCCCACGATTTTGTCAAAGTCCGTGGACGCTTGTCAACGTCATGGCAATATATCTCAAAGAAATGAAATGCCACAAATGCCATTCAAGTTTGTGAGATATTTGACATATGGGGTATTGATTTTATGGGGCCATTTCCTTCGCCTCGTGGAACAAGTACATACTCGCGGTCGTTGACTATTTGTCAAATGGGTTGAAGCAAAAGCTTTACCCACTAATGATGCCCGAGTTGTTGTGAAATTTTGAAATCTCTTTTGCCGTGTTTGGAACTCCGAGCGATAATCGATCGTGGTACACATTTTGTAATGACCAATTTGATCGTGTCATGCAAAAGTATGGTGTTACCCATCGCCTCTATCGCATACCACCCCCAAACAAGTGGGCAGGTGGAAGTTTCAAACCGTGGTATTAAAAGAATTCTTGAGAGGACGGTTGGTGAAAACCGGGCCTCTTGGTCGGATAAGCTAGATGACACACTCTGGGCTTTCCGTACAGCTTACAAAACACCCATCGGGTGTACTCCATACAATCTAGTGTACGGAAAGGCATGTCATCTTCCGATTGAGTTAGAGCACAAGGCTTACTGGGCCTTAAAGCATACAAACTTCGATATACGCATACCGGTGATCACAGAAAAGTTCAAATGAATGAACTAAATGAACTTCGTGATCGCTTACGAGAACTCTTTGATCTACAAGCAAAAGACAAAGAAGATTCATGACTCAAAAATCAAGAACCGCTTTCAACGCTGGTGATCGAGTCCTTCTTTTCAATTCAAGATTGAAGATTTTCTCGAAAGCTCAAGTCCCGTTGGTCTCGTCCATTCAAGATTGCTAAGGTTTATCCTTATGGTACCGTTGAGTTATCTCAACCCGATGGTCCTAATTTTAAAGTGAATGGTCATCGAGTGAAGCACTACTTTGGAGAGGACATTCCCGTGGTTGTCCCGGATTTACAAACATTCCCATGAACCAATGAATGCGGGATCGAGTCAAGCTAGTGACTCGTAATCAAAAACATTAGCACACACCATATGGGTTTTCACCCATATTTCTATCTTCTTATCCCTTTCTACTAATTCCTATTGTGGGGAGTTTCCCACATCGTTGTATATAAAATCATGTTCTAAAAAAAAAAAAAAAAAAAAAAAATCTCTTCTAAATAATGGCCGTAGTATTTCCCTTTTACGTTTTTGTTTCGCATAACTGCTTGTACTTTGAATATTGAGGGCAATATTCATTTCTAAGTGGGGGAATTTCACGAATTTTATCATATTTATCCACCTAATTCCCCGCTTTTGGCCAAAATTTTTTTTGGAGTAAGTGTTCTACACTTACTCATTTGGTTATCGATCCTCCTTGTCTAATAAACTAAAGGATTGGCTAATCCAGAGCAAACGGCTCTTGGTAAAGATTTCTCAAACCGCTTATATGGCTTGCAATTGCCCAAATTGTATGGTTCTCAACTCACCATATCCTAAAAAGTGAAGAGTTACAGCCCGCAAGGTTATGGCTTGTGGTAAAGGCAATGGAAAACCATAATTGGTATTCACTCACCAAAGATAATTCGATAATTTATCTAAGAGTTGGCTAGTCCATGGGTACGGCTTCCGTAAAGACACATCAAACCGTTATATGGTTTATGATTTGCCAATAAATCATTTGGTTATCGTTGTACCAAGGTTCTTACTTGAATCAAAACAATTGGCTACTCCGTAAGTGATGGCTTTGGTAAAGAGTTTTCAAATCCATCAAGTTTTCTCAAATCATTGCTAGGACTAGCAATATCTCATGTGGGGATTGATGTGTCTAAATACTCATCATTTTTGTATAATCTAAACCGCAAAATCATCCGAAAGCACTCGAAACACATCAAAATGATCAAAATATCACAAATCGGTGTTTTATGTGTTTTAAATGCAAAATATCAAAATCGATGAAAAATGTATCAAGTTTGCAAAATTGGCGCTTTAGTCCCCAAGTTTTAAAAGTTGTCAAATCTAGTCCCTGAATTCAAAAATGTGAAGTTTTGTCATTCAAGGTCCTCAAGTATTCTAAGTTATCAAAAATGATCCTTGAATGATTCTTTGGTCAATTGGCAAGAAAGGTCCCTAAACTTTGAAAATTGCAAAATTAGTCCTCGACCTTTAAAATGAATTTTATGCAAAAGGGTCCTTGTTCAATAAATGTTTGTCAAGTTTGGTCCTTGAGAGCATTGGAAAAGTTCAAGATCACCTTCATCTGGGAAGTTACACTTTGGTCCTTGTTGTTTAAGCTTAACCAAACGGATCCTTTAATACTAAACCCAAATCCACTATCCAATCCACCTAGGCCCAAATCCAACCCAATCCCTTGACCCGCCCCATTTGATATTAACCCTCCGGTCAATGTAAGTCAAATCCGCACCACGCACAAGAAACCACTACTACTGTAGCTCCTCCTCTCCCAAGCCGTATATTCAAAACCGTGCATGGTTTTCTCCACATTTTCAACTCCCTCCTTACCTCGTCCCTCCACCTCCTCTAAACTCCAAATATCCTTAATTAATTGAACCAACTCCAATTAATGTCTAAACCCGCTTGAAGAAATTGGCGCCAAAATGACACTTGACGGATATGATGGTTCTAGCCAATCCAATGGCTCAGGAGTGGTGGGAAAGACTCAGAGGTCAAGGAGGAGTGCAAAAGTCATTATATAGAGAGAGAAGTAGCAATGTATGATATATCTAGTGTAATTTTCATTTCATTAAGTCGTTTTAGCTTATTTTCAATTTCAAGTGTATGTTTTAGTCTTAAAACTCGAATTCCAAGTTCTTATGTATTAATAAAGCTTTTGTGAACCTTCACTTCAAGTATCAACTTATATCTCAGCTTATGCAATTTTCCTTATTTTCAAAAATCTCATGAATGATCCATTGTTGTTTGTAGATGTTTGAATGGACTGAAATAGGTCACATAAGCTCCCATATAGCTTTTCTAAGCTATTAGAAACACTAAAATTTAGTTTAGCATCAAAAAGAGAAAAATCACCAAAAATACCAATTAAATAGTTCAAAAATCAAAAATCAATTGGAAATGGTGTACACAGTTGAGCAGTGAATTGTGGACGGCTCGTTTAAGCTTTCATGAAAGCTATTAGGATTGGTCTTGGTCATTGGTTCTTGGTTTGCAGTTGGATACCCATTTGTAAGCTTTTTGACCATTTTGGCATTTCACTGTTGCAATTGTTCATTAGCCTAAATTTCTGTTTCTTTATGTTATTTAGTCTTAGTTAAGTGTTTGTAAACATTAAAATCCAGTGGTTGTTCTTTTAAAGTTCTAGTTTACAAAAATTTAGTCTTAACAGTTAAAACTGCATCTTGGTCATTTCTGAGTTGTATGTTGTAAGGGTTGTTGTTTAAAGCTTAATTAGTCTTAATAAGTGATTATACAAGGTCTGAAATTAAGTCCATGGTCTAAAATTGTGATTTGCCTTGAAAAAGTTTCAAAACAGTCACATAAGGTCTGTTTGGATTTGCTTGCTTAAACTGTATCAGGTCTTGTTTGTGTTATTTTTTATGCTTGCTTTGTGTCACATAAGTTACTTATATCTCATATCAGTCATAAAAAACAGTTCTTGTTTTTGAAAAAGTCAAAATTGCTTTTGATCTAATCTTTGGTGCTCACTGTTGGATTTTTAGGATATTTGATCATGATTCTGTGTTAGGAAGTGGTTAATCTTGCTCAAATCAGTCTTATATCACCTTAATACAACATAATCAGTTCTTAGAATCAATCCAAAGTTCATCTTGGTCAACTCTTTTGTTTTTCATAAAAGTCAAATTTCTCATTTGGTCATTTTTAAATAAACTTTGGAATTTCACTGTGTATTTATTAATAAGATATAGTTCATAAGCTCTTAGGTTATTGAAGTTTGGTTGCTAAACAAAAATACAAAAATGCTAGTTCTCTGTTTCTCCTTTTTAAGTGCTTATTTCACCGCTTCTTTTGGGTACCGTTCGAAAAGAGTGCCTGTGCACAATGAATAGCCCATTTTGAAAAGCTTGCACCGAGCTTATTATTGGGTCAAATCTTGTGATATTTGTTTCTTTGGGAAGTCAACCTGGTCATCTTGGATTGTCAAGCTTAAGTTTTCACTTTTGAGCTTGTTAGCTAGGGCTGCAAGTAGCTTAAAGCTTGTCCCATTTCTGTGTTTAAGCCAAGTGCTTATTTGTTTGTTCTTAGCTTTTCAGAGTGCTTATTTGTATCTTTTAGCCTAATTTCAGTTTATCTAGCTTGATTACATCCATTTTGAGCTTCTGTTTCAGCAAGCAACCTTGTTTGAACTTATTTCACCAAATAAGCTCATTTAAGACACTGTTGGGATATTAAGCTCATCAAACAGCTTATTTGTGTCTTATAAAATTTTTGTCTTTGTTAAAATTTCATAATATCAGTATTAAAGTAGTTTTCAAAAAGAAAATACGTAAAAGTTCAATTAAAATCGTTGATAGTGTTTATTTAATATTTCTTAGCTTTTTGATTTTTCTTTCTAGCTTATTAATAAGCAAATCTTGTTTTTCTATTTTTCTTTGTTTTCTGTCATCATATAGTATTTTTAGAAAAAGTTTCATATTTTCTCTAGCTTTTAGTATTTATTATAATTTTAATTAGTTAAAATAGTAATTAATTAGTAATAAATAATTAAAAAGTCTAAAAATATATTTTCAGTTTTAAAATTAGTTTTATTATATTTTAGATTTTTCCAAGTTAAAATTTTATTTTTCCAAGTTTATTTTATATTTTCTAGTAATTAAGTGTATTTTAAATAGTTATTAATTAGTAATAATTAAATAAAAAGTGTGAAAAATATATTTTTGATTTTAAAATTAGTTTTATAGTATTTTAGATTTTTCTGAATCATAATTTTATTTTTCTAGCCTTATTTTGTATTTTCTTCTATTTTAGGGTATTTATTAAATAGTCAAAATAGTTTTTAATTAATAATAATTAATTAAATAGTGTTAAAAATAATTTTCTTTTTCTAATAATTTTCTTTTATTTTTAGGATTCCAAAATGTTATTTTCATATTTTTAGGTCTTTTATTTCTCAAATTTCACTTTTATTTTGTACGTGATACGTAGTTTTAAAACTTACGCTTACGTTTCTTTCATCCGATTGTTGTGCTTTCAGCCTGTATCCTATTCCTTCCCAATCAATCAAGAGTGTAATATTTCTAATCAAACCTTTACGATCACTATCCTTAGTGATCATTCTATCCTCGAGTTTGTTTTGACACACCATCGAGTCTCCGTGGGACATAACGACCGGAATTCACTATATTCTCTGATCTTCATTGCATTTGTGCTTAAGCTGTTTTAAGTCTGTTACGGTTGGCCATTCACAAGTGGCCAGCTTGTGTGATTAGACTTGACGGTTTAGTACAGATCATCGACTTCTTTGGTGGTCGAATTTGGTGAAACCCTAAGTTAGGGTTTTGGTTTTTGGTTCTTTTTCTAATTACCATTTGGTTCTTGTTTTGCTAAAAGGTACGCGTTTTCTTATTCGGTTAATTAATCTACATATATTATTCATTATACTTCCGCTGCATGCTTTGATGATGTTTACTTGCTTTTGTAAATTGTTATGATTAGTAAAACCCAACAGTGGCATCACGAGCCGTTAATATAATGTAATTAATTACCGAAACACATAAAAATTGAATCTTTATGGTTATTGCATGTTTATTATGGTTTCTAGAGTTTTGAATTAGAAACCCCAATTTTTTGATTAATGGGTCGATTACCCTATTATTTAATTAATTAGGTTTTAATTTTTGTAAAACTTGTAGAAACCCTAGGATTGCATGCTAATTTTATGTGGTTATTATGAATAAATTGTTATGTGCCATGCAATATGCGTATCTTGGGTGGTAATTGTTATGCGGAATCCATGGTGGAACATGCATGTTTTGCCATGGAGTATTGTTTGTTAAAAATGTTTAGTGATACACACATGTTTTATTTATTTGAGAATTATTGAATTGGGGAAGACCTCAATTATACTAATAAAAATTCGTTACGTGCTATTTGGTATACTATTAACTTTGGCTTACGCAATCGACTTGTCGATGTATGTGGCTCATCTACTTGTAGGTGAAAGCCCTAGTTAATGTATGCATTATTTTACGCCTAGAATTGTTTATTAGGTTTTATCGAAATAATTATGCATGTGGCTAATTGTTTTTACATATGTTAAAATTGTTTAGCTATATGTTCATATTATTTGGGTTTGTTTAATTTTTATTAAAGTGCTTTTTTGTTTATATATTGTTTGACATGTTAGTAAGCAAAAGGGGTTTTTTTTAATAGAAAATTAAATGGACTAAATAATGGCGAAATTGATTTGTTTTTCTAAGTATTAATTCTTGAACTTTTAATCGATCGATGCGATTGTACTAAATGGTTAGAACGGCTCACCCACTAGAACAAACTATAAAGGGTTAATAAAGAAGTGCGCATAAATACACCGAAAGGATGTCTAAGGTTATGCTTTTGCGCTACCGGTCCTCTCGCCCCTGTGAGTTCGATTGAGCTACCTAGTATAACCATTCTATGTACGAAGCATCTTAGTGCAAAGTTGTAAGTTTCTCAACGCATCGATTAAAACTTTGTAGAATTTAATCTTAGCAATTAAAATTTATATGTAAGTTTTGTCAAAAATTTTATGATATAAAGTTGTATGCATGCTTCTTTATACATAAGTTTTGAATACACGTCAAAAATTGTACCCTTTAAAATTTAAGTTTATGCCATCTAATTGTATGAAACACTTGAAGTTGTAATTTAGTTATGTGAGACCTTGATCTAGATTACAATAACAAGGTGAATTTTTTTGTTGTGTGAGACCTCAGCTTAATAATTTGCATTTTCAAAATTAGACAACTTAATTAAGTTAGTTAGTGAGATCTATAACTTAAGGCATAAGATGGGATAAAACATGCTTACGTTTTGCATTAATTGTTAAGGGAAAATTGTAAATCCCATAACTTTTGGAATTGAAAACTTGTTTGTCAATTATTATTTTTCAACAATTACCTATTCTATACTTTCACCACTAGCAGATCAACTGATGTGGTGAAACTATGATAATGAGGATCCAAAATTCAAGGAAAATTCCATGGTTAATATGAATATTGACCAAAGGGTATTTTATTTTCTTGAATGATTACTTATCGAAAGTACTAACTTTTGAACTTTTATTTTCTGTAGAAATGGCTCAAGCTGAATCTACTGCACTAGCCTCGTCGTTCAAATCTATGTTTGATCGAGAGAAATTGATTGGTAGCGCAATTTCAATGATTGGTATCGGCAACTCGAATTGTCTTGAGGGTTGCCAAAAGACTAGATTATTTGACACGCCTTGTCCTCAAGAACTGCGGTGATGCTCTTGCTAAAGCAAGAGTCGCATGGCAATCTGAGTATGACAAGTATAATGAGGTCTTTGCATTATGCTTGGGAGTATGGCTCAAACTTGCAAAAACAGTTTGAAAACTACTTCCTCATCTCATGCTCATTGAATTGCAAAGGTTGTTTGAAAAGCCCGTGATCAGTAGAACTGTATGATATGATAGATGCTCTACGATTGCAAGCAATGGGACGGAAACCCGTGGCGCCCAACGCTGGAAATGATGAGTTACATGAACCACTCGGGAGACTCAATTATGTCTACCCCAATGACATACAAATTGGCCTTATCAACTGATCCCTTAACAAGGAGTTTGATGGTTTCGTGCGGAATTACAATATGCATTACACGGGGAAGACAGTCAGTGAGGTACATGCAATGCTCATTGATTGCAAGAAAGGTTTGCCCAAGAAGGCTCCTACACCTACGGTTCTTAGAATCCAAAAGGGTAGGATTTCTAAGCCTAATAAGCCGCTAGCGAACAAGAAAGAGAAAGGTAAGGGTAAAGTTGATAAGGGAAAACAAGTTATGACTTATCAACAAGAACCCAAGAAGAACCCTCCCAAAAAGCCTGAGAATCCTAAGAAGGATTAGGCTTGTCATCGCACCGAGGTAGGACTTTGGAAGAGGAACCTATCCACTCTACCCGGATGAGTTGCGTACTAAGAGGTATAAAATATCGCACTGTGGCTAGTACTTGTGTACTCTTTTGATGATAGAATTATTTGCTTTTCCTCATAAAATAAATTCTCGGTATATGATAATGGATGTGGTATTCACATTTGTAATACACTGCAGGGACTTAGAGGAGCAAGGAAGCTTGCCTATGGACAACAATACCGCACGTTGGTAATGGAGCACATGTAGTCGGTGAAGCTATAGGCACATTTGATTTAGTTTACCTTCGGGTTTAGTAACGTCTTTAAACGATTGTCATTACGCACCTTCTATTGTTGGGGTGTCGTTTCAGTTTCCTTGTTAAAAGATATTGGTTTTATTCATACATTTACTGATTATGGAATTTCGGTTTCTTTAAATGATGTTTTTTACTTTAATGTTATTCCAGTAAATGGTGTGTTTGAGATTCATATGCATGATAATATGATTGATAAAAATAATTTTGTTTTTAGCATCAATAATAAAAGAATCAAAAGTGATTTGGATTCTTCATTTCTTTGGCATTGTAGACTTGCTCACATTGGCAAGAAACGCATGCAAAAGCTGCAACACGATGGGCTTTTGCAAGACATCAATGATGAATCATTTGATAAATGGAAATCTTGCATATCTGGGAAGATGACCAAGAAACCTTTTACAAATAGTTTAGAAAGGGCTTCTGATCTTCTTAGTATGATACATACTGATGTATGTGGACCACTAAGACATGTGTCAAGGAAGGGTGCTAACTACTTCTTAACCTTTATGGATGATTTTAGTCGTTATGGTTATGTTTATTACTTAAACATAAACATGAAGTCTTTGAAATATTTAAGGTTTTTAAGAGTGAAGTAGAACTGCAACTAGGAAAGAAGATTAAAGCTCTTCGATCCGATAGAGGTGGTGAATATTTAAGCCAAGAGTTTAAAGATTATCTAGCTGAGTGTGGTATAGTCCAGCAACTCACATCTCCATATACTCCACAACAAAATGGTGTATCTGAGAGAAGAAATCGTACATTGTTAGACATGGTGCGATCAATGTTTAATCTTACAACTCTTCCCTTATCCTTTTGGGATTATGCTTTGGAAACTGCTATTCGCATATTGAATATGGTTCCAACTAACAAGGTTGATAAGACTCCTTATGAAGTGTGGTATGGGAAAGCTCCTAACTTGTCTTACTTAAAGGTGCAGGGTTGTGAGGCGTTTGTTAAACGTGACTCACGATAAGTCGCAACAAAGATCTGTTAAGTGTATCTTCGTAGGATACCCAAAGGAAACTATGGGTTACTACTTTTACTTTCCACCTGAAAACAAAGTAATTGTTGCTAGGTATGGAGACTTCCTTGAAAGGGATCTCATATCTCATGAATTCAGTGGGAGAGTTTATGATCTGGAATATGATCAAGAAGAAGATACAACACCTTCTGAAAACACTAGCCAACCTCAAGTAGAACCTAAAAGTCTGAGTGTTCCACCTGAAGTTGAAGTGGTTCCCATTCGTAGATCTTCAAGGACTACGCGTGCACCTGAGTGTCTATGTCTCAACGTAGAAGCTGAGGAAAATAAGTTAGGGGATCTTGGTGAACCTGCTAACTATAAGGCTGCCATGATGAGTCCTGAAAAGGATAAATGGCAAGTCGCAATGAATGGGGAAATGCAATCCATGAAAGATAATGAAGTTTGGATAGAGGTTGACTTACCTCCAAATGCTAAGGTAGTTGGAAGTAAGTGGCTCTATAAGATAAAGACTGACATGGATGGCAATGCACACACCTATAAAGCTCGTCTTGTAGCTCAAGGGTATACTCAACCTTTGGGGTAGACTACGAGGAGACATTTTCTCCTGTAGCAGACATTAGAGCTATTAGGATTCTTATAGCCATAGCTGCGTACTATGACTATGAGATATGGCAAATGGATGTCAAAACTGCCTTCTTAAACGGTCGCCTAGATGAGGACATCTATATGGCGCAGCCTGAAGCGTTTGTGAATCCAAAGTTTCCAAAGCGTGTATGTAAACTTCAAAGATCCATTTATGGGTTGAAGCAAGCATCAAGGCAATGGAACAAGAAGTTTGATGAAGAAATCAAGAAATTTGGTTTCACTCAAAATCTTGATGAGCCATGTGTGTATCACAAAGCTAGTGGGAGTAATGTTATTTTCCTTATCTTATATGTCGATGACATATTGATCATGGGAAAAGACATTCCAAGTTTGCAAGATGTAAAGTCTTATCTTGGAAAGTGCTTTTCTATGAAGGATTTAGGGAAGCGAGATTTATTCGGGAATCAAGATCTACCGAGATAGATCAAGGCGGTTGATTGGACTAAGCCAAAGTGCTTACATTGATAAAATATTGAAGAGATTCAATATGCAAGATTCCAATAAGGGATATTTGCCGATGCAAGTTGAACATGGCTTAAGTAATAAACTATGCGCCAACACACGAAGAGGTGGCACACATGAAGAAAGTTCCTTATGCTTTGTTGTAGGATCTATCATGTATGTTGTGAGATGTACAAGGCTCGATGTGGCGTTTGCACGTAATATCACCGATCGGTATCAACGTAATCCGTGTGAAACACGGCAAGTTGTTAAGAACATTCTTAAGTATCTAAGGGCTACTAAAGAAATGTTTCTAGTGTATGGAGGAAATCCGGATGCGAACTTGATGTTCTGAGGTTTTGCGATGCGTCATTCCAAACCGATAAAGATGATACGAAGTCTCGACGGGTTATGTCTTTGTCATTAATGGAGGAGCGATTGACTAGAAGAGCAAGAAGCGAGACAATGATTGCGATGTCTATTACGTAGTCGAGTACATAGTCGCCTTGAAGCTGCGATGGAAGTTGTTTGATTAGGAAATTCATTTCGGGACTCGAGTAATGCCTCAATCGAATTATCTTTAAATGTGTATTGTGACAATTCGCTCAATAACATTTGCTAATGAGCCTGGAGTCATGAAGGCGCAGACATTTTCCTCGTCGATATCACTATGTTCGAGAACATCTCGAAATAGGTGAAATCAATCTACTCAAAGTTCATACGGATGATAATCTAGGCGATCCCTTTACAAAGCCTTTGCCAAAGGAAAAGCTTACCGACCATCTTGATGGGATAGGACTTCGTTTAGCTAGTAGTTTCATGCGGATCCGTGATTAGTATTTGGATAAAGGATGTTATGAACAAATATTACTTTAATGAAATAAAATAGTTGTTTATGTTTATTTTCATTTTCTTAATATTATATCCTATATTTGCATGTTTAATCCGTGAATAACTTAGGTTATTCTAAATAGTCCGTTGTCGATCAATGATGTGGGAATGTCATTGAATTAAGACAAATATGAGTTTTGGTAGAATATACTTTTAAAGTATATTGATGCGTCGGACATACCAGATTCACATGATATTCAATGAATTGAATATAGGACTCATCCCAAACTTTACATGATGATACTTTATGGATCTTTGTCATTAAGTATATCATGAAGTGTTTATCCTCAGACTTGAGATACCAGATAACTGATATGAATGTAGTGCATTTGTGTAGGATAATCTAACGCTATCCGTCCGAATCGGTAGTTATAAGGGCTATTTTCGAAGTGTTACAAAGTTCATGAGTTATGTTTGTAGTCAAGAGAATTTGTTCCTTTGAATTTGCTTCAAAGCATAATACTATATTTGGGCCCTCGTAGGGTTGACAAGATGTTTGTATGGCTATACCCAAGATCTATCGGAATACGTTCGATGATTTGGTAATCTTGTTCAATCGAATACAACGAAACATAATTTAACTTATGAAATGACTTGATCCATATTCATAGTTAATGTAGTATTAGTAACAAAAGGATAAGTAAAATGATGAATCATTAAATGGTTTTCCAGAAACCATACTCGATTCGATCCGGGGCATTGGCGTGTTAGGCTAGACTAAACCAATGTCATTACTATATTTAGTAATATCCAAGTGGGAGCTGAAAGGTTTTATGGATATTTAAATATATGTATGTCCGGATTCGAACTCGAGACTTGGGATTGCACACATTACGTATGAGAGTTGATGTTAAATAATTATAATATATAAAATGTTATTATTATTAATTATTAGTCACGAAATAAAACATAACGATAGTTAGTATTTAACGAGGTATGGATAACGGTCGTTAAATGTAAACTTAAAGGACTAGAATTGAAATTAGAAGTTGGGAAAGATCTAGAACCCTCCCATGGGTTAGGCCGATCGGTTATGGGTTCCCAAACCCATTCCCACTCAAACTTGGTCATCAAGTTAAGTTACCTATAAATACATTCCTTGTATTCATTCATAACTTAAATCTTGGATCACCAATAAACCTAATTTCTTTCTCCTCTCCTCCTCTTGTGTTTGGCGAATCGTACACCCCTCCCTTAGGGATCGATTTTTCCAAGCTCAAGATATTAGTGTTTGGTTTTATTTGTGATTCAAGAACCTAGCTTTTCACATCAAATCGCTAATAGTACGTGTGTACAAGAACGAAGAACAAACGCACTTGTGTTTGTGGAATCTTGGTGGTCGACTTCTTTGGTGGTCGACTTCTTTGGTGGTCGAATTTGGTGAAACCCTAAGTTAGGGTTTTGGGTTTTGGTTCTTGTTTTGCTAAAAGGTACGCGTTTTCTTATTCGGTTAATTAATCTACATATATTATTCATTATACTTCCGCTGCATGCTTTGATGATGTTTACTTGCTTTTGTAAATTGTTATGATTAGTAAAACCCAACAGGAGACACCCGCCAGGTGTTTGATTAAATGCATTGAGTAAAAATCATTTACTATTTACTCTACAGCCTGTTTGTAGACTTCAAATGCAGACTTTGGTAAGAGGTTTCTTTTTCCATTTTGTGGGTAAAGGGGATCAAAACGTTGGCTTGGTTTGAAGTGGCATGATTTAGGTCCTCTCGCTTCGCTCATATATAGTAGGGACATATATCGTGGTGGTTTTTGATGATAACAGAAAGGTGAGGGATTTGCTTATTTGAATCAATGGGTTTGGCCTAGCGAATGGTTTCATTAATATTTGGTTCTGAATTCTATTAACTCTATTGTGCTCTATGATTTGGAGTATAAGCTTTGGTGGAAGGATATGGATGGCAATCTTTAAATAAATTCGGTTTCACATGCTTGGCAGGCCATTCATCCTCGTGCACCTGAGATTGACTGGTTTGGTGTTGTCTGGTTCTCTCAGTGTATTCCCCGTTATGCATTTCTTCTATGCTTACTCATTGGTGAGGCTTAAGACACAAGACAAGTTATGTACATGGGAAGTGGCATATTCGGTCAATTTAGAGGAGATGCAGGTGTCCTCTATGTAACCTTCTTCAAGATTCGCACTCTCATTTGTTTTCCGAGTGTGTGTTCTCTTTGCAGGTATGGTTGAAGGCTCGAACCTTTATTCATTTTACTAATATTTACAACTCCTGGAAGCATTTTGTTAACACAATAATGGATATGCCTCATAAACGATTGGCTAGAGTTGTCGTGGCTAAAATCTTATTTGCGCTACTGTTTACTATATTTGGCAAGAAAGAAACAATAAACTTTTCAAGAAGAAGGCACGTCAAGCAGATCAAGTATTAGAGTTAATCTTCACAACGACTACTTTGAAATTAATGTCTCTAAAATTGAAGGACTCGACTCATGTGGCATGTATAAGGACTGAATGGCAGATTGATAGGAGTACTTAGTATTTGTTTTTGTTTTGTTTTGTAACTTGGATGGCGTGATGTGTACATCATGTGAGCTCTTTTCCGTTGAAGAAGTCTTGCAAGAGTTTTTGAACCTTGGGTATTCTGGTCGATCCACCAACAGCCTTATTCATTTTGGCATCACTCAAACAACTCTCTACTGTTTGAATACACTTAGAAAAGAAATCTTCATTGACATTTTCAAACTTTGCACGGGTGATTCTCATGGAAAAAATCAACACCTCCATTAGATAGGCTAATGGCATTTGAATCTTCATTGTTTCAAGTTTTATTATTATTAATAAAATTTACGGGTAACCCTTTATACATAAAAATAATTTTAATCGTATTTAATTTTAAACCCGTGTATGCTCGGGTTATACTTAAAAGAGTAATGACATGAGTCATTATTGAATATGAATAGTAAAAAAATATATTTTCCGGACATCTTTATTTAATCTAATAAAAAAGAATAACATTTAAATCGTTCGTATATGTACAATCTCGTGCATTCATTTGCATTTCACCATTAACTAGTGTTTCATTTTGAAATTTATAAATAATATTTATATATAACCACAACATATGTTTTTATACATATTTTAAATGTGGTTAAAATTTCTTCTCACTTGATCTCTTTCCTATTTATTAAATTTATAAACTTATTAAAAACCATGAAAACTAATAAGTTTACTTAAGTCCAATACTTTATTTTAAACTTAACAACTAATAGTTTAATTAATTACCCCGTTTCGTTTTTTTTTTTTTGTTTTTTTTTTTTTTTTTTTTGGGTACAAAATTGACACGTTTCTATACATATTTGTTTGATGAAATTTAGATGAGTTCGACTAAATTGTTTCAATTTTAACTTTTTATTTTACGTTCTATAGAAAAGTCCATTTTTTTATGTGACATAATTAAGCTCTTCTATTAGTTAAATGTAAACCTTTAAGAAATTTGATTTCACATTTTGTATGTTTCAAATAAGAGATTGATTGTTATATGTGTGAATGTTCACTTTGAGACTAAAAGTTTCAAGCTCAGATTTAATATTTTATTAATCAAGTAATTTGGAAGAAGTTTACCCAAAAGTAAGACAAATTTGAACGCGTACTATTATTATTATATAGAAAAGACATCATCATGTAGGTCCTATTTAAAAATATATTACGACTATTAGTTGCCCTCAGAAATTATTTAATTGTTTTGCAAGACTCTTAAAGAGGTGTTTATATCATGGTTGTGTACAGGTTTAATCAGGGACGGAACCAGCATGGATATTTGTGTCGTAGTGTTAATTTTGTTTGTATTATTGTTTAGTTTATTAAATGCACTCTTAAAGAGGTGTGGGTATATCATGGTTGTGTCCCAGGTTTAATCCTTGGGTGTTATGTCCACATATGCTTCTTAGTTCTGACAAACATAAAATGTTAGTCTATAATTTTGTCAAAGAAAAGAAATGAACACACTTGTAGCTATTCCACCAATGAAGTTTAAATAAACATGTTATAACTTCTGATATTTATGTCATTTTATATTAATTCAAACACTTTTAAGGTAAAAATTACAAGCTGAGACTGATTTCTTTATTCATTATGTAACTAAGAGGAAGCTTACTAGAAAATAGACTTAATTTTCTTCGCGTACTAATATGATTATATAAAAAAGACATCATTATGTAGGTCCTATTTAAAATATAATAAGACTACTATTCGCCATCATAAATTATTTAATTGTTTTTCCAAGACTCGTAAAGACGTGTTTAACTTTGTTGACACAGAAAAAAAGCGTACACATTGTAGCCCACTGCAACATTAAAGTGAGATAAAGCTATTAAATTATTTAAACCAAACACCCTTATTGATCATTTCTATAAATTGAAACATCCACAATGTAATTTATAAGAGTCGAGAAGTTGTGCTTACAAAAGTTTCTTTCTTCGCATTACTTAAATTCTTGTTTGAGAGTAGAAATCTAACTTGAGCTTCCATTATTGATTGCATTCATCATATCCTCTGCTTCTTAATCCATCGGAAAATCAGTAAGTCATCATCTACTCTTTGCTTATTTCCTGGTTTTTAATTTAATCATATTTTGTTGTATGCTTATCATTTAGAAAGTATAAATTATTGTGTGTACTAAGATCATGATCATGGAGAACCAAAACAAATGAAAGGAAAATTAGAACTAATTGAACACTTAAGAAAAATATAATGAATTGTAGTATCTTACAATTATCAATTTTAAAACACACACTCACATAAACTTGATTATAGTTATGTTCTTATGGATAATTTTGGAAAGTCAACATGCATATACATTGTTTGGTCTCCAAAACCAGTTTTCGGGTAAAACCGGTGAACCGGGAATCGGAAACTCATATATGACGTAACTCATGACTCTTTCTATGTTTGGGGATTAAAAATTTCAATGAAACGTAGAATAAGTGGGATAATAGTTCATCTGGTCAACAACTATATGAGATAGTTCATCTTTATTACTAATTAATTTAACGATTTAAACAACTATATGAGATAGTTCAAGTCTATTTTAATTGACCTAGTATCCAAGTGAGTCATTAAAGAGTACATTGTAAATGAAGCAAGTGTGTCTGTGTCAACATAAAACTTGTAGGAAAATAAACCTAAAAAAACTTGACTACAAAGTTCCAAAGCCTTATATTTGTAACGATATAAAACTTGAAGGAAAATAAACCTAATTAAATAAAAAACGACATAAACAAACCTTTAAACTTTCCTAATAAAAAGGCACCAATGCGACATCCGCATGATATTGGGTGGCGGTTCATTTGCCAGAAGGGCGCATGGGGAAGTTGAGGGACAAAGCACCTTGATGTAGCGCCCAGGACTTTGCATCTTAAACCCTCGTTGCTTCATGCGATCTTTCACATGCTCTTCTAGCGAATCTATAGTTGTTGACGGTTTACCACCCCCACCACCATTCTCGAAACCAACGAACCTTGTTGATTCTTAATTGGCAAAGCTTTCGCATGCATTATCAAGCTTCTCATGACACTTCATATTGCACAAGCTCAATTATAACACATGGTGTGAACTCTTTAGACGACATTGTCATATGTTTTAAGGTTCTTCACATTATTGAGGACCCCACGCTCTCAACTAGCACAATTGACCCCGATCTTGATCAACTTGATTCCCTCGTTGTATCAATTATTTATAGCATGATCTGGGAGAGATTAGAAAGCATGATCCTCGACCCCACAGCCACAATTTATGGAAGTGTCTTGAGACGACCTTCCATGATAACAAAGCAAATATGATTATTCAAGTTGACAACCAACTTTGTACCTTAGAACTTGGCACTCAATCGGTTGCGGACTATGATTAATAGGTAATGTTGTCCCATAATTATGCTAAATGTATATTAATTTAGAGAGAGTGTGTTGACACTTCTTAATCTAGAGAGCATAAAGAGAAGTATTGGAATTTTTACTAATGAACACACCCCTCCAAAGTGAGGAGGTGATGGGGTAGTTATACTCTTACAACCAAATGTTCCAACCCTTGGAACTCTTGCTCCCCTCGTAACTATACAAGTGTTGCGAGGGTAATGAGCGTACAACAATGTATTTATTATATAACAACCTACCAACAATATTGCTCCCCTCGTATTTATTAGATAAGGTAATGAGCCTACCAACCAGAACTATTGCTCCCCTCGTAACTATACAAGTGTTGCGAGGGTAGTGAGCGTACACAACAATGTATTTGTTACATAACAACCTACCAACCATTACTTAAATACATAAAAGACACTACACTAATGATTTACACTTTTTATACTCTAACAATCTCCCCTTAAGGTTAGATAATTAGGGTCTTTCCTTGTACGGCATTATGTCCTTGTAACTTCGAGCTCCGATGTACTGCTCCATGCGTCTCGTAGTTCCAATCTTTCTTTGATAACTTTCACAACTCTGCTCATCAATATTTGTTGCTCAACATCGATCTCCAACTATTTGAAGAACACCTAATCCAACATTTCTTCAAGCTTTTCCAAAATTCATACTGAACTTGGCTACTTCATTTGCCCTGAACAACGAACAACCTTGTATCAGTTAATTACACTAAGCTTTTCCAAAACATCACGTATGCATTGACCTCCTGAAAAAGTATAGTTTTTATTAGTTTCTCCGAGTTTCGGATGATGTTCTCCGAGTTTGGTATGCATTTCTCTGAGTTTCGGACAATGTTCTCCGAGTTTGGTATGCACTTCTCCTAGTTTGGGATGGATTTCTCCGAGTTTGCATTCTTTTCTCCTAATTTGGAGAATTCAGAGTTTGGTGAATTTTCTCCTAATTTGGAGACTTTCGAGTTTGGTGAATTTTCTCCTAATTTAGAGAATTCTGAGCTTGGTGAATTTTCTCCTAATTTGGAGACTTCAAAGTTTGATGAATCTTCTCCTAATTTGGAGACTTCCGAGTTTGGTGAATTTTCTCCTAATTTGGAGAATTCTAAGTTTGGTAAATTTTCTCCTAATTTGGAGACTTCCGAGTTTGGTGAATTTCTCCAGGTTTGGAGAGTTCCGAGTTTGGTCTCCGAGTTTAGGTTTGGTTGCTTTTATCAGAGTTAGGTTAAGGCTTAGTTGCTCATTTATGCTTACCTTGTCACATTTAAACCCTACATATAAGAACCCTATATACCAAAAACATAAAAACACATCGTATATTATTGGTCTACACTTATCAACACATGATTCGTTTCATCAAACATGATTCACTTCAACATTTCATCATCTTAACACCAATTTATCCCATTTCAAAACAAACCATGGTTTTCTTAAACGATCCTGATCAAGATTCACTTCAAATGACAATGGCTAGTATCATATTTTTGTGAAAACAGAGTTTTTTTACGATATTGCTTATTTAGGATTCGAGTGACGTTCAAGGGCACGTGTACTTATTTATCTCAAAGTCTAGAGGTTGGTTGGATGCATGAATTTCGGAGATACTTGTCTGGGCATTCATTCGGTGTGATTGAGACTTAGACATCTAGCTATATGTGTGATCTATAAACGCATAAGTTGGTTCTTAATGCTCACATTAACTATCACTTTAAGGAGTTACGTTGTAGTACTCAGTGTCACACGGAGTTGTGGATTGTCCAAGAGGAGGATATTTCGTATACTGTTTGATTGGTTTGGGTATATGGTACTAAGTATGCTTTAAGGAGTTAAGGGGTATTTTAAGTCTCAAGTTTGTTATATTGGGTTGTCTTGATACGTGGTCATTACTAGTTGTTTAGAATTTGAAGAGGTCGCTTATAGGTTGAATAGAATAGATGTGATAGTAATAGAGAGTCATATTTATTAACATACAACTCATGGGGAATTGAGCTATATTTACTGCTTTGAGTTGATTCAACGACATGCACACAACATTATTATGATTCCGATAACTCGCAACCATCAGGAGGGAGAAGTTGTGTTTCGTCTTTTGTGATTGGTTGATTGAGGAAATTGTGCTTCAATAATGTGTACACCGGGGCTTATTTACCAACTGGTTTATATACCAACTTGGATGCAAATTTATGTGAGTCATGTTGATATGATGCCCCCGACCATACAACCATTGTGCTACATTGAAGTGTCTTGTCTACTTTAGCCGATGTGTGATTAGAAGATTAAAGATATTTTATTAGGGTTGTCGGTTTGGGAGGGAGCAGATGAAAAGAATAGGGTCACTAGTAATTAGGAGGGGTAATAACCTAACTAGACCATTACAACACATGAAGTTCAGAGCTCCAAGGAGCAGCGCCTTCAGTGGGTAAAGATCGATGCTGAATTATTTGGAAGAAGGAACCTCAAGGATGATGCATAAGGAGTTCAGAGCTGGAAAAGATCAAGAGCCGTCGGTGGACAAAGATTAAAGCTGAGATCATCGGAAGAAATAACTCCAAGTCATCCTTAGTATGGATAACCAAAGATTTTAAAGCACAGTTGCCCAAGGTACAAGGCCATCTAATGAAGTGTTCTTAAAACACACCATGTCTTTAATAGTAATGGAGACATGTTGTACCGGCCCACAGCTTTACACAATACACATGGAAATCAATTTCTGCATAGATGATTCCAATCTTTATAATCAGCAGCCTCTCAAGCTACCATAAAAAAACCATAGGCAAGAAACTACCTTATGGTGACTAGCAACCAATTGCCTAAGAAAACCTTTTAGAACAGTACTGTTACATCCATGCACATAGACTGTCTTTAAGCCTTTAAAGGGAATGGTCTTCATCACCAAGATACTAGCCATTTTCCCACCAATTCCTTATCCCAAACACTCTGTTATATACTCTGTCACATTCTACAAACTAATCAATCACATGTCCACCTCCTATTCATGAGAAACTTTTTTTACTTGAGTAGTCTGTTTCACTTTTAAGTTTAGAAGCTGCAACTTGATACTTTCAATGATTATCTTCAACATAGTCTTCCAATCAACCACCTCACCAGTGAATAGTCTTGTGTTTCTTTCCTTCCAAACATGATAAACAGCTGTTGCAAGTACAATCCTTCTAAAAACACTCCCTATTACATGGCTTGTTCCCATACTGCTCAATTACAGTTTCCCAAGTGTTGGATAGGTCAAATTGGTCTATTTTCTTCTTTAGTCTCGTCGAGGTCTCCTTTGAGAAATCACATTCAAAAAACAAGTAATTATGTGAATCATTCACATTGCAGAGAGGATATTTCATATCAGCATTATTATTCCATAGCATAATCTTGTCCTGAGTTTGCAGTCTTCCTCTATAGAGAATGAAAGCAAATCTTGGATTACATGGGGATGTTTCGGTACGCATGAATGGAATGGTGAGAAAACGAATTGATGACAGTTCTCGTGTTTGTTCTACAGGAGAAATGGAAATGGAGAATGAGAAGACCATTCCTTTTTCCCACATTTGATTCTCTTTAAAATAAGAAGAATGACAAGATTGACCAAAATAAAGGGAAAATTATTCTCGACTTAAAAACTTGGAGAATCAAAAAACGCTAATCCAAGTATAAGGTATATATAAATCAGGCATATGCAAGGCACATGTTATCAAATTTAATAAACAAACTTAAAACCCTAGCCTTTCTTTTTCTCTAGATGATTGGCGATTAAATAATATTTTCAACAACCCGTGGTTGCGTGTCATCCCCATCACGCTGGTGCTTTTATTCCGATTCTTGGGTTTTGTTAAACACTGTACGTCCTCGTCATTTGTTGTGTACTTCGATTGCTACTTGGAGTTATGTCGGTTTTCGCTCGGAATTATTTACCGGCTGTTGTTCGCGGAATATTTTTGCAGTTTAGACACTCTGATTTAAAATGGTTTATTTTCACCCAAAATCGACTGGAATCTTCTTCTTCGTTACATGTTGATACCGATAAAGACTACCGGTAAATTTGGGGAAGTAAAATACTGTTGATGTTTTTTATTGTTACAATTTTCTTGTATCCTATTGTCTGAAATGCTTAAAAGTATATGCATCAATCATAAATGTAGTTATGATTACTTGTTTAAGTTTGTGTGTTTGCCTTTCTTTGTCCAATCAAAGATTGATTTTATGTATTGCTTGCTTAGTTTTCATTTCTGACAGTTGCTTTTTCATTTCAATCCTAGCTAGTTTCTTTTATAAATAAACCATATTCAACATACTCCATGGTGTTCTTGGAAAATGGAAATGGCTTTACAACGAAGAAGGAAAAAAAAGTATTAACATGTGTTGTTTGTAGATGTTGGTATTGTGTTTTAATATACTAGTTATAATACCCGTGCACGCACGGGATTTTTTCTAAACATTTTAATTACGTATTATTATTAATTTATATATAAACTGACGTATTTTTATCCCATTTATAACCTAAACTTGTCTAACATTGCTCGAGTAGTATTGGCATCCTTGTGAGGCGAATGACAAAAAAATTTGATCCAAAGACAAGGCAGCGGGCATTGTTAATTGATGTATCTTTTTGTTGCATCTATTAAATAGTAGTACTATTTTCATAAACAAAGCTGCTAAAGAGTGCTAGTTAGTAAATGTTCAAACTCATGAATCAATCCTCACAAGTTGATTAAACTACTGTAAAACAAAGTGACTCGGACTGTGACTTCTAAATGACCTTGTCTCGGACCATAAATTGCGTCATTTAGTGAATCTTCCGAGTCGAAATGACCCGTGACAGTCACGAGTTAGAGAATCATGAAAATTATGCTAGTATAATTAAAAAAATTAAGATAATACAGTAAGAAATTGTTAATTTTCTTATGAATTAGCCATCTACTTTTGTTTCCAAAAACTCCATCAACCGAATGTGTTTGTTGCTGGCCGGGAGTAACATTGACATTCAACTCTTGCCTCTCCCTCACCCCTATTCTCGCTACTCTTGAGAACAAAAGCTTTTAGCGATAATCTATTCTGTTTGATTTCTATTTTAACTATACCAAAGAGAAAGTATTTACAATTATAAAACTAAGTGCATAATTATGTATTTTGCATGCATTGTATATTCTACAATTAACCCAATAGACAATGTGAAAAGAATGATAAACGAACCCCTCAGTTGTATAGACCTCACCACGATTTGTGGTAACTGTACCACCACGCTTCTGAATGTGAGCCACTTTCCTAATTACTGATTTGGAGATGAACTTGTCTCCATATGCATGGGACAATTGTGGCCTATATCGACCTCTGGAACCATGCTACGGTTGCTCTTGTTGACCTGAATACCAGGGAGATGAATGAGTTTTCGTGTAACAGTGCTCACAGCAATTAACACGGCTGCAACTGTAAATCCAAACTTGATATATTTTCTCCAAAAATCTAAATTTAGTCTTTAAGTAACAATATAACATTAAATACCTGAGATGCTGGTCTTGAGGCGGGGGGCTTAGAAATTAGATACTGATTTCAAAGATCTTTGTTTGGCCACCAATAGTAAATCACCACATCCCACACTTTGTCAAAAAATTGCTTTGGACTCTTTTCAATATCTGTTTCATGTCTTAATATAAAGGCTTCAACATCGCATCATATACAAATCCCATACCCTGAAATTAACCATAACTTAGCATATCGCAGAAAATAAGATGACAATCACAAAACACAACGATGTAGATGGTTCACTCTATCAGCGTTTTCATCATAAATTAGTAGTGTTTGGATGCTAATTTATTATTCATTATTTAGTTATTTACATGTATATTCCTTTACATTTTCATGTATCAATTCCTTTATTTTATGTGCTTATTCACTCTAAAATAAGCAAGTAAACATTTTTACCAAAACACTTAATAACTACTTAAGAAAAGTACCTATCAGTCGAACCTAAGTGTTCAAAGTAAGCCAAAGCCTTTTGATTATAATGAGATTCCCACATCAATGTGAAACGAATCGAGTATACTGTAAAACGACTTCACAGTCCCTAGGAGGATTTGTTTACACAACACGCGCGTCAAACTCTTCGTCATACTCTTCAGCTCCTTCAATGTCTTTTTGCTTATGTAGACATTCACATAAGAGTATGACGTGGCTTGGAGACTATTTATAAATAGGAAAAAGGAATTTAACTCTGATTGTGTCCTTGGTGGTTTCCATAAAGTCAAGATACAGTTGAGTTATAAATTTCTTAGTTTCATATAATTAGGTATTAAACCATAAGGACTATATGATTAATCTAGGAACTTATAAAACTATTTATGTTCTTTTCCACCAGTAAAACATTATAAAATACGATAGTATAATAGGGGGATTGTCACAAAAGTTCAGGATAATCAAAATACAAAAAAAAGAACTATATGTCAACATAGGATGACTAAGACATAGATGAAAACTTAATGAATGAACATGTTAAACTTGGGTAAAATGGTGTAAAGATTTGTGGTTAGATAGGCTACTTTTATTACACAACCGCTTAGTTGAATCGCAAATATTCCTTTGTCCTTTTCTTGTAATGAAATTAGATTATGTTGTATTGAATGGATCATGATCAAGGAACCCTTAAATACTCTTTAAAACACAATCATATGAGATATAATAATTAATATATATAGCAATTAATCAGTTAAAGTAGTGAAATGTTTTACCTTATGTTTAGGTCTTGCAGTCCTATTAGCAAAGCCAACAACTTTCTCAATTAGCTCCTCAATTAACTGCATTTGTGTTGGCCAAGGAGGGAGAAGACGAATACATATTTGTTCCCATTCCAAGCCTACTGCCTGTCTCTTTGTCGAGGGCTAGTTGGTAACTTGTGATCATCTTCACATTAACACCAAGGTGGAGGGCTGGAGGCCCGTCAAATGGTTTCAGCACGGTCATGCCTTGGACGGTCAAACGGAGGCAGGAGACCAACAAACACCCACGCGCCTTCGGGTCTCTCTTTGGTTTTTTAGGTGCATACACTTTCCAATTATGGTTGCCGAACTCTTATCTGAGAAACCAAAACTCAAACAACGACGCATTGCTGCTGGATCCATCCCTTTCCAGCATCTTAAAATTAAAAACTTAAGATAGTTATACTGAACTTAAATATATGAACTCAAAGTTTGAAGCAAACTTCAAAAATAATTGGTAGTTAGTAAATGAACAACAAAGTCTCTTAGAAGGTAGAACTATACCTTTGTACACTGCATTAGGCCTTTGATTTCAGTCGTGTGATTCAAGAAGTTGAAAAGGTGAGCTCACATAATCCCGCCTAATGAACACTTCCCGAACTAATTATCGATTGAAACATTAAAACCAATGTGTCACTTACCTTCTTAAAACTGCATATACGCTGAATACACGTTATCCTAACAAACATGTTCACTCGATTACAATACTAAAGCTTAAGATAACTTCATCCCATAACCGTGTCCAGTTCCTAATCTAAAAAATCCAACCTTTTTTCAATTTAATCCGTAGGTCATCAATTTACTCAAATATTTCAAGTTCCTAACTCAATGATAACAAAACAAACACATTCATTCACCATTAAATCACAATCTAGCAAACACCACCATCCTATAAATCTTTTCATTCTTATAAAGAACAACAATAAATTAATTCAACGGAAATTCATTATTAAAATAAAAACCTAATTTTAAAAATTAAGAATGGGTCATAATAACACCAAAACCAATTGGGTTATAAAAGAACCTAATTTTTAAAACTAACGATGGGGACATAAAAAAATTATTTGTTGGGTGACATATGCAACACATGACCTCTATAAAAACACAAATCTTAAACTCCGTAACTTCTATCAAGAAACAAAATTATAAAATCCATCGATAATTAGGAATACACATCTACAAAAATTGATAATTAGGAATGGAGATAACTCACCTTAGCAAAATCAATATGAATCGGGAGATTTGAGGTTTGCAATGTGTGAAGAGTTTTTTTAATATTAGAATCGGGTTGCCTCCGTGTTTTTTTTTTTAAATTACACTTATCACCCCAATTATGAACTAATAGCATTAAGGCCCATGTGTATTTTCATCTTTTTTTTTATATGTGAGTACAAAGACGTTTTTAAACCTTTTTTAAGCCAATTTAAGAAATAATTAGGTTTAATTATTTTTTAAAATCCGAAAAAGAAAATCAAATAAAAAAATTTATTACCAAATAAGGTATGAATTGATTTTTTTAAAATGAAAAATTCCCACTAGGGGTTTTGTTTTATTATATAAAAGATTGCATAATATAAAGAATACAATCATAATTCATGCATGTGCAAAGATAAATGTATGCATGTGCAAAGATAAATGTAATGTTATTTAACGCAAAAATAAAATAAAATATTACATTCACTAGCATGTAATTTTAATTACGAACTGATCATACTGCAAAAGCATTTACGAACTGATCATTACTAAAACAAGCATTTAACAAATGTAACAAAAAATTAGCATATTTATAATACTAATTCTTTGGCGTGCCAAACACAGGAATGAATTCTGTTATTCAGTCTCATATTCTATTCCCTACTTTTACCAAACAGTAGAATTACCTCTCTTATTTTGATGTCATTCTCTTTCTCTGCAATTCCATTCTGCACTTCATTTCCATTCTCCACGATTCAGTCCTGAAATTGATGCCTCAAATGCTCCCAAACAGCCCTTGTTGAGAATTCTATCATCTTTCCATCTGTGCTTTTCCACATTGTCTGATCTTCCTTATGCAGAACCAATTTTGGGACATTGAGCTCTCCCAAGTTTAGGTACTATTCTATCCGGCCTACTGGCCATTCCGATATGTCATTAACAACCCTCTCATTAACTGTCATAGAGTCTTTCAGTCTTGCCGCATATATACACGTTTTTTAAAACAATTTCACTTAGAACCTTTACATTACTCCACAAATCATGCCATATATTAGTGGTTTTTCCATTTCCAATAACTTTGCAAATGTTGTTTTTGACTTTACATCTCAGATCCAACAAAGTCTTCCACATCCAACTGTCATTGTACTCCTTTTGAACATCTCATATTCACCCTTTCATTGTTACCACCTTAGATTGACATGTAACTTAGGGCCCGTTTGGTTTATGGGTTTATCTTGGGTTTGGGTTAGAAAAATAGACCCCACCTAAATTTTAGTTGTTTCGTACGATTTGGGTTTGGACTCAATGCTAAATATGAAGGTGTGTAGTAAAGTAAGGTAGTATGGTAGGTTTTATGACAAAAAATAGGACCCATGTTATTTTCTCTCTTTATCTCTCATCTAAACTTTTATATAAATAATTTATAAATCATATTTTAAATATAAAATAATTTTAAATATTTTTCTCTCTTAAATTAAATTCAAATTTAAATCCAAATCCAAATCATAATCCTAAATCCACCTACAAACCAAACGGACCCTTAATACACGAAACTGCATAGCATCTAAAACTGGGGGACAGATTTCGAACTTCATTTGATCATTCATTTTCCGTTGAGCATGTAATATCCAACTACTACTGTAATATTAAATTTTAATACTTGTGTAGTTCACTAAATTTGAACCTAATACTATATTATAAACTTGCGTTGTATATTTATTTTTAAGAGACATCATTAAAATAATTATCGGGCCAACCCGAACCTGACTAGACCCGACCCAATATAACTCGAACCAGATTAAACCAGAACCCGATAACCCGATATTTTATCGGGTAAGGTTGCGGGTCATATTTTCAAAAGTCAAAACCCGATTTAACCCGATCAATTAACCTGATAGCCCGACAACCCGCCCCGATAACACCCCTACCCATTAGAAAACAATTAATGTTAGCACATGCATGCAAGTTATAGGTTGTTGGGATTCATAACAAAAGGTTTTGGCAGTACGAGTGGGATTAGTACATGTAATTCAACTTAACCGACATACACATATTTGTAGGATTTGTGTTAAAATTTTAATAAGAGAAATGATACATAGACCTAAACTTATGCCTAAACTTAGACCTAAAACCATTTGACATCATCCTAATGGGTTGTTAAATAAGTGGGTTCCTGTCTGTAACCATCAACATGCCGACACTTAATTTTAGGTCTAAGTTTAGGCCTAAGTTTAAGTATATGTATCATTTCCCTTTTAGTAATGATAAATAAATTAGTTTTTGTCTGCTTAAAAATGTATGGCCCTTGAATTAATCCAATAGATTGTATATTGTCTAAAACTGAAGGGCCAGAAATGCAAATAAATTGACTTTGGATTGCATTCATTCACTCTCAAAGACTTTCATCCACTTGTAAACTGTAAGCTTTCTTCTTATACTCTAATTTTTTACTTTTAATATTGTCTCATTTTATAACATTTCAATACAAGTATCGATTCAATTTGATCTATTTTGTCATTTTGTTTTTGTTCATCTACTTATAATAACTTGTTGTTCTATGTTTGTATACCAACTATTAATAAAGCATTAGAAGTGAAAATAGAATTAAGTATACTAACTTAATTTGTCTAGTGGGCCGAATGTTAAATTCTTCACCGTGTTCGGGTAATTATTAAGGCATAGGATATAGAGTATCACAAATATGTACTAACATTGTCCAATTTTTTACATACTATGAAGAATAAAAAAATAATAATCATATTAGTTTTTGATATTTTGATGAAATGCCATTTGTAGTTCAACTTGATTTTTATTACTGCAAAGTCACTATCTTTGTTATTCATAATGCCCACTCTTTCTGAATTTCTTTACTTGTGAACACAGCTCGGTCTCATTATTGATAATGGCTACTACGTCCATTCCTCATCGGTGGAAATATGATGTCTTCGTAAGTTTTGGAGG
Organism: Chrysanthemum lavandulifolium; assembly: GCA_022545495.1. Lineage (NCBI taxonomy): Eukaryota > Viridiplantae > Streptophyta > Magnoliopsida > Asterales > Asteraceae > Chrysanthemum > Chrysanthemum lavandulifolium. The sequence continues at coordinate 245,174,609 of CM040245.1, read as the reverse complement.
TGAAGATATCCGCAAAAACTTCATGGATCACATGTTCAATGATTTCAAGCAAAAAGGAATCCATGCCTTTAGAGACGATAACAAGTTGCCAAAAGGAGAAGAGATATCTCCTCAACTCTACAAGGCCATTGAAGAATCGAGATTTTTAATAGTTATATTTTCTAAAAATTACGCTTCTTCAACTTGGTGTCTCAGGGAACTTGTCAAAATACTTGAGTGCAAGCAGATTGAAAATCCAAAACATGAGGTTCGGATTATCTTTTATGATGCCAAGCCTGATGTTGTGAGGAAACAAAAAAAGAGTTACGCAGAAGCGTTCCGCGACCACGAAGTTTCAAATAGTACAGAGGTGGGTAAATGGGAAGAAGCTTTATCCATGGCGGCTAACTTATCAGGATGGGATCTCGAGGACATGACAAATGGGTAAATTTCTTGTTTCGTGCGGTTATTTTTATGTTGGTTGTTTACTCACAAACATCTTTATTACTAAAGATTAACACTTTTTTTTTCCTTTCTCTTTTATGGTTAACAGGTATGAGTACAAGTTCATCAATTGCATCTCCAACGAAATCCTCAAAGTATTATGTGACGGACCATTGCTTGTTGGTGAAAACCTGGTTGGCATAGATTTCCATTTCGACAGATTAGACTTGTCACGCTTTGTTGGTTCAGATAAGGTTAACATGTTTGGAATATGTGGTATAAGCGGAATAGGAAAGACAACCCTTGCCAAAGCTATTTATAACTTGATGAATGTCCACTTTGAAGGAAGTTGCTTTTGTGATAATGTCCAAGGAGTTGAAAAACAACAAGGCCTAACGCAAGTCCAGATGCAAATGATTGGTAAGATTCTGAAAACAGATGTTCTGAAGATATCAAGTGTTGGTGAAGGTTCTATGGTCATTAAGCAAAGGATGGCATGTAAGCGGATCCTGCTTGTTTTGGATGATGTGAATAACGTGGAGCAGTTAGAAGCACTAGCAGGTTCACGTGATTGGTTTTTCCCAGGAAGTTTCATTATTTTCACGGGTAAAGATAAGCAGTTGCTAACATCACATAGAGTGGATGAAATCTATGAAATGGGGGATTTAGATGAGTGTGAAGCTCTTGAGCTCTTCAGTTTACATGCATTTGGAATAAGGCATCCTACAAAAGATTTTGAAGAGCTCGCTTCCCAAGTTATAATATATTTGCAAGGACACCCATTGGCTCTCAAAATTATTGGTCGATCATTGTATGGAAAATCTATGCGTGTTTGGAAAAGCAATTTGCATAGACTCCAAACATATCCTAACTCAGAGATAGTACAAAAACTTCGACCAAGTTTTGATGGCTTGGCATCTGATCAGAAAAGAATGTTTCTTGACATAGCATGTGCCTTCATTGGGGAAAATAAAGACTTTGCTGCAAGTGTATTAGACAGCAGCAACATTTCTGCAAATGCTATTATTGAAGTTCTAGCTGATAAGTTCCTAATAACAGTATCTGCAGATTGTATTCAAATGCATGAATTGATTCAAAGCATGGCAAGGGAAATTATACGTGAAGAATTCGAGCATAATCACAGCAGATTGTGGATTTCATCAGAGGATTGCGATATACTGGCTTTAAACAACGTATTAAGTGGCATATTATTCCTTTTTCAACATAAACATTATATTTTATTATTTTATTATAAGCAATTCCTTTTTTTTTTTTTTTTTTTAATAAATAAAAAGCAAGTACAATCTGTTGATCTGTTATTTGTATCTCAGGTAGCAGAAGAAGTTAAAGTTCTAGTCCTTTTGATAAAGAAAAACTGTCAAACTATTCCCATAGATGGACAAGCTCTTATACGTATGAAAAACTTGCGGATACTAAAAATATGCTTCCCGAAAGTCGAAGGACGTTGGCAGCCATTTGCAGTAAACTTCTCTGGAAGACTGGATTTGTTGTCCAATAAATTAAGGTTGCTTTATTGGCATGGATTGCCTTTACAGTCCTTGCCTTCAGATTTTTATCCGGAAAACATTGTTGCCATCGACTTGTCTTACAGCCACATAAAACAACTTTGGACAACACCAAAGGTATTTACTTGTTCATACGTGTGTTTGTGTTCTACACCTAATGATATACAAACTTATCTTTTTTCTATTGATGCCAGTGCTTAAGAAGGTTGAAAGTAATGAAGCTAAGGTATTGTTGTAACCTAACAACCACCCCGACTTCTCGAGATTACAAGTCTTGAAGAGCTAGATCTTGAAGGTTGTGTGAATTTGGTTACAGTTCATCCATCAATTGGAATGCTCAAGAGACTTGTTGTCTTAAATATGAGAGACTGCAGATGGGCTGCGAGTTTTCCTAGCAAAGTGGAAATGGATTCTCTTCAGGTTTTGAATCTCTCGGGATGCTCCAATGTCAACCAACTGCCTGAAACCTTTTGGTCTAGATGCTGGACTTCAATCTCTGGTTTCATATGGAAGCAACAATATCCCCAAAGATCAGTTTCATTGGAAGGTTTACATATGTTAAAGTCTCTTAAGGAGCTAAACTTGGAAGGGAACAATTTTACTAGCTTGCCTGGAAGTTTGACTCAACTTTCTCATCTTGTAGAGCTTAATGTTGATGATTGCAAGAAGCTGGAAGTGTTGCCCGAACTTCCACATAGCCTAGAAACCGTTAAAGCACGTGGTTGCACCTCCTTAAGAGAAGTGTCGGGAAGTTTGAGTCAACTTTCTAGTCTTGAATGGCTTAATGTTGATCGTTGCAAGAAGCTAGAAGTGTTGCCCGAACTTCCACATAGCCTAGACACCGTTACAGCATGTGGTTGCACCTCCTTACGTTCAATTACCGGATCAAACCCAATCATGAGCGGAAGGTACACTTATCTCAACAATTGTCCAAAATTGTTTGAGAATCTTGCCATTGATAGCGAGGTGTCGATATCGGAGACTGAGTGTCGCGACTCATCTGTAACTTCCCAAGGCTCTACAAACCGGTTTTCTTCTTTCCTTCGGTATGCGCATAACAGATGTGGATTGTTCCATTTGCCCGGAAGTTCCATTGAGAATATGGATATATATTATCATGGAAATAGCATTCCAAATTGGTTTACAAATAAAAGTATGGGAAATCAAGTAAAGGTCAAATTGCCATTAGATTGGAGATTCAGTAAGTTAAGGGGATATGGAATTTGTGTTGTTTTTAAGAGAAAAAAACCTTCCACAGATTTTGGATACTCTGTAAAGAACTTTGATGGAGCTTCTTTGGGACGATGCGATCCATACTACTATGAGGATTATTTTGAGGATAAGCCAATAAGAATTAATGAGCCAGATATGATATGGTTGCATTATACGACGGAAGAAATACAGAAATTGAAGAAAGCAAATAATTTTGTGACATTTTGTTTTGATGAGAGTGAAGAAATTGAAGTGAAGGAGTGTGGTGTAAGACTTGTTTGTGATGAAGATTTAGATGAAGAAGGTATGTTCCAAGACCTCCCAACTCTATCAGAGCATGGTGGGGTATGGAGGAATCGACTGGACATGGTAGTCTGATAAAAGAAAGAGAACCTTTATTATAATCATTTATATGTCCCCTGTAGATTTGTAATTTTTTTTTGTCTTATTATTAGCCACAATAATCTTTGATAAATCCATGTCTTTTATTTATATAAATAGCTTTCATTTACTCTACAGCCTGTTTGTAGATTTTTTGGATTTTACGATGTATTAACAATTGATGTTGTGTTGCGATTTGTACTGTAAGATAATAAACCTTTGCTGTAGTTCATGTCTTTTGAAATTAATATCGTAGCAATTACGTGACTGGACATGCTACGGATTTCAACCCGTTCCCAAAATTACATCTTTTACCATTTATGTGAGAGTATTAACCATTGGTTCTATTCCAAGATTGCCTTACCCTTATCATTGGTCTTCACCTTCTTTGTACCTGAGACAAACACAATAAATACTTTTATCTAAGCAGTAAACACGATATCTGACACCTGCCTTCCGCCATTTGCCAGTTTAAATCTCAATACAACAAGTGTTAGAGAAAATGCTCATAACTATCTCTTCCCAACTAAGATTTGATGATTGTCACTTCAGCAACCTTACTACACAGTAGACTTCTTTAGGATGCGTACAAAACTAAGTTGTATACGTAGAGTCGTAGACAAATGTGGGTTATTTCTAAAAAGATTAAAGACTACTAAGGTCAATATTAAATTGATGATTGTTATTGCAACTGTTTTTATTTGTCTTTAGCCGACAACGATTTTATAAAATTGAGATATCAATCAATAGGTACTGCATTACATAAAAGAATTGCTACATCTTCCTAGTTTATATTTCTTCACGTACTCCTACTTATAGGATGCTGACACAGGACAGAATCGATGGTTTAAATTAAGAAAAACAATAAGTGAAAAACATGCGTGTGGACCATTATACTATCAAAGCTAAACAAATCTGTTAAATTTGTTATAAGCGACCATTTTTCCGTTCTATAGCAATTCTTTAAAACTCCAAACAGCTTTGTTCATATTTTTCAAATTATGACATGCATACCAAAACAGTTCGCAACTGATACAAAACCAGTTTTTGATTGGTTCAGTTCCCAGGTCCACTCTAGAGTAGTACGTTGAAATGTACTGTATAAATTTTCATGCAATGATATAATTGAAAAAATAAAAGATATGAACTCACCTTAGCTGTGTCACTATTGAAACCCCACACTGAATCTACATCATCATTATTGTCAAAAGTACCCCATCAATAGAAGAAGATTGAACTCAATTTTTATATACAAACAAAAAATGAAAACAAGAGCAATAGACTAGTATATGTTTAGATCTTTCCACCAAATATAGGTACACGTTTTGTTGTATTTAGACAATGAAAGATCAGACCATAAACTGAATCCAATTTTTACCTTTCTGTGTCAGCATCAAAGCTCTTTCAGTATTGTTTAAATGAATCCTCCTTGGTTGGACTTTCAAATATTTTTTGCGCCGTGGGACTACCAGCTGGGCTTTTAGCCGACTCATCTTCGCTATGTACGTATGCTGATTCAGTCTCGAAAGGCTTCTCCGACTTCCTGTCAGCATTTGAACATGAATCCTCAGAAACGTCATCCATCGGAGCCGAGTTTTCAGCCTGAGATGTTGATTTGGTATTTGCAGGCACCGTAGCATCAAATGAGAAACCTTCGTCTTTGAATTTATCCTAATCCTCGTCCCACATTGCAGATATCTCTGGAACTCCAGGTTGCCAACCTTGACAATCAAAATAGGTGAACCATAACGCAATATCAATCATTCTATTATAATATTATATAGATACAGTGACGTTATTGCTCATGACTCATGAGATAAAAGATGATACCCTTTGGAAGCTTTGACATCAATTCCATGTTTTTTGCAACGTTCAGTTAAAGCCTTAAGTAGTTCCTCGAGATCGGATTGGATACGATCAGCACGAACCTGGGTCAGCCGGAAAAAAAAAATGACGGGTCAGTCAAGCCATCCTTAAAACTTACTAAAATCTGTTACTCGGAGCATATGAACTTACTTGAAGGATACCATCAGTGCTGCCACCCTGATCCATTTTCACAAGTGCCTGATTCAACTCCATCTTCCTCTCCTAAAAGTCAACAGAAAAATCAATTCAATTAACAAATATGGGATTATACTCCAAGTTATAATTAATGTGCTTCAGCTCCCAGCTGCCCTTATTCTTACCAAAAAATAAAAATAAAAATAATAATAAAAAATAAATAAATAAACAATCACGAAAAATAGATATAATGTACACTAAGCAGCCAGTCAAGTAGAAAGTGATAATGCAATGCTATTTCTCAAGCCATTTATCAATTTTGAGTAGAAGGGAGATTTTAGCGCATTTATGTGAAACAGGCCAACTTGGGTGATATTTTATCAATAACGGTGGCTCAAACTCATAAAATCATAATAATCACTTGATAGTATATAGGAAGATAACATAAAGACAATCAACATCATGTCTGCACTGGGTCGAAATTCGACCCTGGTCACACGTCTAAGCGTAGGGTTATGGTTCAAGTCTGGTTTCAGATTTGGATCCTGGTCAGCCTATATGTAATCCTTAACATTGGGTAGTTCACAGGCATTGAGAAGTGCAAAACATAACCTAAGTGTACTTATTGATGCTTAAATGAGTCAACATTGTCACATTTGCAGCAGATATCTACGTAGTTTTCTCTACTTTGTTGCAGAATGAACTGATTCTGAACCAGTACAAAAACATGTTTCTGGGGCCACCAATCGAAATAGTTTTAAACATAAAACAGCCCCAAAATTGCTTATGAAACTCCCATCGTTTGCTTCATAAATCCAATAAAATTAACGGAAATTCCGTAAAAAAATCTTTGAAACTTAATTATAATATTTCAGTTTAAACAAAAACTTACAATTAACTTACAAATGCACAACAGCCATCGATTTCAACATGCACGAAGACACGTCCATTTCACGAGCCATCTGGTTCTTCGACGCGTGAACCCACTTCATCTTTGGGTTCGAGACATCACACATTGTCAAAAACTCCATCACCTGTCCGAATATCTTAAACATTTCTATCCCGAAAATCAGTTCTTATCAGCGACAAATAGCGAATTCCAGTCCATGGGTGCATCAGGATGCACCGAAACTTCATTCCAGGTTAAATAAACGAGATCAAGCTCCCATAACTTTCGAACGGCTTTGTTTCTCCTTCCAATTTCTCCTTCTCCTTCACACCATGAAACCGACACCAGATACAACCGGTGACCATCACAAGACACCAGCCTCGGGGTGTACTCGTGGACCCTTGGTGGGTGTGGAGTCGATTGGACTCGAGTCCAGAGACCATGTCCAATGTCATACGCTGCGAGCTTATCAGTCTCGGAATACACGTAAAAGACCCCGTCACAAACAACTCCCGAGCAAACAACCCCAAAATCAACTGGTAGCCGTTGAATTTCCGTCCATTTGTTTGACGAAGAATCAAAATCTCACATTGAATTTAAAGCCTCATCCCATGAACCAATCCCCCTACCGCTATTATCAAGAACCGTCCTCGGTCTTTCACACTACTCGTGTGCTTGATTTTTCGTTTCTTGATGTCGTCTAACCGAAATCCTGTGAGGATCCCGTAAACATCCGATACTCCACCAATCCGCGTCCGTGTCCGGAGTTGACTTTTGATGGTCAAACGATCAGAGTTGGATTCAAAAACCCCTAGAACGGACTTTGACCTTGCATGTTTCATTGATGCAACCTTGTTCCACTATTTTGTCATAGGGCTAAAAACCAACACTCCTCTGTGTGTCTTCCGGTCCATTCTTCCGGAGCTTGAACAACCTCCGACAATGAAAATGTTATCATGGACAGTGGCAACTGAGAACGGAAACCGATTCTTAAGAATTTCTGCCTCAACTTTATGCCATTTTTTGAAAGAAACGTCAAAAGCATATATCTCACGAGAGCTAAGACCATTTGTAACAGTACCGAAAAGGAACAACCATGGACTCGGGTGATACCCTTCTCGTCTCATTTGCATTAAACGAGGTGTCATAGTCAAAGATCTCCATTTCTTGCACACGAGCCGAGTGTTCATTAAGCTCGTTAATGGGAGTCTCATGAAACAAAACTCGAGAATATCATCAGGAAGAAACACATGCATTGTGTTGTTTCCGTGTGACTCTTCAATTTCAAAACTCTTTTTCCGATTATTTCTCTTCCACAACCTATCCACTCCATATGAGAAACAATCCACACTCGTATCGTCCGTCCCACTCCCGGGTTTGTAACCTTTACCCACAACTTCACCGAACTCGTCACTTGTTGTGGCTCCAACCTTGCACCCTCCGCCCCTAGTATACAAACTCAGACACCTTAATGAAACGACTCCCGTATCATCATCAATATCATCATCCATCACACTTCCATGGTAGTCGTTTTTCAACTTTTGGCCAATGCTTGTAACTAGATGTTTCGACACATTGGAAGCCTCATGTTCTTTATGTGATGTTTCACCCCTAAGTTGTTCAGGTATCATCTTGCATTCTAAGCCTGGTCATACAAACATTACAAATTAGAATATGATTGCAAAACAAAATCAAGTACACAGGTTTCAGTTGAACAATCAGGATTCAGGGAAATGCTAAGAGATTGAAACTAGACTAGCACAAAAACATGGCTAATTTGTACTCGGAAAGTCAAATGACTAATTTTAAACTCTTAAACTTGCATGGTTCAATATGAAGTTGACACACAGAATTTTCCACATGTTTGCATACAGCACATACTACAGATATGACTTTCAGCGCAAAAAGATATTTGTACATCTTGATGTGGCTGCAGATCAGTACAGCACAGCACAGCACAGCCCAGCCTGTTTTTACATGTTACCAGGCATGTCCGCCACACCTATTCTGCCACCTCTAGTCTAAGCGGTGTCAGAGCTTATTTGGCTTGTATAAAGAATGATAGGCTCAAGTTCAACTCATGGCCTGGCCAAGATTTGAAACTTAAGTTCAGACCCTACACTAGTAAAAAAGAACGTTCTGTGGCTTGTTTTCTATGACTTGTATAAGTTTGAGAAAACCATAAAATCTATGAAGGGGGCACAATTACAAATACATTACAGCTTACTTCTAGGTGTCAAAAGTTAGTTACTTTGTACTAAGGGCATGTTTGGGTGCGTGTTTTGCAAAAGTGATTATCCCATATCTAGTGTTGGGATACCCACTTCTTTTGTCGCAACTCAACCATATTAAATGTTAAAATTACAGTTGACAACTTCAACACGAGCACATCCAAACACCATCTATATAAAGTAGTTGATCATCTAATATCAAAACGCAGATCCAAACATGAAACACCCCTTAATTTCTAATCACCTATAATACGAAACTAGTAACTACATATATCACGAAGGACTGCAACTTAGCGCACCTTCCTTGATTTCTAGAATATCCATATCTTCTACATATTTAAAAATTAGTACTCATTTTGAAGGACGACAAATAACAAACAACTTTATGTCATTAACACTATACGAACGAACCAAGTACATGTTATATATATTGTACAATTCAGTACATAAAAACAGCACAAACAACAATCAAAGTCTAGAAGTCAAGTACCCATAGATTCAAATTTACATAATCCATTAAAATACATAGAGCCTAGTCCCAAAACATTCCAAACTAAAAGTCATATAACTTTTCTTTTTTTTTTCTTCAAAATTAACAATCTTACAAATCATTATCTACAAATGAAATCCTAAAATGCAATATTTGACCCAATCAAAGAAGGAACACAAATACTAACACCAAACAAATAAACAAACATATGAATGTACTAAGTACACAAGAGTAAAGAAAACAAACCTCATGAAGTTAATGTTCAAGATTCTTGATTTGAACACAAGAATCAACCAGCTAGATATTAGATCCAACAAAGGGTTATTTAAAATGCATTGGGTTTTATACCCCATTTTAAAAATCAAACCTATATACTAAACAACTATGCTGGAAATGAAAGCATTCATTCATTTCAATACCTTCAAACCAAATGGCCTCTTAGTAAATTGAAAAAAACGTCCTCGTGGACCTCGTGTGTTATATCCAAATTGTCGGGCGCAGTTCCTGCCTTTTAAAAGTGTATGTGTGGTTTTTCTGGAAAATAATTGATGCATGTATTGTCTATGGTTCAAAGTGAATAAAATTACTCAAAGTGAAATGAAAAAGTCTCAGCGAAAGCAAAAACATTTTAGCATTTCACTTAAGCCCAGAGATGATATTCGCACCAAAGATTTTTCACAAAAACGACACCAACACTTTCGTAAAGAAATGCTTTGAGTTTGAACATGCCACAGGGACAACTTTCTGCAATTTACTCTTTTAGTAATCATATACGAAGTGTTTGTGATATGTTGCATCTAACGGCTAGAAAATAAATGGGAATATGTGCAATTGTTTCGGTTGGCAAGCAAACCGAAACATTAAAAAGATTAGGGTGAAATGCGCTTGGGTGAGTTTTGTTGGGGGAGGGGGCGTAGTCAGAGGGTTCATTTGGTTGGGGTGCAACGCATCATTACCATAAGTCTTAGAAAAAGACGCATAAAACACAAATTTAAGTGAATGTATGTTTAACACCCTCGAAATAACATCAACTAAACTTGACTAGTGCACGAATGAAAGGTACGAACTATTTAACTAATGATTGTTGACCATACTACTTTCTGCATTTGTACTCGTTCATGTACGGGTCGATTTCATGACTGTTGTGTAGTACATACCATACTACTTTATGCATTGTGTCTCCTTGAAACCGAACTAATGATTGTTGACCAATCTTTCTACAGACTGATTGAAACACCTAAAATCGAATTGTTGGGCTTGGACCATCCTCATTTCGGTCAGGACGATTAAATCTCGTCTCAACACCCCGAAAATAATGCGAACAGAAAGTTAATGCTTCATCAGCAATATAACCCTCCACTCTTGAACATTCGGGCTTAGCTTTATTTCTGACATAATTTTTTAGCTTTTTGATGTATCTTTCAAATGGATACATCCACCTCATGTAAACAGACCCGCCTTCAATAGCCTCTTCCGGTAGATAGAATAACCAAGTGAATAATAATGTCAAAAAAAAGCAAGAGGATATATTTGCTCGAAACTACACAAAATATTGATCAGTTGTTCTTTAGCTTTCAACATGTCATCCACCATCAAAGTTCGAGTGCATATTTGTTTGAAGAATGAACAAAGCTCGATTATTGGTGTTATGTGAGTTTGGTCCTTCAAGTAATTTTGAAGTCCAGAGAATTAACCGTTGCATCATTATATGATGATCATGAGCCTTCAAGCTGTTATGTTGCTATCTTTGTCGGTCACTTTATGCTTGAAGTTAGATCTGAACCCATCGGTAGTTTAACACCTTTGATGAATTAACAAAAAATCATGATATTAGAATAAGTCGTCAAAATGAATACGCGAATTGAATTGGAACAAATAAATTTTGAAATAAAAGCGTACCTTTAATGAATTGACAAAAAGTTTTTTCACGGTTGTGAAAGAGTACGTAGGATGAGGCTTAGAGCACTTCCCGTTTCCTTTGTTGACGAGCCACAACTCATTACGAATTTTCAAATTTTGTAAGTCTTGTCTTGCCTTGTTGGTGTCTTTTGATTTGTCATTCATTAACAAAGTACCCAACACACTCTCACACACATTTTTTTCGATATGCATGACATCTAAATTGTGTTTTAGTGTAAGAAAAGACCAATACTCTAGCTCGTAGAAAATAGATACTTTGGTCCAATTCAATTCACGATTAGGATCACGTTTTTTCTTTGCACCCCAAAAACTTGGATGTTTCCTCGGGAGACGTTTAGGAAATCTTCTTAGTTGATCCAAGATGTCATCACTGGTAAATTTTTTAGGAGGATCTCTATCATCTACCGGGGTATAGAATGCCCTTCTGTTCTTCCGACATTTATTGGTCATGTTTAAGAATCTCCTGTGACCAACATAAGCGGTTTGGTTTAACACGTGAATAGCTGGAGTGTCTACATTACAAGTCAAACATGCCCTGTAACCTTGCCCACTCCACCCAGACAAACTACTTCGAGCGGGAAAGTCATTGATAGTCCATAAAAGCGCTGCTTTCATATAGAATTCGGTGCCTCCGTAGTCATGACTCTATCTTTCCATAAAGTCTTTAGGTCTTCAATCAAAGGCCTTAAGTAAATATCAATGTCTTTCCTTGGTGATTTAAGGCCCGAAATTAACAACGTCATCATAAGAGAAGTCTCTCTCACACATATCTAGGGAGGCGTATTATATGTTATTAATATGATCGGCCATATGCTGTAAGATTGACTAAGGTTGCCATACGGATTGAAACCATTGATGAGTGTCTAAATACTCATCATTTTTGTACAATATAAACTGCAAAATCATCTGAAAACACTCAAAAACGCATCAAAATGATTTAAATATCACAAACAAGTGTTTTATGTGTTTTAAATGCAAAATATCAAAATCGGATGAAAACGTATCAAATTTGCAAAATGGCGCTTTAGTCCCCAAGTTTCAAAGTTGTCAAAAGCAGTCCACGGTATATCAAAATAAAGAAAATGTCATTTAAGGTCCATGGGATTCAAAAGTTGTTAAAACAAACCCTTCAAAGTTTAAAATCACAAATTTACAACTTTGGTCCCTCAAGTTTTAAAAATGACAAATATAGTCCTTGGATTTATAAAAAATGGAATTTTATGCATATGGTCCTTGTACTATTCATTTATGGCAGGTTTGGGTCCTTGTAGTAACTTTGGGAAAAGGGCAGATTCAACCCTTGAAGTTTGGCAGAATTACATGATTGGTCCTTGGGTTAACAAGCTACTAAACCAAACCGGCCCTATGTTATTAATACCAAGCCCAAAACAATCCAAATCCAATCCTTAGCCCAGTCCTAGCCCAACCCCTTTATAATATATACCCTGGTCAACCCTTACAGTCAAACAAACACCCCCGCGCTTTTTCTTCACCTTCCCCCTCACCCACCATATCTGCAAACACCACAACACCATCCCCCCAGCTCACTTTTTCCTTTCCTTGTCCCCTCCACATCAACACTAAACAAAAATCATTAAATGATCCCTCCTCCTAAACACTCAACCCCTACACCTGGCTTAAACCTTTTTGGCGCCAAAAACAATCAAACGGCCAAAAATCACTTAAGACATCCAATGGTCCAGAATTCTAGTGGGAAAAGCTCAGAAGTCAGAGGAGAGAAGTTTGGAATATAAATGGAGGCAAGAGAAAGAAGAATAAGGAGTAGCTAGTTTTTACAATTTTTCATTAATGTCGTTTTTTTTAAAGGTGTATTAGTTTTAAATCAAATGTAGTAATTTCAGTTGTTTGTAACATATTTAAGTTAAAACATTGTTGTATTGTGCTTTTAAACATCAATCTCAAGTTTTTCTTATATAAGTCTTAAGCTCCATGTTTACTGTTGAATTTCAGTTTTAAAATTCTATTAGCAAAGCTTTTATTAACCAACTCTTAAGCTCAATAAAGTCATCTGAGCTTATGATAGCCTTTGAGTAAGCATAAATACAATTTTGAGCAAGTTTGTATCATGGTCAACAAAAGTCAAATATGACCAAGAATGGTTTTGGTGCTGTTAATGGGTGTTGCAGAAGCTTCTTTGGGTTGGATTTAGTTAGGTTAGAGTAATGTTGGATTTGGTTTTGAGCCTGCATAAGCTGTCACAGTAGTGAGTTCTCTTTCCCATTCTCCAATTTCAAGTATAAGTGCAGTTTCATGCTTCTCTTATATCTGTGATCATCAGTGTTGTAAACATGTTTAAATAGTTGCCTTTAAGTCATTTAAACTTATTTTGATTGTCTGTATAAGTTGGATAAGTGTTTATCTCAGTTTGAGTTTGTATATCAGATTCTAAAGTAGTGTTTGGTTTTAGCTTCACATCTGTGTTTAAGAGTAGTTCAGTGGTTTAATTCTGTTTGTTCATTCTTGTTAAGTCCATTTGAGCTTATATCTGTCATAGTTTTGTGCTTGCACATGCTCATAAGTCAATTTTCACATTTAAAATGTCTTAGCAGGCCACTGTTGAGAATTTGCAATATCAAATTCTTGTTTTGTGTTCCAAATTCTTAAACAAAACTTGAAATAGCTTCATTTTATCTAGTAACATCATACTCAGTTGAGAAATTAGTTTCAAAGTTCATTTTAGTCAAACATTTCAAATCCTTCAAAAAAGTCAAATTGCAAATTCAGTTTTGGGGTCAAATGGAGAGATTTTTAATGGACTCATTTCTTGGTCAAATCAAGTGATACTTGTTGTTTTTAAAAGCCCTACTGGTCTATTTCCTTATATCTATTTTAGTATAATTTTGTGATTTTTGTTTAAGCTTTAAAATGCTTCTCAATAAGCTCTAAATGCCACTGTGCCAAAACTCGACTTATCTTGAGTTTTCTCGATTCTTCGGTGATGCATGGGCTCATTTGAGCTGTCCAAGTCTGATTTTTGGGATTTAGCTAGTCACCCAGTGTCGTTGTAGGTTCCAATTGGTAGTTTTAAGTTTGAGCTTATTTTTGAGCTTGTGCAGTAGCTTAAAGTAGACCCCTAGAACCTGTTTTTGGCCATAAGCTCATTAACATCAAATCTGTCCTAGCTTATATCCAGAGGGTTTAGCTTGTTGAAACTTGTTCCATTTCTGTTACTTTAGCTTATTAGAGCTTCTCTTTTGGCTTGGTACCCTTTGGACTCCATTTGCTTATGTAAGTGCTTATTTCAATAAGCACTTACTAATCAGTTTCATATTTCTCCACATAAGGGCCTGTTTTTCCATTTTCTCATTTCCTAATATTATTTTAAGCATTTCTGAATTTTTCAGATTTTTCCTAGCTTGTTTAGTATTTTTCGCATTTTATCTAGTTTTAAGCATTTTTAAATAGCATTTAATACAAAAAATTAAGAAAAGCTTCAAAAAATAATTTTCAATTTTCTTAAGTTTAGATAAATGTAAAAGCTTAAAAGTATTTTTCCTATTTTTCTCCTTTTATTTGGTATTTTTAATAATTTAAATTAGTTTTAAATAGTTTTAAATTAATAATAAATACATAAAATGTCTCAAAAATATATTTTCAGTTTTAAAATTAGTTTTATCATATTTTAGATTTTTCTAAGTCTTAACTTTATTTTCTAGTCTTATTTCATATTTTCTTTTATTTTAGAGTATTATTAAATAGTTTAAATTAATTTTAATTAATAATAATTACATAATTAGTTATAAAAATAATTTTCTTTTTCTATAAATTTTCTCATATCATTAGGATTGTAAAATGTATTTTCTATATTCATAGGTATTTTCCTTCTTTAGTTTCACGTTTTATTTATACGTTTACGTAGTTTTAATTTAAGCGTAAGTTTTAGGTTTTAAACGTTCATCACTTTAAAAATAGTGATAGCGTTTATTTAATAGATTTTAACTTTTAATTTTCTTAATTTGCATTTAAGTATGTTATTTGTAAATCTTTTCTTTAGGAAATTATTCAATCCTAATCCTTTCGATCGCTATCATTAGTGGTCATTCTATCGTCGATCATGTGTTCTACACACCATTGAGTCTCAAGTGGGACTTAACGACCGGGAATCCACTATATTCCACGATCTTCATTGCGTTTGTGTTTAAAATGTTTTAAGTCTGTTTAGACTTGACTGTTTCTTGTGAACCAAATTTTAAGCGCCACGGGAGGCTTTAGCGTGTGTTTAGCCTTTTCGAGATCCATTCTTGCACATACCCATCCTTTTTAAAAGTTTTTGTAAAGTTATCGAAAATCCAAAAGTTCTTTAACACTTTTCACGAAGTGTTAAAACGTAAAAATATTTTCAATTCTTTGTTTTATCATCATGTTTTCAAAAATACCAAAAATATTCCTCTTTACCCTCTTACCTTTTGATTCTTCATTTCTTACCCTCGATAACCTTTGATTCTTTCTATGTCTTATCCTCACCCTCTTGGTTGTCAATGGTGTGGTGGTCCTTATAATGGTGGCAATTGCCCCGGTTGTAGCATGGTGGAATGGAAGCGGGTGCATCTATAACCAAGATCCCTATTCCTACCATAGCACAACCCGATTTATTCCATCGGCTACCACATCGTGAGACTCAAGATTCTCTTGTTGTGAGTTACGTGGTGGTTCACATTCCGATTCGATTGTCAATCGAAACACGCTTGTCTATGGCGGGTTCACGATAACAATTATGACTACAACACATACCACTCACGCCCACATCGGTTTCTTGTTGTGAGTATTGTGGAGGTCCTCACTCTAGCTCGGATTGTCAAGCAGGAACCCAATTCCTTGTAACAATTACGACTCTTCATATCAAGACCAACCTCCACGATGCAAATGATTCATGCGACTCCTCATGAAACTACGA